>JAAALK010000086.1:19866643-20234152 GCA_019279435.1 Zizania palustris | reverse complement strand
GAGGGTCCCTGACCTGACGTGTGGGCCGCAGCTAAGTCAACAAGATGATGTGGCGGGTGATGTGGCGACGGAGTCCAACGTGGCAGTCAAAACCACCCGAAATCATTCAAAACAGGACTCTGTGGTCAATTATACACAGTTTGTAAAGTTCAGTGGCCAAAGATTCCTGGTTTTGGAGTTCGATGGACAAAAACAAAATTCGACCTTAGTTTGATGGCAAAAAATGGACTTGTTCCGTGTTTTTTCTGCGTTTTACTTCTTGGTCGGTCCGTCGATCTCGCCGCCCGCGGATTTAATGGAAGCGGGGGCACGCGCCGCGCGCAGGGGAAAGGAATTCCGATGGCTTTCTCCAGCATCAAGAAGACGAGAACTGAGCTAGCTTCATCGGACTAGATGCAATTATGCAAATATGGATTCGAGAAAATAGGAGTATTTAGCTTACTACGTTTGTTTGGAATTTGGGTGAGAAGTCTGAAGAAGAGGCTATACACGGTTGAGAGCAGTAGCAACCAGCTCGTGCAGCACTTCGTGTCATGAATTTTTCCGCTTTTTCCAGACACGGAACTGGCCTTGAAGGCTTGAACCTTGAAAGCTCCTCCTTCGTGCGGATCGTTTGGTGTACGTGCAAACTTTTTGATAAAGTGCCTCCTTCCTCGTGGCACGAGGTGCCGATCTCCTGGCCTGATGGTTGGTTTTGTCAATTGTCAGGCAGGCAGTCCTTCAATCTCTCGGTAAACGTACGCATCGAATCATCGTCATGATTCTTCAGAAGATGGGAGCATTTGGCTTTACAAATTGAACTCTGAACCTGCCCGCCCGACCACCTCAACCACAGCAATCACCAAACAATCCGCCGTTCACCGGACTGGATTTCATCCGTTTAGGGGCCGTGGATGACAGTCCGTCGCATCAAAATATTTGTACGCTAATTAGAAATACTAAATATAAGTTAATTGATGAATCTATTAAGCGGGCGTTTGGTTTCATATACTAAAATTTAGTTTGTATCTGATACATCGGATGTTTGGACATCAAATTGAAGGACTAGAAAAACTAATTATAAAAACAATCATAGAATCGGAGGATAATTCGTGAGACGAAATTTTTAAGCCTAATTAATCCATGATTAGCAAATGTTTACTTTAGCATCACATTGTCAAATCATAACATAATTAGACTCATTAAATTCGTCTCGTAAATAATCCATCGATTATAAATGAGTTTTGTAAATAGTCTACATTTAATACTCTAAAATAGTATCTAAATATTCGATATGATAGGGACTAAAATTTAGTCCCTCAAACCAAACACTCCCTAAGCATAATTAATCCATCATTAATGTATTTTCATTATAGTATTATCAAATCATAAATTAATTAGATTTAATATGTTTATTTACGCAAACTTCAACTTGCATTTCAGTAAGCGGGATTCTATTCATAGTATTTTAACAATTGTTTGCAACGCGTGAATTTTATAAGAATTTTCTAAAAAAATATTTTTAAAATATTATATTTATAATATTTTAAGAATTGTTTGCCACGCAGAAATTTTATGAAATTTATTATGAAAAAATATATATTTCTTTAAATCCATTTATTTTTTAAAAATAAGTTCTTAAATTAAATTTGACGGTTTTTTAAAAAGTGCAATGGCCACTGCGGGGGAAAGGTAGGAAAAGTTCAGGAAAACCCCCTCAAAAGCCCAGCAACCTCAAACCCAAGCAGAGCTGGAGACTCAGACCTGGCCCATCTCCTGCTCCCGAACTCGCCTCTCCTCCCTACGGCGGCTCCCCCTCCGCCTCGCCGCCACCACTCCCCACCATGTACGGCGGCGGCGGCGGCGGCGGCGGCTTCAACGCGCCCTCCACGGCGTCCGGTCGGCGGCGCAACCAGGAGGACGAGGAGGAGGAGGAGGAGGAGGCCGGCGAGGGGCGCGTCCTCGAGGCCTGGGAGCGCGCGTACGCGGACGACCGGTCGTGGGAGGCGCTGCAGGAGGACGACTCGGGACTCCTCCGCCCCATCGACACCAAGACCCTTGTCCATGCCCAGTACCGCCGCCGCCTCCTCCTCCGCTCCGCGGCGACGGCGGCCGCGCGCATCCAGAAGGGCCTCATCCGCTACCTCTACATCGTGATCGACCTCTCCCGGGTTCGTTCCTTCGCGCCTTCTCCTACTTGGCTTGTCACCCTATGGTCAGCTGATCCGTCGAGCACTTGTGGTGAGTGCTGTTTCGTGTGAGCAAGGGTTAGGATCGCTGGGGGCTGGCGAGCAATGCTGATCGTGCTAACCTTGTGCCGAGTCTGATCTGGTGGTATTACCCATGGCCTATTAAATTGGTTGGTATAAGATGCAGACTAGAGGCAGGATTGTTGAAGTGGTGATCACTGGGTAGTGCTTTTGCTTGCTTGGTATGCTAGTTGTTTCAGTGAGAGGCTGTGCCATTCGCTCCACTTCCAGATCTCCTGTCTGAGTGGATGATCTGATGAGGGTTCATGTCTAGTGTGGGTGTGATAGTTGGTGGATTCAGGGAAATTGCTGGAATCTAGCCATTTTTATAAGACAGGGACCAGGGCCAGAATCAGAGACTCCATGGAAGTTTTGACAATCACTGAATGCAAAGAAATCTATGAAGTAAAACTGAAATTATGCATGGTTTGTAATAAAAATGATAGATTTTTACAATGATATAATGTTTTGCTTTCCAAAGGAAATTTATTCTTTTTGCAAGACCTCTCCTTTAGAAAAGCTATGCTCGAGTAGGATTTAGACCAAGAACTCATAATACATTGAGCTTAAGGCCCTACCACCTCAAATAGAAATCAAAGCTGACTAGCATTACACTACAAAAGTTTGTGTACTCAAGGGCAAGCTTGACTGTAGGTAGAGCCAGCCTCAGTTCAGTCGTTGGATTCTTATTGTTCAGAGGCTTAGAGCCCCTCAAATCTACTATAGACAGGCTCCATTTATTTGCATGCACAATAGTTGGACTGTTTTAAGTACACTAGAATATGAATGCATCCTCTAGTTTTTCTTCAATTTTTTCCATGTTGAAGTGCCATCCTCTTAATCATGGTACTGTTTATTGGAGTTCGTTGACTGTTTTGTTACCTCACTTGGGCTTGCGGTAAATAAATTTCTTTCCAAAACTTATTGCACTATGGACTCTATGAGCTACCTAAATAGGCAATATCATAATGCGAATAAAAAATCTATCGACTCTATCCTAATCTGAAAACTTAATAGGAATTTGAGCATGAGGTTTTTCATTATCTGGATTCTGAATTGAACAGTGCCTTTTGGTTGATCATCATCTGCTTTATGTCAATGGGAAGGGACTGAACTGTAGTACTGCCCCAATATCAGTTAACATAGCTAGAAAGGGTTTTCTGTTGGTTTGAGAACGCTATTTAAAATTCGTGTAGCTATTCATGTAGAAAACATTCTTTCTTTCTTTCTTTGGGTTATAGGGGATAACCTTTTATTTTAGTGCCAATATGCTTGCTTAGTTCTAAAACATTAGGCTGCTCAAAATTTGGTCTGCCGATAAAGATTTTTTGTTGCAAATTATTACCCACAACATCTGTTACTTATTGGCTTTCGCTTGTAACCTCCATCTGCCCTGGCTGTATTTTGATCATGTAGGCAGCTTCAGAGATGGATTATCGACCTAGTCGAATGGCTGTTGTTGCAAAACATGCTGAGGCATTCATAAGGGAATTCTTTGACCAGAATCCCTTGAGCCATGTTGGCATAGTGACGATTAAAGATGGCATTTGCCATCGACTTACAGAGATTGGAGGGAGTCCAGAGTCACAAATTAAAGCATTGATGGGGAAGCTGGAGTGTTCTGGTGATTCATCACTGCAGAATGCTCTAGAGCTTGTCCATGGTTATTTAGACCAAGTTCCTTCATATGGTCACAAGGAAATATTAATTTTATACTCTGCCCTGAATACATGTGATCCTGGTGATATCATGGAGACAATAGAAAAATGCAAGAAATCCAAAATTCGATGCTCGATTATTGGGCTTGCTGCAGAGATTTTTATTTGCAAACACATTTGCGAAGAGACTGGTGGATCCTACACAATTGCACTGGATGAGGTCCTAAAATATGCTTGTGCATTTATCTTTGCTTATTCAGTTATTGTGAAGATGAATAATGCTTCCTTCCTTTTGGCTTTTGGCAGTCCCATTTCAAGGAATTGCTGCTGGAACATGCTCCTCCATCACCTGCAATTGCAGAGTATGCTGCAGCTAATTTGATTAAGATGGGTTTTCCACAGAGGGGAGCGGAGGATCTTATCTCCATCTGCTCTTGTCACAAGAAAATAAAGTCTGGCGCTGAAGGTTACATTTGCCCTAGATGCAAAGTTAATGTCTGTGAGCTTCCAACAGAATGTCGAACTTGTGGTCTAACACTAGTTAGCTCTCCACATCTGGCAAGGTCTTATCATCATCTCTTCCCTGTACAACCGTTTGATGAGGTGTCCTCCATATACCCAAATAAACTAGGTCAAAAGGGAGGACAAAAGTGTTATGGCTGCCAGCAGAGCTTTATTAACCCTGGTATGCTGTTCTTTGACATACCAAAGCTCGTATATGCCACCTTTTCACTATGACTCTGCATTTTTATATGAACAAAGCTATCTTTAATTAATCCTTTCTTTAATGTAGTTGCCCTTTATAATTGTTGCAATGCTAAAAAGGGGGCAGTACATAGTGCAAAGTTTACATGTATTTGCAATTACATATCATGTTTTCCCTTATCAACCTTCACCTTTTCATTTGATGTTCTTTTCCTGATTTCTGTGTTGTGCTAGTGTCTTATAACTTCACAATTGTCAGGTTCATTGATTATTTAATCACTATCCTTGCAGATAGTCAATCTAGCCTCCATGTTCGCTGTCCAAAATGCAACCAACACTTCTGCCTTGATTGTGACATTTACATCCACGAGAGCTTACACAATTGCCCGGGTTGCGAGAGTCAGCGTAGCTCCTCTTCATAGAGGGATGCCATTGTGGTGTTAAATCATTTTTTTGAGTCAAGAAGCTATGTATTACTGTAAGCTTTCTCGTACACTGACATTGGTGGGTGATGTTGTGTGATAATCAAACAGTGTACAGATCAACGGATGGTATAGCACCCGGCATCCATTTTGTTGACACCTCCTGTTTATTTCGATGGGGAGCAGCTAGTTAAGCTATTTGATACAGAGCAGTAGAGCACTAGTGAAGTAGTTGAAGCTATAGCAATGGTGCTGACAAGAGGTGTCAGAAAATGTACAATGTGACTGAAAACTTGCAGCTCTTGCTGTTTTTCAGAGGCAAGATGTATTCTTTCAGTGTCCTGAATCGTGTATTTTGCATGCCATGTACGAGCATGATGGTTTGAGGGCTTCCACCACACTATTTTTTTTTACCTGAGATGGCAACATACTAGAGATCAATCAACGCACCACCATGCCGGTTGCTGACTGAAGAATCGTCGACGTAAGCAATTGCCTCTGTTCATAAAACATCAGCTGCTAAATTTGAAAGCAAGCAGAATGAGAATGTGAGATTGCAAAACGAATAAGTAGCACGGTGTTGTTGACCCAAGTTGGTGCCGGTGGCCTGATGCCTTTCGCTTCGCCGTTCGCTTCTGATGTGCAGAGTCAACACGAAGCCAGGTGAGATGCGTCACTACGGTGATAGTTACTTCAAATATCGTTAGATTCATGTTAACTGCTAGATGGTCGAGCCTGACACGATTCCTTGTCGATCGATCAACGGTCGATAGGATAAACACGTATAGTTACTTCAAATATCACTAGGATTCATGTTGACCACTAGATAATCGACACGATTCCCTGTCGATCATAGTTACTTCAAATATCGCTAGGATTCATGTTGACCACTAGATAGTCGACACTATTTCCTATCGATCAATCAACGGTCGATAGAATAAACACGTATCTCCAAATGGATAGGCTTCATGCCATGCAAACAGACACATCGATAAAAACTCTGTTGATATTTAAAGCGTCGAAGACTGGTTGGTTGACCATGTAAATACTTCAAAAATTGATATGGATCTATTTTTGTGATTTTTAAAAGGCATACATAGAATTGTAACTTAAAAAATCATTTAAAAAAAACTGAAATCGACCAGCTTCAGCTTTGTGAAGTGAATGGATGGCAAGGTTGCCTGTGCACCCGGTTGCACGCTCAAGTTGGAGCTTCTCTGTGTGTTCAGCTGTAGATCACTCGAGTCCATCCATCCACTTGACCAAAGGTGACACAGGCGTCACGGCGGCAACCGACCACTTGCCTTTTGGCGCCACCGCTCTCGCCGTCGCCGTCGCCGGCGCCGCCTGCTCGGCGTGCACTGACCACTGGTGCACTCCATGTCGCTTAAACCTTTTCGTGCCCTATGCTTCCTAGTGCCTACACAATCACTTGCAACTTTCCGACGCCGCTGGGGGCATCGCGTCGAGCTCGTGCAATGATGCTGATCTATGAGCTTTGCGTTGCCTTGGAGAGACGAAGGACATGATTGCCATCATGGAGCTGCAGCCACTGTAGAGTGTAGACACCGCGCACTTATCTCTGAAGTCTGAACCAAAACATTAAGACTTTATCAAATGGATGAAAAGTTGTCATCAAAGCTGGGGGGAAAATATCAGTCTGCGAAAAGGCGTGGCTTCCCTAGTTCCCTGGGACGTACGCGCCCTCTACGCCGTGAGTTTACCTCGGCCGGATTCCCTCTCTAGCACGAAAGTTCATGCTGCTTTACGGCAGAAACCTTCAGCGTGGAAATGGTGGCCATGCGACCAGCTGGGTTAGAAATCATGCGAAACAGTTTCATGTTCTGAACGTTAATAGCTTAGCGCCAGGGTTGCTGGCACTAACCTTCCTGTCGCGCTGCCTGATGAAGCTGATGTGGCAAGAGAGCTCAACGCTAATATTACTGGTGCTGAGATCCATTATGTTGTTTTACTTGTTTCTTTGAACAAAGAATCCAATGTAGCACAATAGTTACTATCGTCTGCATCCCACCCACACAGATAGAGCTCAACGTTAGTTGCATTGGCGCTGAGCTCTCTTGCTACATCAACTCTACCAGCCAAGCACAATAGGGAGGTTAGCGCGAATGACATTGGCGCTAAGCTGTTAATGTTCGGTGCCAATGGCTCTAACGCTGAGTTTCGGGGCTACTTCTACAATAAGTTTTTTCAATAATCTATTCGTGAAATAAGTTGTTAAAAATGACTAAATTGTAAAATTTGCCGGAGATACCGAGGATGTGAGCAAGCAGGCTTGCTTTGTTAAGTCTGAAAATTTTCTGAACAATCAGATGTGAAGAGTTTGAGTAATGGATCAAGGAGTGCATGATAACTGTATGTTTGTTTTAACCGGACATTCTAAGTATGTAGCCGATCTGAGTATTTAATTGGTAAAAGCTCAGAGAAACCGATGTTTATCTGCTTCTTAATTTCCAGATTTTATAACTATTGATTCTCATTCTAATACAATCTAGGTCGATCGTTTGTTTTAGTTTTGGATTATATAAAAGCAGCAACTGATCAAGTCATTGACTCTGCTTGGTGTGGAGTATGTGTTTACCAGCTATTCTGCCGTTGCTTCCATATCAGTCTGACGTACGAACGAGATGGCTGCTTTGTCAGTTTATCCTTCGCCTCTTTGTTCAAAGATAGGCGCAACTTGAGAGGAAGCGTCTTAATTAACGCATCCTTGTCATCATTTGAGTTCATGACAATATCGCAATAAACTTAGTAATTTTAAGGAGCATGTCTTCTATTTATTTAGTGACTTGGTTGCTTGATGAACGTCATATTTACGTACAACACGAACTGATGAATATACGATGAAATTATATATATATATATATATATATACACGGTAACACTATTCTACATCGACTACTTTCAGTAGTAGATTTTTTCAGTAGAATAGCAATTAAGTACTACTTTTTTCTCAGTAGTAGATTTTTCGGTAAAATAGTTATACTACACCTGTGGTGTAGGATAATATTTGTATATATATATATATATATACACACACATACATACATACAGGATTTGACCTTTATGTATACAATGTCAAATTTTCTATATATAATTTGGTAAAAATATTTTTCCAATTGGATAGATATTTATTAAATTTGCATTAATAATTTAGTAAAAATATACTAAATAATATAATAAGATTTACCTCCAACGAACAAAGACAAAAAATATATATACAAAACATTATACACTTCTGACACTGTAGTCTCAAAAACCAGAATAGAAAAACAATTAAAATAATATAATTTAGTATAAATATACTAAATATTAAATTAAAAGAATAAATTAGAAACATTATACTGACAAACTTAGTATGTTGTAGTCTCGATAAACAAATAATATTATTTAATATGAATATACTAAATAATATGATAAATCTTAAATTAAAAATATTATCTAGTTTTTATTGTATATTAAAAATAAAAAATAAACTATTTTATTTTATTGGATCAGAATATATTTATGTGGAGTTAAGTTGTACGTTTCCTCCCTCTCTCGTCTCTCCCGCGGGTCAAATCGGAGCGCCGAGAGAGCCGCGACCAAACGATCCGCCTCCACCTCCGACGTCTCGATGGCCGCCGCTGCCGTCCAAAACCGCGCCGCCTCTTCGCCTCCTCGCGCGCGGGTCGTAGGCTCGTGCCCGCGCACGCAGCCTTTTTAGTGGGCGTAAGAGGAGGAGGAGGAGGAGGAGGAGGAGAAGGAAGGCACGGAGGGAGAGGGAGAAGGCAGCGGTTCGCTACGATGGAGGGCGCGTGGAGGAAGGCCAGGAGGGCGCTGGGACTCCGCCTCTGCGTGCACGTCCCCACGGAGGGCGAGTGCGGCGCCAGTGAACGGCGGAGGCCGGCAGTGAGCGCGGGGTGTCGGGGCGAGGCGGCGGTGACGGTGGGGCCGGAGTCGGTGCCCGGCGCGGTGCGGAGGTCCAAGTCCGGGAGCAGCCGGTCCTCCTCCATGGTGATTCCTTTTCTATGACCTTTCTGAATTTGGATTTAAGTTTTAACTAAATTTTTTTTAAATTGGTTGTTTAATCGTGAATTGGGATATAGGCGAGTTCAGCATCGATTTTAATTTCGTGTATAAAGGCGAAGTACTCATCGCATGCCTGTTAGAGAGGATTTTATGTGTGCTAGGACGAAATTTGGCTTCGTTTCATCTGTTTAAGATGTTTTTGAATCAGTTAATTCTTTCTATCATCACCGTTTTTTTTGTGTGTGGGAAATGGATACGAGTAAGTTGGTATCGAATCTTAATGTTGATCATGTTTAGACGAGAATAGGAGAAAATTGATGTTTTAGAAAGCTTTCTCTCGCATCATAGATTTTTTTTTCAAATATATTTCTTTTTCTTTTGCCTGTGGCCTCTCGAGGATCTCGATGATATGGTGTAGCTGTAATCTGTTTTATATTATCCTTTAATCTCTTTGTGAGAATTGCATAACGCAAACTACTTTCCTATTGCGTCCACTATTCTCATATTCCACTAGCTTGCATATATGCCCCCTGAAAACGAAAGGAAAAAATTTGTTTCTTCACTCTTCATCTGCCCGTGTGCACACGTGTGGCAATCCCCGCTCTTTCCTCCTACCACCAACTTTCTTTCTTTATGGCCAATGTTCCAACTTGACAGTAGCCATCATTAATTAATGCAGATTGTGAAATATTTGCTTATTCTGTGGTGAATATGCCTTCACTACACGAGAAAAAGCATGCTAGCTTTGGCAATCTGACTCCCTCTCTTATATGTTTAGTCTTGTTAAATCGACCATTAAATAAGTTTTGATATTGTATTTATTAATATTTTTTATTTAAACTTGGTTAAAGTTTAAAAAGTTTGATTTTTAAAAATAAAAGTTTCCGTATGAAATAAATTTAAGTAGTTTTCCTCCCATGCACGCAACTTATCGCATTTAAGTTTGCCTATTATTCCTAGTTTGACCATGAACATGACACCTTGGTTGAGGTATCCTCGTTTCTAAGTATCACTCTGAGTGCTCGTACGTTGTTATTGGAAAAAAATTATAATATTAAATTAACACTATGCAAATATAGATCAGTGAAGCTGAAGTTAAAGTTAGAGTGTTTTGGTTTGCTGTGAGAATGACTAATGGTGATGAACTCACCACTACGAGAGTTTTTTTGAAGTTAGTGTAGATATATATATATTACTGTAGAGTATATCATTTTGATTGGCGATTATTTTGCATGTTTAAGGTGGTTCCTTTGACCATTTGTAAAACGATTGAACATAGACATGTGGGGTTGAATGGTTGATGTTTACGATACATACGAAATGATTCAGTATATCTGAAAACGTGGAAGTTCATTTTGTTCTTTTATTAGCTTGACAGTTGGTGATAGGACTGTGGTTTTGGTAGCCCAGCGGAGTAGCATAAAGTAAAATATAACGGGGGCTAATCTAATGAAATTTATTCCAGGTTTTGAATGGAGAAGCTAAGTTTATGTTAGCTGTGCACTTAAGTTGTGAAATTAAGTACTTGCTTAAGCATTTTTTTAGAGGGGCCATGACCCATGTTGGCCCTCAAGAAGCTCCCTCCTAGATAAACCCACGAGTTCAGTCGTTTTTTCCGGTGATATTTGACAAAGACATTTACATTTGCTACATCTTGATGGACGCCAGTTGAGTTGAAAACAAAGTGCTCGTTTTGATGTTTGGTTACCCTGTGTTTGGAATGGTTTTTGATTTATCGTTTGGCACGATTGCAATAGGTTTGTCTTATTGTATATTGTATGCAAAGTTATATTGGTCATATTTATTTTCCAGAAAGTTCAATTGGGACAGGGCAACGGTGCATATGTTATGATCAACCGGGCTCTAAAATTATAAATGAAAGTTTCAGACACGTGTGGGATGAATGTTGGATAAATTTAACTTGATTATAGGCTTGCAGTAGTTGTTGTATCAACAGACTGATACATGTTTTATCTATTTGGTCAACTCATAGAAACGTATCCGCGATATGAACTATTCTGGTAAAGCTGACTAATTAGGAAAGTTTTCTCAACAAAAGTGAAACCTGGTCTATATCCATGTATTAGCTCTCAAAACTTTGATTTGGATGAGCAAGCAAAGAGGTAAACTTTATATTGATACTTTCTTTTTGGCATTTCATCAGAGAAAATGTGCGATATGCTTCGACTCCATGAGACATGGGAATGGTCAAGCCCTATTCACTGCCGAGTGTTCTCACACGTTCCATTTCCACTGCATCTCATCTAATGTGAAACATGGGAATAATTGCTGCCCAGTTTGTCGAGCAAAGTGGAAAGAGATACCCTTCAATCGCTCACAATCTTCTAACGTCCCTCATGGAAGAACTGGAGTCAACCGAGCTCGATTGACTCAACAAGATTCCAACATGGCTCTTCTTCACCAAGTTCCAACCCGTCATCAGCGAGTTCGTCGCCCACATACCTCTGAGCCAGCAGACTTCAACGACGACGAACCTTTGCAGCAGCCAGAAGCTTTTGATAATCTTGATGTCCGGTCTACTAAGACTGCAGAGATCAGCACATATCCAGAGTTTTCTGCCATGCCACAGTCCTCAGCTAAAGACGAGTTTGCCATTCTGATCCATCTGAAGGCTCCTAGTGCTAACTCAGACCAGCTCACAAGTAGATCTTCAAGAAGCCGTGCTCCTGTTGATCTCGTTACCGTGCTTGATGTTAGTGGTAGCATGGCAGGCACCAAGCTTGCACTCCTGAAGCGAGCAATGGGCTTTGTTGTTCAACACCTTGGACCATGCGATCGTCTTTCTGTCATTGCTTTCTCATCTTCTGCCAGAAGGCTGTTCCACCTTCAACGAATGTCTCATTATGGAAGGCAGCAAGCACTGCAGGCAATTAGCTCACTTGGTGCTGGTGGTGGTACAAACATTGCTGATGCCCTAAAGAAAGCTGTGAAGGTGATCGAGGACCGCAGCTATAAGAACTCTGTGTGCAGCATCATTCTTCTGTCAGATGGCCAAGATACATACAGCATTTCCTCAGCTGTTCAAGGGGCCTCACCAGATTACAAATCGCTTGTCCCATCTTCAGTTCTAAATGACGCACGCCATATGGTGCCTCTTCATGCTTTCGGATTTGGAGTAGACCATGATTCCGACTCCTTGCACTCAATCGCTGAAGCTTCTGGTGGCACGTTTTCCTTTATCGAGGATGAAGGTGTGGTGCAAGATGCATTTGCTCAATGCATCGGTGGGCTTCTTAGCATCGTCATCCAGGAGATGCGGGTTAGCATGGAATGTGTTCATCCTGGTGTTCAGCTATGTTCCATCAAATCTGGTAGCTATCCAAGTAATCTTGCAGGAGATGGACGGAACGGCTCTGTCGACATCGGTCACCTGTATGCCGACGAGGAGAGGGACATCTTGCTGTCCGTGAACATCCCGCGATCACGCGAGGAAACCACAGCACTGAGAGTTTCTTGTGCCTACAAAGATCCAGTAACTAATGTAGCCATCAAGATTCATGGTGACGAGGTGAAGATCAACAGGACAACAGCATCCACCATATCTGAGCCGGTGTCCGTTGAGGTTGACCGCGAGAGGAACCGTGTGCAAGCTGCTGATTCCATAGAGTCTTCACGGGCTGCTGCCGAGAGGGGTGCACTCTCTGAGGCTGTGGCCATTCTTGACGACTGCAGGAGGATGCTGTCGCAGTCGTTTGCCAGCCAGAGCGGCGACCGCCTGTCACTGGCACTCGACGCAGAGCTAAGAGAGATGCAGGAGAGGATGGCAAGCCGCCAGCTTTACGAGTCTTCAGGGAGAGCTTACATGCTGTCTGGGCTGAGCTCGCATTCATGGCAGAGAGCGACGACACGAGGAGACTCAACGGACAGCAGCACCATCATCTATTCGTACCAGACACCATCAATGGCTCAGATGCTGCAGCACTCCCAGTCCCAGAACCTGTCCCCTTCGCCTCAGGGCCGGCAAAGGCTACGTCTCCTGTCGACGGAGAAGCCCACGGCGAGGTAGTCCTCCCACTCCGCCGTGTGTAATATTGGCAACCTGTATCGAAGTAACGAGTATTGAATACATTTCTGAGTATGTTCATGTTGTGTAAAGGAATAAAATTTGGGGAGCTAATTAGCTAAAGAGGTTGGAGATGTGTATAGTTCGGTATTCCAATTTGTTCATGTGATCATTGGTGATGTAGACAAGCCTCCTGAAGAGGCTTCACGCAGAGCGGCGGCAGCGAGCAATTCGCCGAGGAGCACACGTAGACTTACGACGACGCGGCGGCCGTAGCCGGGCGAGTAGTCGCCGACGGACGCGACGCGACGCGACGCCTGTAACTGATCAGTCGAGGACCTTAGCGTGGACGCGATGCGGGCAAGTTTAGGATCTTTGCAACAATCTTGTTCTTTCAAGACAGATGAATCAGTTAGGCAATGAACAGTATGAATCACTTTCATGCTTATGCTGATGATAAAAACATGAAGTTAATTTCGTTGAATCAAGTGCTAAAAGAGTCTTGAGGATAATTGTTTTGGAATTGCCTAGCATAGTTAGGGCAGACAATAATAAGATTGTCAAGATATAACCTAGGATATCTCAAGATGGATTTTGGTTGGGTGTAGTCAACATAGTTGTTCGAAATGACCCATAGAGATGAGTCTGCACCGAATCAGGAGGTAAGACAAAAAAAGATATGCTTTTACAGATAAATATATACATATATGTTCTTGTAAATAGGAGATAAAATAGAGTTCAGTTGTCAATCCCTGTAATCTAAAAGGAGTTCTTATTTTATACATCTCGTTCTTTGACTATATAAGCTAGGGGGTGTTTGGATCGGGGGCTAAAATTTTAGCCCCTGTCACATCCAATGTTTAAATACTATTTTGGAGTATTAAATGTAGACTATTTACAAAACCCATTCATAATCAGAAGATTATTCACGAGACGAAACTAATGAGTCTAATTACACCATGATTTGATAATGTAATGCTACGGTAAACATTTTCTAATTATGGATTAATTAAGCTTAAAAAATTCGTCTCACGATTTAGTCTCCGATTCTGTAATTATTTTTATAATTAGTTCACGTTTAGTCTTTCAAATTAATGTCGAAACATCTGATGTGACACGGACTAAAATTTAGCCCCTGGATCCAAACACCCCCTAAGTTATTCCACAGATCAATAGTAGTGCTTAGGTGGTGTTTGATTTCCTCGACTAAAGTTTAGTCCGTGTCACATCGAATATTTGGACATCAATTTAAAGGATTAAACTTAAACTGATTATAAAAATAATTACACAATCGGAGAATTATTCACGAGACAATTTTTTAAGCCTAATTAATCCATGATTAGCAAATATTTACTGTAGCATCACATTGTCAAATCATGGCGTAATTAGGTTCATTAGATTCGTCTCGTGAATAATCCACCGATTATGAAATGAGTTTTATAAATAATCTACATTTAATACTCCAAAATAACACCTAAACATCTGATTGTGACGGGACTAAAATTTAGACTAAAGATCCTTAAGATTACAATGCTCTCTTACAATTCAATCACCACCGCCAGTACCCATCCATCGATACGCTGCTGTGTAAAACACCGACAAAAAGTGACTTTCTGAATCCGAAGTTTTGTTAAAAAAAAAGAGGGAGTTTTGTATGGCTAGTTATGTTGTAGACTTGTTTCGGAATTTTTTAAAAAATAATATTTTTTTAAAAAAATGTTATTTTTTAAAAAATTCCCTTGTTTCGAGGAGAAGTTCTCGTGTTAATTTGTATGTACACAGCTGCGTGCAAAAAAAACGCAGGGTACGTAGACGTACCATTATACGGGCTAGTAGCGTACGTACGTACGCACGTAGGTACAGAAATTGGAGTGGCAGAGATGCCATGTCCATATTTGTAGCTCAAATCTCGAAAGTACCCTCCAGCTCAAGCTGCCCACCGGCGGCCTCCTCTTCCTCGTCGCCGACGTACAGGTACGGGTTCTTCTCCACTGGCTTGAAGTTGTAGAACACGAAGATGTAGAAGGCGAGGCTCGCCGTCTCCATGGCGACGGTGACGAACCACTGGTACCTGTAGCTGAGCACGGCGGCGAAGGCGGACACGGCGATCCGGGTGAAGTAGAGGTAGCCGACGACCACCAGGTAGAACTGCTTGAAGAGGGTGAGCTTCTTGAGGTTCCGCGCAGCCTTGCCGTCGGTCTTGGACGCCTCCCGCAGGTTGCGGATGGACCAGATGATGGGGAAGAAGACCGCGCAGCAGCAGATGACGTCGACGAGGAGGAAGATCTGGTTCCACGCCAGCCAGTCCCGCCCCGCCGGCCCCGTCTCCCCGATCACCGCCGACGCGATGTTCTCGACGATTTGCAGCGGGATGATGATCATGAGCACCTTCTTCTCCCTCTCCTGGAGGTACGGCTTGAGGAAGGACCAGCCGGTGCCGATGAGCACGATGACGGTGAAGAGCAGGACGCCCTTGAAGAAGCCGAACACGTAGAAGGCCACGTCCCACCCGTGCGGCGAGCCGGTGCGCTGCACGTACCACGCGTCCTCGGCGGCGCACGCCAGCTTCAGCGCCTTGAACAGTAGCAGCGCGCCCATCACGGCGTGAATGCGCTCCGCCGTGGCGCGCTGCCTTGCGCACGCCCACGCCCACAAGCCCAGGAACGCGAAGTACATCGCGGATGCCCCCGCGAAGATCCCCGGAAGCGGCACCAGGCCGACGGGGAGGTACTCCCTCCCGGCGCCGCGCACGTTGTACATCTCGGTGCGCACGTCCATGGTCACCTCGACCCCGTCCTGGCAGCTGCTGAACAGCACCGTGTACTGGTCGGCGGTGTCGATGGTGACGTTCCCCTTGCCGGTGCCATCGGGCGCGATGTCCTTGAGCCGGAACAGCGGTAGCACGTACTTGCTGGTGAGCGGGCAGAACGCGCCGCCGGATTCCTCCGCGTACTCGGACTCGTTGTTGATCTGGAAGAAGAAGGAGTTGGAGATGAGGATGAACCCCATCAGCCCAGGGTCCGCGGCCTGCAGCTGCGAGCCCTCGGGGACCCGCCATGACACGCCGCGGACGGAGACGGCCGCGACGCCGCGCGGCTTGAACCCGAACTCCTCGAACAGGATGACGGAGCGCGGGTCGGCGACGATGGGCGTCGTCTTGATCTCGGCGCGCGCCACGGGTACGGCGAGGTGCAGCAGCGCGACGACGGCGAGGAAGACGGAGGCGGCCATGGCGGAGCCGATCGACCGGTCCTGCGACGTACGTGAGCTTGGCCCCGTGTCACGCCATCAATAGGCGCGCAATCGACGACGAATATAACAGCGGCCCGGTGGCTGCGCGCTCCGGGCGTGGCGCGCGGCGGCGAGACAGGCTGGGGCTCGTCGGTTGGCGTGGCGAGTTTTCGGGGTGGCCGCGAGAGCCGGGGCCAATGCGCATCAGTCAAACTCCCCAAAAAAACTACTACTGCTTCGTTTCGTTTCGTTTCATCGTGAGATTGATTCACCATCGTTTGATCCGTTTACCTGCCTAGTTGCTATGTTTTATTCACTGAAATTCTATACAAGGAGTATTTTTAGTAAAATTTATTTTCTAAATTTATTCTAAATGTCATTTTCACTATAATTTACTTTGTGTCCTACGTTATCAAATATTTCTCTTTTCTTTTATTTGTTTCTCTTATATCATCAATATCGTATATCATCAATAGATAGTGCTCTCTCTGTGCAAATAAAATAATAGTCATTTTGGTTTTTATTGAGAGTGTACAAATATTAGTCGTTCTGTCAATCGAAATGTTTGCCACTTTAATTGTCATCTTCTCCCGAAGCGAAAAATGAAGACCGTCAAATGAGATGTAACCATCGGGAGTTAAACTTGGGTGACATCACTAAAATCTAGGCTCCATAACTAAATAAAACAACCTTGTAACTTTATTTAATATCACCTTGATATATGTAGTTTTATCTAAACAATTAATATTTGTACACCGGAGAAAGTACTAGATAGAGAATTAACATCACTCCCTGTAATTAGAGGAATAGAACATTTTAGAGATCTCTAAAAATAATGAACCGAATAAGAGATGTTGGAATTGCATTTTAAACTAAAAAACTCTAATAATAGAGATAAAAATAATGAACCGAATAAGAGATGTTGGAGATACATTTTAAACTAAAAATCCCTAATAATAGAGATATTAGGCATCTCTCGGATATGGAGATGCTCTAGAGGTATAATATGCCTATATTTTTTTAATATCTCAGAAAATAGGTAGTTGACGGGAAACTTTTTTTATCTCTGGGAAACTAAAAATTCGAAGTCCAAACACGTAAGGATAAAATCAAAAGGATAGCAACTGCCTAATATTTTAAATGGAAGAAGATTAAATGTAATAGGTTACCTAATTAAATCTGAACATTGGATAAAAATGCAGTTGTGAACTTAGCAACTCCATCATTAAGGGGGGAAGGATGGCAGTTCATGTACCCTAAAGATTGAAACAAATTGAGATTATTTCTAATATGCCACTGAAAAATTATACAGTTCTATATGACATTGACTGTCACTGACAATATGACATTGACTGTGTCACTGACATGTGGATCCTAGGCCCACATGTTAGTGACACAACCAGTGACATATTTAAAACCGAGTGAAATTTCAGTGGCAAATATGGAACTTTCTCAAAAACAAATTTGCGCAAAACGAGCGTGAATGAGAGGCTAGGCTGATGTATTAACCTCAGTGACGATTATTTTACCCAACCATTTGGATTCAGTGGGGAAATCGCCTAGCACTAGCAGTAGCAGATTATTATTGACGGTTTAACACCATGAAAAATGGCGGGTTATTCAACACAAAACTGTTTCGAGGCAAATGATTTAATCTGCGTCACCCAGTGACAGGATTTGCATATTAAACCGCAGCTGGTATTTGAGCCTTTTCTCGCAGTTGCTGAGCCACAGCGTCAATGAATTCCTCGGTGCTCAGGTACAACTCCCTTGTTACCCTAATAACAGGAATAAAATGCACACAGAATATCAGGCTCACCAGTCGAGATATAAAACAAAGCAACGGAGGCCATAAACTAATTGCAGCAACCCGTTGAACACACTGCTACATTCTGATTCTCGAGTACATGTCTTGCTCTACCACAGATCAGAAAGACTCGATTTTGGTCTAAAGATCATGCAGCAGAACAAGCACTTAAATTTCCAGTGATGAAAATAAAAATGTTTGGTCTGCTAATTCCATTGAAAAATCAATTAGTTTAATGCTTACGATAGTCTATAATCATCTATACAAAAGGCTAAAGTCATATTAACTACCTACTCTATCTGTTATCATAACCACGATTCTATTTCCAGGCAAATCATAACTATCATTGTGAGACTATCAATTTTGTATCTGATACCACGGCAGCAGGAGATGAAATCTGCAATAACACATTAAGTTTCTGATACCACTCAGCACATATGCATAAATCTGCTTACTTGGGGCCGTGGATAAGAAGTGCAAGATCCTTGGTCATCTTTCCAGATTCAACCGTTTCAATACATGCAGATTCAAGCTTTTGCGTGAAGTTCAGCAGCAGATCATTTTTATCCAGCTTTGCTCTAACAAATAAAAAGGCAGTTATTATATCAGCAGATAAAGAAAAGGTATGCCACTTCTGGAATGATTATGAACAATAAGCATAATGAAGAATATCCTAACAGATAAACTAACTTGTGATTACCTATGTTCTAGACCACGAGTCCAAGCAAATATAGAAGCAACGCTATTTGTACTTGTTTCCTGTCCCTTCTGATGTAGCCTGAAATGTCTAGTGACAGTCCCATGAGCAGCCTCTGCTTCTAATGTTTTCCCATCAGAAGATAACTGTAGAAGAAAACATGCTTACTTAGCGATCAATAAAACACAATAGATTGTACAAGGGGGCGAAAGGAATAGTGTGACCTACCAAAACAGATGACATCAAACCCAATGAACCAAAACCTGAAACAAAACTCATTTGGTGGGGCAGATCAGATGAGAAAAAGGAATAGGACAAAAAAACTCACTACAAATAAATTGTTCGGCCTAATATCATCATGGAGCTTCACAACTCAAAAATGGCAGAATATTGCAACATCAGGAAGAGAGCACATGCAAACCTTGAGCAAGGAAGTCACTCTGAACATCTCCATCATAATTTTTGCATGCCCAGACATATCCACCTTCGCTTTTCACAGCATATGCCACCATGTCATCAATCAGCCGGTGCTCATACCTGGGTGCATGAGGCAAATATTGTTTGGAGTTTATGAAGAACTTAAGTGATAGTATCTGGTAATATAAATCATCACATACCATATTGAGTTTTCCTCAAATCTCTCCTTCCATTTCTCTTCATATACCTCCTGAAAGATGTCCTTGAACCTATGATCATTTCAAAATTGCCAATGTCAGGTACTCAGGTTTGGATTTGTTTATGATAATATGATTAACTGCAGTATGGTTCTTTAAGCCAGCAAAGCAATAAAAATAAAAGTAATGAGTCAAAATTCTATGATAATAGATTGATTACCCCTCACTAATTTACAAATTGCTAAGAGACTGGAGAAAAAAATAAAGATACATAAGAAACAGTGTACATATAGGATACATGTTGAGAGTAGCTTTGCAACAGGACTGAAGCCTGTCATGTACGGTCAAACGTACAGCCGAAGGGGGCGCGCGCGGGACAGACGCCGCGCTGCAGAGCGCGCAGAGCGCGCGGATCGCGCGGCAACAGAACAGGCGGAGCGCGCAACAGAAGGAGGAGGACGCGCAGGAAAGGATCAGGACGAGCAGGCGCGCATGCGCGTAACAAACGCAGAAGATTAGGAGCTAAAACAGTAGATCCTAGTATTAAGGGAGTGCTCTCCGTAGCAGTTTGGCCGCTGGCCTATTTAAGCCTGTAATCAGACGCCATTTTGCAATAAGAAAGAATCAATCTGCTTCTCTCCTCTCTACTCATATAAGCCTACGGTTGGGGGGAATAACCTCACCGGAGAAGACGGCCGAAGGCTACGAACTGCGTAGCCGAGGCCCGGCGAGTCAGGGGTTCAACGCCCTTGACAGCTTGGTATCACGAGTCCGCCGATCCTCGTCCGACCAGTCTTTGTCCAGCGAGAACTCACCACCACAAGCCGCATCCACCACCATGTCAGAGCCCACCCTAGCCGACGTGATCAAGATGATGAAGGAGATGCAGGCCGACATAGCCGGCCTAAAGGAGAGGTCCGAGTGCTCGACGTCCAACAGTGGACGCGTCGACGCTCCGCGCGACCTCGATCGTCCGCCAAGGTTCCAGAAGTTGGATTTCCCGCGATATGATGGCAAGTCCGACCCTCTTCTCTTCGTCAACCGATGCGAATCATATTTCCGTCAGCAACGTACGATGGCAGAAGAAAGAGTGTGGATGGCCTCGTATAATCTAGAGGGGATCGCACAACATTGGTTCATCCAACTCCAGGAAGACGAGGGGACGCCGCCATGGGGTCGCTTCAAGGAACTGCTCCACCTGCGGTTTGGTCCTGCTCTTCGGTCGGCACCGTTGTTCGAGCTCGCTGAGTGCCGCCGCACCGGCTCTGTCGAGGACTACTCCAACCGTTTCCAGGAGCTGCTGTCACGCGCCGGCCGGCTGGACGAGTCCCAGCGCGTCCAACTGTACACCGGAGGGCTCCTACCGCCGCTCAGTCACGCGGTACGGATCCACAACCCGGAGTCGCTGGCGGCCGCCATGAGCTTGGCGCGGCAGGTCGAATTAATGGAGCTCGATCGGCCGCCGCAGGCTCCAATCCGGCACGTACCACGAGGGACACTGCCGGCGCCAAAAACGTCGACTCCGGCACCCCAGCAACAGCCGGTCCTGGCCGCACCTCAAGGGGGCGCTACTCAGGGCCGCAGCGAAGGCAACAGAAGGCTGTCCACGGAGGAAATGGCGGATCGGCGTCGCCAGGGTCTCTGCTTCAATTGTGATGAAAAATACACCCGTGGCCACAACCGTTTCTGCAGGCGTCTGTTCTTCGTCGACGGCGTGGAGATAGATGAGGCTGAGGACGCCACAGCTGGGGCGGATGCGCCCTGTTTTTCTCTTCAGGCAGTGGCGGGGGTCGCAGCAGCAGATACAATGCAGATCGCCATCACCCTCGGTCAAGCGTCGTTGGTCGCGTTGCTTGATTCGGGCAGCACCCACAACTTCATCTCCGCAACAGCAGCACACCTCTCCGGCATGGCCATCCAACGTCGTCCACGACTCACGGCAATGGTGGCCAACGGAGAGCGGATCACCTGCACAGGCGTCCTTCGCAACGCACCACTCCACGTCAACGGAGAAGTTTTTCCAGCTGACCTCTTCGTTATGCCTTTAGCAGGGTACGACGTCGTTCTGGGCACCCGCTGGCTCGGCGCACTGGGACCAATTGTGTGGGACCTGGCCGATCGACGCATGACGTTCCAACGCAAGGGTCGCTCCATCACCTGGGCAGGCGTAGCAGGAAGCAAAGGGCCAGCGGCGCGAACCATGATTGCAGGCGACACACTCCTAGAAGCCCTCCTGGAAGCATTCGAGGGGGTGTTCGCGGCTCCGACGACGCTGCCTCCCAAGCGCACTCACGATCATCGTATTCTGCTCAAACCAAACACACAGCCAGTAGCTGTCCGCCCATATCGGTATCCGGCGGCCCACAAGGATGAACTAGAACGGCAATGTGCAACAATGATTGAACAAGGCATTGTACGTCGCAGCGATTCCCCGTTCTCATCACCCGTCCTCCTGGTCAAGAAGGTCGATGGATCCTGGCGATTCTGCGTCGACTACAGGGCCTTGAATGCCCTCACCATCAAGGACGCCTTTCCAATTCCGGTCGTAGAAGAACTCCTCGACGAGCTCCATGGCGCCAAGTTCTACTCCAAGCTTGATCTCAGATCTGGATATCACCAGGTGCGCATGCGGCCAGAAGATGTCCACAAGACCGCTTTCCGCACCCACGACGGTTTATATGAGTTCCTGGTGATGGCATTCGGGCTCTGCAATGCACCTGCCACTTTCCAATCCCTGATGAACGACGTGCTGAGACCATTTCTACGCCGATTCGTCCTGGTATTTTTTGATGATATTCTAATTTACAGCAAGACATGGGCAGATCATCTTCGCCATCTTCGGGCGGTCCTCGACGAACTACGCCGCCACCAGCTCTTCGTCAAGCGTTCTAAATGCTCATTCGGCGCACCCTCCGTCACGTATCTCGGCCACGTGATCTCGGCGGCAGGCGTATCCATGGACCCCGCCAAGGTTGCGGCCATACACGACTGGCCACCACCCCGCACCGTCCGAGCCGTGAGGGGCTTCCTCGGCCTCGCAGGATATTATCGCCGATTCGTGCACTCCTACGGCGCCATGGCTGCCCCGCTCACAGCTCTTCTCAAGAAGGACGGCTTCACCTGGAGTGACGAGGCAAAGACCGCATTCTCCGCGCTCAAGACAGCCATCGCATCTGCACCCGTCCTCGCCATGCCGGACTTCGCCAAGCTCTTCATCGTAGAATGTGACGCGTCTTCCGCCGGGTTTGGGGCGGTACTTGTCCAGGAGGGACACCCCGTCGCCTTCTTCAGCCGGCCGGTTGCACCCAGGCATCGAGCTCTCGCCGCCTACGAACGCGAACTCATCGGCCTTGTGCAAGCAGTCAGGCACTGGCGGCCATATCTGTGGGGACGACACTTCATCGTCAAGACCGATCACTTCAGCCTCAAGTACCTCCTCGACCAACGGCTAGCTACAATACCTCAACACCACTGGGTAGGAAAGTTGCTGGGCTTCGACTTCGAGGTAGAGTACCGCTCGGGCGCCACAAACACTGTCGCCGACGCCTTGTCCAGGCGGGACACAGAGGAGGGCGAGCTGCTGGTAATTTCAGCCCCCCGTTTCGACTTCATCGAACGACTACGGCAGGCCCAAGCCACGGACCCAGCCCTTGCAGCAATCTGTGAGGAGATTCGCACAGGCAAGCGCAAGGCGCCCTGGGCCATAGTGGGCGGCATGGTGGCCATGCAGGGTCGCCTCTACATACCGGCCAATTCCCCCCTACTACAGGAGATCGTGGCCGCAGTACACGATGATGGCCATGAAGGCATACATCGCACCCTACATCGACTCAGGCGCGACTTCCATTTTCCGGCCATGCGTCGAGTTGTGCAGGAGTTCGTCCAGGCATGTGGCACGTGCCAAAGGTACAAATCAGATCACCTTCGTCCAGCCGGGCTTCTTCAGCCTCTCCCAATCCCCTCCGGCGTGTGGTCGGACATCGGCATCGATTTTATAGAGGCGCTACCCCGGGTAAGCGGCAAGACAGTCATCCTCACAGTCGTCGACCGCTTCAGCAAATACTGCCACTTCATCCCGCTGGCTCACCCATACACGGCAGAGACGGTGGCGCAAGCATTCTTCTCCGAAGTGGTCCGCCTGCATGGCGTACCGCAATCCATCGTCTCTGACCGCGACCCGGTCTTTACATCGTCATTTTGGAAAGAGTTGATGACTCTCACAGGCTCAAAGTTATACATGTCATCAGCTTTTCACCCACAGACGGACGGCCAGTCCGAAGCCGCCAACCGCGTCATCGCCATGTATCTGCGCTGTTTCACTGGAGATAGGCCCCGGCAGTGGCTACGGTGGCTTCCCTGGGCGGAATATATTTACAACACTGCATATCAGTCCTCACTCCGCGAGACGCCATTCAAGGTGGTGTACGGCCGAGATCCTCCCACCATCCGTTCATACGAACCAGGCGACACGCGAGTGGCAGCAGTGGCACAAGAAATGGAGGAGCGGACTGCCTGCCTCGAGGACGTTCGCTATCGGCTGCAGCAAGCCCAGGAGTCCCAGAAGCAGGCCTACGACCAACACCATCGACAGGTGGCCTACCAGGTGGACGACTGGGCGCTCCTTCGTCTCCGTCAACGGCCGGCGGCATCACTGCCTCGAACACCTACGGGGAAGCTCAAGCCCCGCTACGTCGGCCCCTACCGCGTCACGGAAGTCATCAACGAGGTGGCAGTACGACTACATCTGCCAGAGGGAGCCAAGCTCCACGACGTCTTCCACGTTGGAGTCCTCAAGAAGTTCATCGGGACGCCTCCCGCCGTGCCTCCAGAGCTGCCCACAACGTTCAATGGGGCGGTCGTGCCGGCCCCTGCCCGCGTCCTGGCAGGGCGAGTAGCCCGTGGCATCCGACAAGTGCTGGTGCAGTGGCAGGAGGAACAGGAAGCATCCGCAACATGGGAGGACCTAGACAACTTCCGTGCCCGTTTTCCCAACTTTCAGCTCGAGGACGAGCTGGACTTCGAGGAGGGGAGAGATGTCATGTACGGTCAAACGTACAGCCGAAGGGGGCGCGCGCGGGACAGACGCCGCGCTGCAGAGCGCGCAGAGCGCGCGGATCGCGCGGCAACAGAACAGGCGGAGCGCGCAACAGAAGGAGGAGGACGCGCAGGAAAGGATCAGGACGAGCAGGCGCGCATGCGCGTAACAAACGCAGAAGATTAGGAGCTAAAACAGTAGATCCTAGTATTAAGGGAGTGCTCTCCGTAGCAGTTTGGCCGCTGGCCTATTTAAGCCTGTAATCAGACGCCATTTTGCAATAAGAAAGAATCAATCTGCTTCTCTCCTCTCTACTCATATAAGCCTACGGTTGGGGGGAATAACCTCACCGGAGAAGACGGCCGAAGGCTACGAACTGCGTAGCCGAGGCCCGGCGAGTCAGGGGTTCAACGCCCTTGACAAAGCCACTAGTCAGCAAATTTTAACAAGTCTTCAAAAAGCTAATTTCAAACAAAATACCAGTTTATTCACAGTTCAAAGAGAAGGACGATAACTACGTGTACATTTATGGAAGCATCAGAGAAAAGGGCTGGTATTCCTTGTAGCAACAAAAGAGTGATTGATGACTGAAATGCATAATAAATAACTGGAAATATTAGCAAATTCCAGATACCTGCCATCATATTTTTTAAGTATTGTGTTCTTGGTGCTGAGATAAAGAGGCCATTTTTTGGAAAGTGCCATTACCATTGATGACTCGGCAAAAGCCCTAATAGACTGAGAGATGAGGGTAAAATTAGCATAGCACTTGAAAGAAGAATAAGGCAATAAACTGTATTTATTTTCTATCATACCTCATCCACATTATACATTGATAAAGCCACACCAGGGCCATTAAAATCATAAACATTTAGCTCCACTGGCTCACCTCCATCTGGGACTGATTTTCAGCACCAAAAGAAGGAATAGATCAGCAATGTTACCAAGGCAGCTTAAGATTAAATATGTTGTACAAATAAGTAGCTGTCAACTTAAGCTCACCAAAAACCATTTTAAGCTTTCCTGGACCATCAATTATTGTATCAGTAGCTCGATACTGGTCTCCAAATGCATGCCTTCCAATGCAAATGGGCTTCTTCCAACCTACAAAAGAAGGTGCATTTAATCTGGAAACTTTGTCACTTGTTCCCATGACAGCATTTCAATTTTCCTTACCAGAAAGTATCCGCGGTACATTTTTACATAAAATGGGCTCCCGGAAAACAGTTCCTGTATGTCATAGTGCACATTAGTGATCATAGTTCAGAGTATTTTGTATACTGTTGCAGTGCCTTACATCAATGTGTTTCACATGACTGATAGTTTTTTGTTTAAACTTTAAAAAACAGTGATAAGTAAATTTCATATTATTACTAGTTTTCAGAATCTACAAAAGTATATGTGTCACCGGCAGGGATTTTGGGGGAATTGGAAGCAACTAAACTTCTTAAATTATATGGAAAAAGAGGTAGACAGTCGAGGGCCTGTACCTCTCCGTCGTGGCGGCGCCGTTGCGGCGATGCGGCGAAGAGGCAGGGATACAAGAAGGCAATAGCCAAACTGAATACTCGACAATAACTCTAGTACATCAGCCCTGTTTATATAGGCACATGGATGATCTAATCTAACAACTAGAATCTTAACTACTTTAACAAAAAACAGAAACTTAATCTAATCCAAACTCCTAATCTGATTTAATCTAATCCAAACTCTAACTTGGGCTGACCAAGGCCGCAAAGGCCTACCCTCTATCCCCGTGACACTTCTCCCTCCCTAAAAACGCAGCTCATCCTCGAGCTGCTGCGTCATCGTCTTCGCCTTCCTCCACCACTTCGATAGAGAAGATGTGCTTGCACTGCAACTTGCGGCCGCTTGTAAACCACTCATCGCAATGGAAACACTTCCTCTCCTTCCGACGCTGTTCAATTTCCTCCAGTGAGAGACGCACTGTGCTGGATGATGGCTTGTTGACCGAAGCCGATGATGATGTAGCAAGTAAGCAAGCCCTGGAGAAACCGGCTCTGGCGACGGAAGGGTTGGTGGCTTGGGGAGGCGCGACTTGGAGTACGGGATTACGGTGACTAGCCGGTATCTCGTGATGCGTTGCGCTGCTCATAGGCCCTTGCAAATACGATGGTGTCGTCCAACAATGTGGGCTGTTGGAGAGCTACATTGGTACGACGAGGGTTGCCCAGCCCGGTGATGAATAGTTGAATATGTTGGGCCTCCGTGAGAGATGTGTCGCGGCAGGAGAGGGCGATGAAGCGCTTGCAGAAGTCGTCGACGGTCCCGGTTCGTCGGAGCATGGCCAACTCGTCGATCGGACTGTCCGTGAGGGGCGGCCCGAAGCGCGCGTTGACCAACTGAGCAAATTGTGACCACGTCGAACACCCACCATTGAGTTCCATCCGATGAAACCACAGTTGGGCGTCGTCGAGGAGGTAGAACCTTGCGAAGGACACCCTCTGGTGATTCGGTGTACGGCGAACGTGGAAGTACCGCTCACACCGGTTGAGCCAAGGCAGCGGGTCGCCGTTGCCGTCAAACTTGGGAAATTCGAGTTTGTGGGCGATCGGCACAACATCAATGATCTGGTCGTCTTCGTCTCTGTCTCTGAACCAGCGAGGGTTCTGGCGCCCCCCTCCCAAGCGGCGCGGCAGCAGGTCCGCTTGGCGCCGTCATCGTCAATGGCGGCTCGGCGAAGGTGTTGCCGCCCTCCTCCCTGGTGGTGTGGCGGCGCAACCTCCTCGATGGAGGTTCGATGAAGGTGCTGCCGCCCTCCTCCGTGGTGGTGCGTCAGCAGCTCTCCAAGGTCGCCGTCCTCGTCGTTGTTGGCTCGTCAACGGCTCTGCCGCCCTCCTCCCTAGCGGCACGGCGGCGGATCGGGTCCCAAGTCGCCGTCCTCATTGCTACAGGCTTGATGGCGGCTCTGCCACCCTCCTTGGCGGCGCGACGGCGGATCGAGTCCCAGGTCGTCGTCCTCGTTGTTTCAAGCTCGACGAGGGCTCTACCGCCCTCCTCCCAGGCGGCACGGCGGCGGATCTAGTCCCAGATCGTCGTCCTCGTCGCTGTCGGCTCGACGGCGGCTCTGTCACCCTCCTCCCTAGTGGCGCGGCGGCGGATCCAGTCCCTGTCGTTGTCGGCTCCCCGGTGCCCGCTTTCCTGGCTGCGAGGCGGGGGACCCCTCTGATCCGCCTCCTCTCCGCTATCGGCTTGGTGGGAGTCCCCGCGCCCGCTGCCCTAGCCATGCGCCGGTGTGTGCGCAGGAACACAGGCGGTCGGAAGGTCTTGGCATCTAGGAGGAGACCGAACGAAAATCTTCAGTGTTGTTAATCTTTCCTCCAGACTTTGGATTGGCAGCAGTCTCTCCTCGATGGCGCCTAATCGTTTCATGATAGGGTTGATCAGTGCCTTCAAGGTTTCTTCCACCCCGCCCCATGATCCGGTGTTATCTGGCGAACTCATGGCAACGGAAGTTGAACCAATTTGCTCTGATACCAAGTTGTCACCAATAGGGATTTCGGGAGAATTGGAAGCAACTAAACTTCTTAAATTATATGGAAAAGAGGTAGACGGTCGAGGGCCTGGACCTCTCCGTCGTGGCGGCGCCGTTGCGGCGACGCGGCGAAGAGGCAGGGATACAAGAAGGCAATAGCCAAACTGAATACTCGACAATAACTCTAGTGCATCAGCCCTATTTATATAGGCACAAGGATGATCTAATCTAACAACCAGAATCTTAACTACTTTAACAGAAAACAGAAACTTAATCTAATCCAAACTCCTAATCTGATTTAATCTAATCCAAACTCTAACTTGGGCTGACCAAGGCTGCAAGGGCCTGCCCTCTATCCCCCGTGACAATATGTCAACATTCCACACCAGGATGCATAATACATAAGAAGTCGTTTGTGTGTGTACCATTTCCAAAATAAAGAAGAGAACCAAATTTTTAATGTTGGCTCTATAACATTTTACTGCATGAATTAACTCAAAATTTAAATTTATCATGCTAATAGCATTCACAGATTGCCTGTCAATTCAGTTCCAGATTATTTCACCCAGTAAATAATAAAATAAAATACCAAAGGCATCTCAAGAGTTGAAAAAATAACCATTTAGAATATTCCTGATGGTGCCATTAGGGCTCCTCCACATTGACTTGAGTTTGAACTCTTTAACTCTTGTTTCATCTGTATATAAGCATAAAAGGAAGAAAAGAAATAAGACTAACAAAAGACTTGCAGAGTTAAAAAATAATCTGCATTCACTAAAGCAAAAGGAGATCAGAAATGGTAATGGCAAAACAAAGGTCTTGTCCTTCATTTGAAGTATATTTTGAATTCAACTAATCAATCTGTTAAGGGAAACAAGTACAGAAATTGCAGTTAAGTAGGCATACGCGTACATCAGAAGCACATAACCATCAAAAGGAACACTGACAATATAAAACATAAATACTAATGAAATACAAGCGCCTTAATACCAAAAAATATAATCAAATATGGGGAAAAAAGTTTCAGGGATGCTACCAGGTGTAATTGTAGCACACTTAACAGCAACATTATACCTGTTAAGAGCACAAAGAAAGATAATTTGAAAATGATCTGAAGCAACAAGAAAATTGAAATAAAGATTCACTTCAAAAAAATTCGGTGTAACTGAGACAAATCTATGACCATCTCTTTAGAAACATGGAGATGCATAAGCATGATTAATAGTTTCCATAAGCAGTTGAGATTATGCATTTGGTGATTGATGACACTACTAACATCATAAGGTCCACAAACAGGAGATGTCTGCAGTAGTTCTACTTCACAACAATATTATAATAGTAGAACAGAACACTATATGCCATAACACTCACACAATGAGCTGTGTATAGAGCAGAATAACAAACCAATTCACTTGTAAAAATCCAAAAAAGGCTACCGTTGAGTAAGGAGGCTTAAATCCCAGGGAAAACTTACATTCAGCTATGAAAATGATGATTTCATTTGCATACTAGTTGAACGTCATATTTACCAGCTCAACAACATAACTTACATGACTACCAAATGACATCTCAAAAGCTAACATAGGAATCCGAATGCATTATGCATATGCTTCATCCTAAATATTATGGCAATTACTAAGTTGCTAACATGAAGAATTTGCATCCAATTGGTAAAATTGGGATCGTGAGACGAACTGAGATGGGAATCGTGCCACTCACTTCAACGTAGCCTCAGCACTCTCAACAGTGACATTATCATCGGTAGCATCCCGGTTGAGCAGCCCAAGGTCGAAATACTTGATATCCAGCTCCAAGTAGGGGAAGATGAGCTACACGAAACAGGTCGCCTCATCAAAGCATGAAACAAGGTAGGAATCCAATAGAATCAAACGAAAGGCGAACGCGGAACTACGCACCTTATCCTTTATCATCTTCCATATGACCCGCGTCATCTCGTCACCTGAAAAGCACAAACAAAGTTACAAGGGAACCACATTCCACAAAGGCGCGAGGAAGAGCGTTGAGGCCGTGAGCCGCGAGGAGCGGGGATCTCACGCACCGTCCATCTCGACGATGGGGTTGTGGACCTTGATGCGGTGCTGCTCGGCCATCGCGGCGGCGGCATAGCAGCGGAGCGAGGCGCCGCGGAACGCGCCGCCTCCAGAGGTAGAAGTAGGGACGAGGACGACCGGCGCGGCGGGGACGCGGCCGAGGGACCGGGGAAGCGCGGCGGGGTTTAAGAGGAGGGCCTTGGCCGCGGCGGAGCCGCATAGGGGAGCCATGCCGAAGCGCAGGAACAGGTGGCGCATCCCACCCACGCCCGCCCACGAGGTCTACAAGGCGGAGCTCCCGTGTGGCGTGGGGCGTGGGCCGTGGGGAGCACCACGCGGCACGCGCGACGCAGGTGCGGGCGGCAGCAGGGAGGAAGAGACGAAACGGCGCGGAGGTTGCGACTGACGACGGGGATGCCGCCGGAGAAAATTGGTTATTCGCCGCTCTCAATAATTTGAGAGTAGTAAAATTACCACTTTTATTTGAGGTTTCTAAAGATATCATTTTTAATGTTGTATTTTCATTTTCTCTGTCTTTTTTATTTTCAATTTTTAGAACTTTATTTTCTTTTTTCTAGTAGGGGAATTTTTGGCATCGTGTACATGAGAAATATATGCGCGTGGAGAGAAGAACAAAGTACTGAGTACCTAGCCGCCGGCCCTCGCTCAGTCCCATTGTAGTCGCCTCCCTCGCCAGCTCCTGTTGCAGCCATCACCCTCGCCGGCCCCTGACGGCCCTCGCCGACCCCCGTTGCATCTGTTGTCCTCGCTTGTCCCTGTGAAGACGTCGCCCTCACCGAACCCGGCACAACCGTCACCTACACCGAACCATGTTGCAGTCGCCGGTCTCACTGGCTCTCTTCGGATCTCGCTGCTCTCATGTTATTCCTCCACTTCCTAGGTTAATTGGTTACTACTGCTACTAATATTGTGTTATATATTTCAGTCATAATTCGTAAATTGTATGGTGATTTCTCGAACTTATGCATATATAAGCAGTAAGTTACAAAAATTAAGTGGTTTATTGTCTGTCTAAGAGTGCACATGGTGGCATACTTTGTACATGTGGCAATGAGTCTTAGCTGTTGAATACTGAATGGATCATTATCAGGAAATCCCTCTTCTTTCATCTGAATTATATTTTGTTTATCATATTGTCATACACGAATAGCCATCACCTTCTTTCTGCTATTTATATATTGTCTATCATACTTGTATGCTTAGATGGTAGAGGAAAGAGGGCATATGTTCAACCTTATTATTCTGAACTTTTAATACAGGATGGCTATCCACAATAGTTGTTGACGCTGAGATGGTAAAATGTTGTTTAAGAATCAAGGTAATTGTTGAATGTTGATGTTGTTGTTTGATATGTTTGAGACGGATAAGTTAATAATTTCAGTTTTTTGTAGTTGGTTAATTATTGCTATTATCTTGATTTTTGAACTAACCATTTCTTAGTTGATGTTGTGCAGGTGCTTAAGAAGACAAGAACACGGAGACAACAAAGTGACAGATTGATTTTAAAGAAATAAAGAACTCATCTCAATGTAAGCTACCCGAAACTCAAAAATTCTGCCTATTTTTGGTCTTTTTGTTGACTAAGTCAATAACGCTTAAGCGACGCTTAATCACGCATAAAATGTCTAATTTAGGCAATGTTTGGTTTGGTGTACAACGAGAAATGGAACGGGATGGTTCGGAACCATCTCGTTCGCCAAAAAAATCAGTACCACGCGGTTCAACATCTACAGGGAATATTTTGTTTTTGGGGTTCGTTTGGTTCCACTTGATTCTATCACATCCCTCGAACCAAACAGCAGTATCACCCCATATCAGGAACCATTCCGTTTCGTTCTTCCTCGTACATGGAACCAAACACTACCTTAGGGAAACAATTAGAACTAGCGGTGGAGCCACCTCGTTGGGAGGGGTTCCTAGGAACTCTTCCAATTTTTTTCAGTTATTATTAGTAATTTTTCACCATTTGTACACCCTGAGTCAAATACGGTGTACCCCGTGAAGTGGTGCACCTTCTTCGGTTTTTTTCTAGCTCCGCCGCTGATTAGGACAAAGCTTCAGTTGAGTTCATAAATCGTTTGCCATGATCGTCATCGAGCATATAATCGGACCTCTCGAACCCGGCAGTTCCACGCGCGCAACAGAACAACAGACAGAGACAGGGGAAAGCATGTCAGGTCCATGCTTTGTTTTTTTTTGAAATAGGCCGCATGGGCCCGACCTTGTTTGAAGGCCATGGGTGTGTCGGGGATGTGAACGAGAATTTCCCAGGAGGTCACCCATCCTGGTACTACTCCCGCCTGAGCACGCTTAACAATGGAGTTCTGAGGAGATTTGATGCCAGCTAACTCACATCCCTTTCACAGGTCCATGCTTTGTTAAGACATTGTAGGTTACATATGAATACTAAGCAGCATACCTGCACAGGCAGTGCAGGTTTCCCATTGCGTAGGCCAACATCGAACAGACGTATCAGCATCGACAAAAATGCAAAAGCAAACGATTATTAACGATGAATGTTCAAACGAGGTCAGGAAAACAACTGCTGTAGGATTTCTCCGTTTTAACGTACCGGGACAAAAAATGGAGAATGCTACAAAGTGTTTTTTGTTTACTTGTGAAGTTCAGAAAAAATGGAGATCACATGATTTATATACGATGGTTTCTACAATGCAACTAAGAAAATAGCACCCGAGAACAGCAATCCACACTAGGAAAGCTGATAGCACAGTTTACAGTTTCCATTGCTCTGATAGCTCCTTGCTCACTTCTTTAGCTGAAGAGCAGGAAACCATAAGTAGGTTATTACAAGTTGACACGAAGCAGTAGCAAACGTAGGTTATTAATTAAATTTAATAAATTGTTCAGATAATATTTGTTTCATTCTACCATTATTTTTACTTTCGAATTGAAGTGGTCATGTGGCTGTGCGGACAGAACTTCACCGCATCGGCGTTGCCGCCGAGGTAGCAGGACCCCAAATCAATCCCTAAAAAATCTCGCTTTCCAGGGACGCAGCTCTCGGCGGCGGCGGCGGCGGCGGCGGCGAGGGTCGTCCCGATCGTTTTCCCTCCCGTGGTCGGCGGGGGCAAAAGAGTCAAACCTTAAACCAACTGGTCACAACTCACAATAACCTATCCTAATCATGTGGCGGGTGGGAGCAAACGGGCCACCAATGGCCGCCTTAACCGCGGCGATTTCCTCGACCCCCGCGGCGCCCAGCCCCGCCCCCGGCGCTCGTCGCCGTGGATTCTCCGTCGTGCGCTGCTCGTCGGCGGCCGACGAGCGCCGGGCCCTCTTCAGCCGCATCGCCCCCATCTACGACCATGTCCGTACCTCCCGCCCCTCCCGCCCTCGCGAGGTTTCTGGAAGGATACTGCCGGCAACATTGTACTGACGACAGCGCAGTGCTGTGTTCTTTGTAGCTGAACGACGTGCTCAGCCTGGGACAGCACAGGACATGGAAGCGTATCTGCGTTTCTTGGTCCAGGTACACCACTAGCAGCAGGCGTAGTAATGTGGATTATAAAGATACTTGTTCTGCTTTGGGTTGATGCAAAAGGTTGTACTTTTGAGATCAGGGCGAAGAGAGGGGATCGTGTTCTTGATCTCTGCTGCGGGAGCGGGGATTTGGCGTTTCTTCTGTCTCAGAAGGTCGGCCTGGATGGAGAGGTTGGTGCTGGATTTTCTTTAGCTACTTGCCTGCTTTAGGCTTTAGAGTTCAGAATGGAACCGATGCTTTTGTGATTTGTCGATTGGAATTATTCAATTATATAGTCCAGACTCCCAAATGTCACAGGTGATGGCTGTCGATTTCTCAAGTCAGCAATTGCAAACTGCTGCTAACCGTCAGGACCAACGCTGGAAGCCTTGCTACAAGAACATCAAGTGAGCATCCTCAGTGTGAGAGGGATTTCCCTACAATATGTATAGCTTTGTGCCGTGATTGCCTGCTGTTGATCAAGTGAACAGGTCGAGCACCACATGGTTGACACATGCCTGCTTTGGACTTCTATGGTTGCAGGTGGATCGAAGGGGATGCACTTGATTTGCCTTTCACTGACTGCTACTTTGATGCTGTTACCGTCGGTTATGGGTTGCGCAACGTGGTTGACAAATCCAAAGCAATGCAGGAGATATTTAGGGTCCTAAAACCAGGTCTAGTGCAGGTTTCATGTTTTGCTCAGGTTGACCATATGCTTATATTCAGGCATAAATTTTCACTGTTAGTTTTTCTGGACTGCAGGATCAAGAGCATCTATTCTAGATTTTAACAAGAGCTCATCGCTTTTCACGACATCATTGCAGGTAGAATATCAGACAATCTATCGGACAGATGTGTTTCACCTGTGTCTAATTTCCGCGACAAAGATCGCTTCTTCATTATTCCACCATGCATGACAATGTAGCAACATCACATATGGTCTTATGTAGAGTTCCGTTGTCAAAGACTTTGGAGTTTGCCTTATAGTTCTATAACCAAATTTATATTTTTTTATTGAGCAGAGTTGGATGATTGATAATGTTGTGGTTCCTTTAGCTAGTGGCTATGGCCTCACTGAAGAATACAAGTACCTGAAAAGCTCGATATCGCAGTATCTAACAGGTTTGCATATTTATTTCCTTCATGAAACAATTTCCATGGAAGAACAAAACGTGTTACATCCTCACTCCAGTAAAAGAACACACACACACATGACAACTTACATTTCTCATCTGATAGTAGCACTACATCAACACACATCTCAATTTGTCCTGATGGAGTACAATAGGGCATCATCTTTTTTTTTCGCTCACAAGGCCACAACATCCTAAAGCATCCTAAGTTTCAACTATTTTTTTTCGAAAAGTTTCACTCTTATGTTCCAAAATCCAAACAGTGCATTGGTTTGTGTTCTTTCGTCAGCTACCAACATAATCACTCTCCTGTAATCAAACTGGTGTGTGTTTGTCTACATCCTGTGTAGGAGAAGAACTGGAGAAGTTGGTTCAAGAAGCTGGGTTTTCTGCAGCCAAGCACTATGAACTTGGTGGAGGACTAATGGGGAACTTAGTCGCAACTCGCTGAATGGAATTGCAGCGATGAAATTGAAAGCTGATCTGTATGATTTACCTGATTTTTTTTGCCGGTTTAACTCTTCTTCCCCTACATTGTCTGGTGGTTCTGTTTCACTGATCCAATATGGATCATGCATCAAAATTTCAAACTCCCCTGCTGTACGTATTCCTCCCTGTTTGAAAGAATGGGACAAGTGATTTGTACGAGCATGACTGAGCTCAACGAGAGTCACCAAAGTATTTGCAATATTAATTATAGTGTTTTTACGGTTAGGTACACCATAATTTGTGTTAATTTTGATACGTGTTGGTACCTGAGATGTTAAAATGTATTAAAATTAACAATAAAAATTATGGTAACTACTTCAAGAACTATAAGAAAAAATTTATGGTGTTTCTAACAATTGTTGACCTTTCATTTTCAATGATCTTATGGTTCAATGATCTTATGGTTTAGATTTAAACAAAGAAATCTATTACCTCTTAGATTTTTTCTTCTTCCTTTTTTCTCTCTTCTCTCTTTCCGTTTGACCGGGTTGGGTGGCTCGATGAGAGCAGTGGATGCGACAAGTGGCAGGGCACAACAACAAGGGTGGACGTGTAACAGAGTGTCACGGCGACTGCCCTCGTGACGACACACGCGGCGTGGGAGGGGTAGTGGGGCACGCTGACGGGGGCGGACAAGACGACGGCAACGGACTCAGCGGGTGGTGGACGGGCGATGGTGGGGGCGGCTAGGCATCGTGGCAACGACGGGCGATGGTGGGGGCGGCTCGTTGCCACGGCGGTGGGGCTTCATGGCAATGTCGACGGTGGCGCTTCGTGACGACGCCGGAGGCGACCAGACGGCTAGGTGCCACGGTGACGATGGCGGCAGGGCACTGCGGCCACAGTGGCGAGAGTTCTAACCGATCGAAGGGAGAGAGGAGAGAGAATGTAAGTTAATAAAAACATATTTTCAATTAGTTTAGTTATATTTAATCAAGTGTTGAGATTGATTTTATCTTTAATGAAAATAAATGAGCAACTATAAAATTTCTCTTAATTATAACATCAAAGTCCACTGCAAACGAATTCTTCACATGATAATCCAGGCTAAATAAACATACTATGTCCTAATAACTCTTAGGCTCCCTAACCAATAACCCTGATGAACATTGTTGCAACATTAACAAACACAATCCACTATACTATAGACTTAATCACTTAATTCACCATTTAGACACTTATACCTGAAACCCGGGAAAAAGAGATAAAAACATCAAAACTTCAACCAAACGCTAGGCATAACCACACATGTACGTAGTTTCGATATGATGCTGGGCCAACAAAGTGTGCGCGTGTGCTCGCTCGATCAATTCCTCTCGTCCATGGCGAGGATGGTGCTGATGTTCATGGGGTTGATGTGTTCGGTGGAGCCGTGCATGAGCTGATTGACGATGAGCCGGTTGGCCCGCTCCGTCGGGTGGAACGCGTCCCAATACGCGTACACGTCCCGGTTCGCGCACACGTTCGACGCCGGCGTGCACAGCCCGATCCCGTTGTACGGCCCCTGCCCGCAGCACGCCACCTTCGCCGTCACGAACCCTGCAGCCAACCAAAACCAAGCCACGCGTGTCATTTTCCCGTAGGAGTTGATCGAGTTCGTTGCCGGCCATGCCGAAGTGCCGAACATGCTAGCTAGCTTAGGCCGCCATGCATTATATTACCGTAGTCCTGTGGGTTGAACATGAAGTCGAAGCTGATCTTGTTGGTGTTGGCGGCGATGAAGACGTCACGGCCGCCGCCCAGCTCGCCGTTGAGCTCGACGAGCATGCTCTCGAGCTGCGGGTTGAAGAGGTCGGCGGCCCGCGTCAGGTCGGTGGCGCACTCGCCGTCGAGGCTGTGCAGGGCCAGCTCCGCCGGGACGCACCCGATCATCCCCGTGCCAGTGACGACTACTCGCCGGGCGCCCAGCCCGTGCAGCCTCTGCAAGCAGGGGAAAATAACAGCTGAGCCGAACCGATCCGATCCGGTCCGGTCCGGTCCCCGTCCTACGACGAGAGTAACTGAAACGACATAGTACTATTGCGCACGAGCTAGCTAGCTACTGTTCTTTGCATGTGGCATGAGTAAATTTTGGCGCCAACCGCGCCTCCCTGATATATATAGTACGTCAGTAAATGCGACGACGACACAAGCTAGCTCTCTACCACGGTGACCACTGCATCCCCCTGCTTGTTTTTACCACGGAAATTATAATGGTTTTTTACTGTGTTCGTGTTCCCTTCTGCACAGTGAATGTGTGGTAGGTCACAGCAAACGACGACGAGATCGACACAGTCAGACAAAGTACTCCTACTACCCCACGGTAAAAACTTGGGTACTATATGATACTGCTGTCTACAGCTTGAAATTTTCTGGTGGGAAGCTCAATAAATGTTGAGGCCGATTGTCATTGTACCCCATGGATCATAAGTGCAGCAGAGATCGAGATCTGGTACGAGGAGTCGACGACGTGCTAGCGCTCATTTTTCTTGAATGTTTCTTACATTTGGAAATATGGTTTGCGTAGAGCAGCATTGCACTGATCATTGCTTGATAGCTAGACATGTTTCTTAAGGTTTAATTTGTTGCACAAAGAACTAGTGCGTTATGTTCATCTGTAACCTGTTTCGCGTGATTTTCTACTGAAATGCTAACCACGTCGGTTTGATTTTGCCAAATTTAATTTTACTTTTGGGGATAGCAGCGAGGTTAAAGGCTAGTGATCATTCTGTGGAGCAAGCAAGAAAAAGTTGGAAATGGTTCGACTAACCGTGAGGATCTTCTTGTACTCGGAGATGAGGTAGGGGACGTAATCCTCGAGGGCGAACTGGCGGGACCTGACAGAGAAGGGCACCAGGTAGTAGTTGTTGACGAAATCGTTGCCGCCGAGCGTGATGAGCACGAGCGACTGCTCCACCAGCTGCCTCGCCGCGTCGTCGCCGGCGAACGCCGCCAGCTTCTGCTGGTAGTCCTGGAAGTTCTGCAGCTGCTGCCCGATCCTAATTATGTTCACCTGAATATATATAAACCAGTGTTATTTATCGCTCGATCTCGATCGCTAGCTTGCAATTGCACATTTCAATGCAAGAACGAGAGATTGCTCGTAGATGTGTGCACGGTACGTACGAACTGGATGCCGGTGTCGTTGAGGATGCCGACGCCGGCCGACGCGAAGTTGGCGCCGACGAGCAAGTTCTCGCCTCGGAGGTCGGGGCTCAGGTACGGCAGCGCCGGCTGGGACCCGAGGTGCTCACCTGAGCCAAAAACGCAACAACGTGTCAAGCAGCGAGCTCTAGAGTCTAGACTACGCACTGTGTGCATGGTGCATTGGTGCCTTTGTTAATCTGTGTGAGAGCGACAGAGCTGGAGACGCAAGGGTGTAACTGATGATGTCGGGGATGTTGAGCCCGTTGGAGAACCTCCCCGTGGGCATGTGCGTCGGGAAGTCGATCCCGTACGGCGGCGCGTCGGCGCGCGCCGTCGTCATGAGGTAGTTGTTGTTGCCGTTGTCGACGAGGGAGTCCCCGAACACGAAGAAGGCGCGCGGCGCGGACGCCGCCGGCGTGGCGGCCACGAGGACCGTCACCGCCACCGCCACCCCGAGGAGGCCGACCGAGTAGGCGCCCATCTATATATCTTGGCGATCGAGACTCGAGAGAACGACGAGCTAGCAAGCAAGAAGCTAGGCGATCGAGCGCCGCCTCAGGGCGTAGCACTTGGCGTCGCTGCAAAGTCGGCGACTTTTGGAAGCTAGAGGCGCCGATCGACGACCGGGCAGTGGACGACGACACGACGATCGATCGATCTACGGCGAAGGGAGACGGCGTGGTCGCGCTCTCTTATAGAGGAGCTCGCCTGCCTCGCCTCGCCTCGCCTCGCCTCGCGCCACCTTCACCTTGAAACGCGCAGTTAAGGAGGGAGCAGTGAGTTAGCGGGCGGGAGACAGTGAGAGGAATTGCGCGCGAGGACCACCAAGTTAAACCGGAGGAGCTGAGTCTTCCATGGCGATCACGCGCGCGCGGGCGAGCCTGGCCCCTCCTGCGCGCCACAGATGCACGGTGGTTGGCTGCTAAATGCGGCGGTTGCGTGCATGCGTACGCATACGCCGGCGAGCTTTTTTTTTAAATAATTTTTTTAAAAAAAACAAATTCAAATCCATATATGTAAAAATTGCAGACATGCAATGTGGTCACTGAAGTACTAAGGCTCACTGGATCTTCGTACCAGTCGACACCAGTCGGCACTTCAAATACCGACTAGATGCTGCCTTCTATCAAATTCTGTTCCGTCAGCTTCAATCGGCATTTGAAGTGCTGACTGAAGCTGACGTAGCATCCAGTCGGCACTTCAAGTGTCGACCGCATGTTACTTTTGCAAAATTTTCAAATAGACATACAATTTTGAATTTTTTTACAATATTATTTAAAAAAATTCTACGCCGGCTAACCGTCTCAGCGAGCGAGAGAGGCATACTGAAAAAACCGGACGTGTAATGGAACCGACAAAGTGGTCGGTTATCGGTTCATGGTTGAACCGTCGTTTTTATTATTTATCAATATTATATTTATTTGTATTATTTTAATATAAAAATAATATAATTTAATGACAACTTTGTATAATTATATATTAAAAACATAACTTAAATATAAGATTATAGTTATATTACAATATTATGATTTAGGAAGATATTATTATTATAATGTCACAATTCACAAATTAGTATAATAATTGTAATATCAAAGTATATTAAATAAAGTTTATTTAAGACGGTTTTTGGATGGAGGAATTAATTTTGTAAAAAAAATCAACCCTGCGCGAGAGGTAGAGTAAGAGAAGCTTAGCCTTGTGAAATGAGATCACCTGTCGGGGGAATCGACTGCAGCGGGCAGTCGACCCCTTCGTATCGTTGGATTTCGATCCATCAGATACTGAAGAGACTTCGAAGGTGGGCTCCGTACAGGGTGGAGCCCACCTCCATAGTATTGAGGGCTTTCACACCGTCGGATCCGCACCGAACGACGCGGATCGCGACGGTAGAGTACGGTCGAAGTCCTGACTTTCAAGGAGCTGCTTCCGAGCCTTGCACGAGAAAGGAAACAAATTTTTTAAAAAAAATCAAATTTGTATGTCGGATTCAAAAAAATGCAAAAATAGTATCCAGTCGGTCGGCTGGGGCGCGGGAGCGGGTCAGGGCGCGTTCCGGGCGCTTGTTGGTCGATGGACGGCTGACTGGCTGCCACATGGCTCTAGTCGGCCGACCAAGTGCCAACTGATCCCATCGGCACTTGGTTGGCCGACTGGATAATATTTTTGCAATTTTTTGAATACGACATACAAATTTGATTTTTTTTTTCAAAAAAATACTAATTTAAAAAAAACGAAAGGAAACTCTACTGTCACCTACCACCAGAATGGTGCATGCACGGGGTGCGTGCCAGCGCCAGTTACTCAATTGAACTCGATCAGCTGCGTGTTTAGCTTGTCTCTCATTGAACTTGCTGCGGCCTGCTCATCAGAACAAGTTTAATAATATATAGCTAGCTGTTGACTTTATATTTGTGTCATGTCATATGTAGCTAATTTAATAGCCAACTTATATAATAGTTAGTTGGCTATATGTATCATGTATTTAATGTGTACATACTACACCATCTCACAATGTTCATTGGAACATGTGTATGAGTGGGCTGTTAACTAGTAGCCCGCTTTTATTATCTCCTTCCTTCTCTCCTCCACCTCACTACTAATCCGATGTGGCAAGTATTGTAGCCTGTTTACATAAGCTTATTATACTTGCTCTCATGGTCACTACACTATTACATGCATGTCTACCTTAATTTTGTTGGTGTGTCTGCAATTATGAGTGAGACTGTGAGAGTGACGACGTTTTTTTAGATGGAAATTAAATGACATGCATCTGGGTTAGTTGATTTGACTCATCGATAGTTCGTCTCGAGATTAATGTGCGGTCTTATGCTGTTCCTGGAAACAGGGCAGTGTGGCCACATGGCCGGAGTACGTACGTACCGCTTGATCGGGAACGGGAATCCAATAATGAGAGAAATCCTGTAACTTAAACTAATAAAGTTATTAGTTCATGACTTAATGCCCATTCAAAGAAAGTTCGTAGGAGCAGTAGTAGACTAATGATTAATTAAGGCCTTCCTCGTTTAATTTCGGATGATAAATAAACGATGCTTCAATTTTATTTGCTACTGATCAGTGCAATTCCGCGAGGCAAATTTTACTGTATATATTAATTATTTCCATAAAAACAGAGTATACAAATAATTTTTGTATATGAATAATTTTCATATAAAATAGATTAGCTTCTATACATCTATGATTTTTATATATTAATAATTGTCATATAAAATCAAATATTACCTTCTATATAAAATAGGTGGGGGTCAGCAACAAAAAGAATAGTGAAGGTCATAATGGATTGAGACAGACTAAGAGGGAAAAAAGAAAGATCCAATTAGGGTTGGCAAGAGGCCTGCCCCCATCGAGTTTCATCACTCCATCCCCATCCCCGTTACACACAAAAATAACTGTCCCTATCCCCATCCCCGCACATGGGTGTGGAATTTTTCCCATCCCCGTCTCCACGCGGGTATGGGGAACCCGACGAGTCCCCATGCCTGAGACCACGAACTTGACAACACCGCTGTGAGAAATGGATAAAAGGCTAGGGTTAGCAAGATGGCAAGAGTGTTGCCATGTTGGATCGGGCCTATGCGCATGAGTGATGCAGTGCTGGGTTAGGCCTATGCGCTTGGTTGTGATATGTGTTGGGCTAGCATGTGCGTTTGGGTTGTACCTAGGTTGCTATGGCGGTCTAGCAAGAAAAAATAACCCACTGGGAAACGGGAACATGGGAATGGGGAACGTCCCATCCCCGCTTACCCAATGGAGACTAGTTTTAGCCCAATTTCATCCCCGCGGGTGCTATATTTCTCTCATTTTTAGCCCCTAATAGAATTTTTCCCCACCGGGTATCGGGTTTCGGGTACTAATGATTATGATTTATTAGATGTGAATGAAGAGCTGTGATTTAACAAATGGACGCTCACACTCAAACTCGTCAATTACATAGTATAATTTATTTATTATTTTGTTACTTAGTTTAAAAAATGAACAATTAGAAAAAGGAAAGTAGTTGCGTGAAGCATTTATTCTACAATAGCCACTAGATATACCATATCACATTAATATTTATTTTTATTAAATAATCAACGTATCATATTGCTTAACTCCTAAGAGCTAAAAGTTGTACATGAAAGAGCTTACACACGTACGATGGATCGGAGGATTTACTTTGTCGTTCTGCTTTGTTGGTACAGCTAAAGTGAGTTCTCACAAGTCAGAATTCAGAACACCACGCATGCATTCATGGGTTCCACACCGTAGATTTGAATACACCGTAGCATTTTAATTTCGTCCTCCTAACCAGTAACTACTCGTACCTGCGACCTTCGAGCTGAGAGGTTGTTGGCAGGTTAACATGCTAGCTAGAGTAGCAAGCAACTTCCACCAGAAAAAAAACTTGGCATGTCATAATTCGGAACCGGCTCATCTGCGGTCGGAGGGCTGATTACAGAGGGTAGTCGGGCTCCATAGTCGTCTTGATCGGACAGTGCGGAGCCCTCTTCACTCTCTCCGAAGCCTCCTGCGAAGTGGGTTTCACCTATGCGAAGCCCCCCTCGCGCGTCCGTCCCGCTAAAGAGCAGACTGATCTCGTTTGCATAATGCAAGGTTAAGATACGCGTGTACTTGTGTGTCTGCGGAGTTACCGTCTAGTCGCTTCGCCATACGTGTACACTAATTACCCGTAGCGAAATAAAGAGGTGTATACTAGCTAGCTAGTATACGCATATATGTACTCAGTTGTAAATACGGCGATGTGTGTTGCAGTACTGTGTACGTACGGCGCTGCCGTATAGACGCGTACATCTTTCATTTATTGTACTTGCGCCAGTACGTATAGCTAGCATGCATGCATGCATTCATGCATGCGCGTTGTCGTAGCAGGCCGGCGCCATGTGAAATTCATTAAGCGGTGGGGGTAGAAAATTTTCAATGTGATCGAGCTACCACACCCCACGGCCGGCAGCTGAGCCAAGCAAAGCAAGCAATTCAAGCAACAACTGATCAAGCTATAGCGCACGGCGGCGAGATGAAATAATCTCGATCCAGGCGTAATAAAGATCGATCTGCGATTTGCCGTCCCGTCCATGGCATGATATGAAGACGTGCGTACGTACACTTCGGCCGGCCGGCGCCCGGCCGTATATATCTCTTTCTTATCCAGTCGTTGCAGGCGAGCGAGCTTTTGCAGCTAAGTAAAAGTCACAGCGTGCAGTGCGTGCTAAATCTCATGAAAACTCTGGGGTTCTCTGATTTGAGACAGATCGAGGGTTGTGTATTTCCACCGAATGTCTGAACTCTGAACGTGAAAGCCAGGCTGCGAACTGACACGTACACCTTGCACTCTTGCAGCTAGGCAGTTTCTGGAGCAGCCAGCGAAATCATTCATGCAGATGCAGTAGCAGCAGCTAGTAGCTAGGGCTGTAAATTAGCTCCGCTGTTGCAGCATGCAGCTTAAAGACGACGAAGACAGCCATCACTTCAGAGGCGGACAGGGTAAATAGCATCGGTCGTCGAGCGATCTAGTATTCTAGCTACCATCCGTAAAGGCAAGCAAGCAAAGCATTCAATTAAACGCGAGCCGGCCGGTCGATGCAGATGCAGATGCAGATGGCGCGCTGGGAGAGGTACGGTGAAAACAATCCACTGCCTTCCGAAGATTCCGATCGATCTCTTCCGTCAGTGTAAGTGCTCACTGTGCTGTACTAGCTAGCGTGATAGATGTATATATGAACAGTTAGTTCATCAGTGCTAGCTCGAACGCTCGAGCAGTCCGCCAGTTGCATGCTCTGCTCATCTCGATCCAGATCTCGGAACGGCCTCACGTACGTACGCACGCATGCATGTGCCGTTTCATCTGTATCACTGTGGGCGATGTCACCGATGCATTGCACTTGGGGTTTTCTGTTTCCGGGACCAGCTGATTTAAACGGCTCTGCAATAGTTTTTTACTCTGACAAGTGTTTGCTAACTGTGCATTTTTACTGACCCCGTTTGTTATATGAACTAAAGTTTAGTCCGAATCAAATCGTGTGTTTAGACATATATCAATTTAAAAGTTTAAACGTGAATTAATTATAAAAATAATTGCAGAATCGGAGGATTATTCGTGAGATGAATTTATTAAGCCTAATTAATTCATGATTAACAAATGTTTATTGTAGCATCACATTGTCAAATCATGGCGTAATTAAGTCTATTAGATTCGTCTCGTGAATAATCCACCAATTACGAATGAGTTTTATAAATAGTATATATTTAATACACTAAAATAGCATCTCAACATCCGATATGACGGGAATAAACTTTTGGACTAAAAACCAAACAACATAACATCTCGCCGCCCACTGAGCTGGCTAAGCTTTTTGTAAGTTGTTTATAAACTAAAAATTATTATTTAAATATGGGTACGTTTAGATAAACTAAAAACTAATGGATAGCTGGCTAATAGCCCGTGTGCTTGTTTGCATACTTTGAGCTAATAGATGACTAAAAGTCAATTTATTTATCCTTGTTACGGTACTTACACTACATTTAGGGGCAATGACGATACATTCAAAAGTTCGATCTCAGCTTAAATTAGTCCAATTTTATAAAATAATGGACTATCAATTAGGCATCTACTAGGTACATTGTTTCTATCTGGATCGACTAATTTTTAGTAGCTAATTGCTCGTCAAGCGGATCCAAAAGAATTACCGTACTAAATGAAAAAATTATTGTTAGCTTAAGTAATAATTATAATCAACCACTAGTAATTATAATCAAGCATCTTACTACTTATTTAATAAGCAGGATTATGTTATAGTCTGATTGATTACTTTAAGCCATGGAAATTCCATGAATGTTTTTAGCCTATTTCCATTCTTCTCGATAGAAAAAACTAAATTTATTTGCATCTTCACGTGGGGGCTAAGGGCCCAGACGGATGGCGAGCGGCGCCGCAGGCCACGGCCCATCTCGTGTGCCGTTCTAGCGAAGGATTTTATTTTATTTTTGAAATGATACATTTTTAAAATAAATTTTAAATCTATTATACATTTTTTAAAAAATACAAAACTAATCTCCCATCGGCTTATGAAGTGCGATATCGGCACTTCATCACTCGGGCTGTTCCAACACTCTGTTGGCCGATGAAACACCGATCTAGCGCTCAATGAACATTTCATCAGCCCAAGCCCACGTAGCGCTAGAATCATTCGGTCAGCCTAAGCTTAGATTAGTCAATGAAGTGTCGATCTAGGTATAAAACCCTAAATCAGTAGTTGAAATGTGAAAGTTAGTTTTATAATTTTTTAAAATATATACCAGATATAAAATTTGTTTTAGAAAATATATCGTTTCAAAAAAAATCCCCTCGAGACGAGGTGTAGTAGCTTGTGCGGTTGGGCTCGTTTGGGCCTTCTGGGCCCTCGAGACGAGATAGTGGGCTCGGGCCTTAGGCGTGTACGGCATAGTGATGGGCCGGCCCAGTATTGTCCATTAAAACCTGGTGATTCGGTGATTTCGATGCGTTTCAGGAATTTTTTATTTCGTTTATTTCTCAATTTACAGAGGTATATTTTGGCAACCGGTTAGTATAGATGGCCATATGGGCCGGATCATATGGACCAGCACAAGGCATTGGGATTTTGGTCCGCCCCAAGCCCGTCTTTCATTCGGTCGGGCCAGCCCGATACGAAGCACCGGGCCGTGCTTGGGCTGAGGGGCAAGCCCATGGGCTAGCATGACACGGCCCGATTTTTAGACTAGGCACGATGTCGGCCGGATAGTAGAATAAATCTTATTTAGATATAAGAATTTATAGGCTCTCATTCCACCAGAGTATCTATAAAAATTTAAATGGTTGATTAAAACAGTTTGAAGATGTGTACCATCTTCTACTGTAATTTTTTCATGCTCAACCGAGTGCCTACCCCTTATTTTTATAGCCAACATTAGGCTCTCACTCCTCTAAACAAGCGAGGTGGTACTAAACTATAGCAGCATGTGCATTTACCAAGCCAGCCCAAATATCAAAGACTCCAATCAAAATAGAATCACAAATGTGTTGTAGCTTAGTGGTTATTATCAGTCCAATGCAAATCGTAGGTGGTCGGTTCGACTCCCACGGGGAGCAATTTTCACACCATTTTTGCACAGTGTATTGTGGGCTGGCACGATCAATCTGGGCCATCGTGCTTTCGCCCAACACGGATATAGGAACATTTGGGTCATGCCTGGGCTGAGCACTCGACCCATGGGCTGGCACGGTACGATTCGATTGTGCAGTTGAGCCGTGCCGGCCCGAGCACGAATTTGACCGGGCCACGGCGTACTTGAGCTGGGCGGTCCATTTGGCCATCTATACCGGTGAGGGTAGTGTTTGAAAAAAAACTTTGATCGGGCCACGTCGTGCTTGAGCTGGGCGGTCCATTTGGCCATCTATACCGGTGAGGGTAGTGTTTGAAAAAAAACTTTGATCGGGCCACGTCGTGCTTGAGCTAGGCAGTCCATTTGGCCATCTATATCGGTGAGGGTAGTGTTTGAAAAAAAACTCATAACGAGTCTATTTACATCTTTATTGCCCTTCACCTGGTTGACAAGTCAAAGCAAAAAATAATTATATAAATTAAGATAAAAGATCATAAAAATAAAAAATCACGTTCCAGAGCTCACCATGGTTCATTTCAGTTTTCTACGGAGGTATTTCCTCCTTTTATATTTTAACGATACCATTGATTTTTACCGGTATTTAATTATTCGTCTTATTTAAAATCCTAATGCAAATATACAAATACAAGTTATGTTTTAAATACCTTCATTAATAAAATAAATAATAAGTAATAAATAATACTTTTTTAAAAATTGAATAAAACGATTGTGTCATTAAAAAAACAGAGTATTACACCGGCTTTCTCCAGTCATCCCGATCCATTTTTGGCCGTAAAAAATGTTAGATATCGTGCAGAGCAATCAACTTCTTATGATTGGCCTATGCCGTTGACTGCTCTTCAAATCCAGGCTTTCAGCTGGAGCCGCACTTCGAGGAGTCAAAGTGTGATGGCATAGAGGACATTTTGTATTTTTGTATACTTAAGCGTTTTGGTTCTTGTAGGGGTTAAACTGAACTTTAGGATCTGTTTGGTTCCTTCAGAGACTAAACTAAATTTAGCTACTTCTTTTTTATAGGACTAAACTTTAGTCCTTTCATGTTTGGTTCTAAGGACTAAAGGACTAAAGTAGAGTGATGGATGTGAGGTAAGTAGTACTTTTAGTCCCTTTTAGCAAGGTTTTGGGACTAAAGGGCTAAAGTTTAGGGACTAAAGTTTAGTCCCTTTTAGTCCCCATGTTTGGCAATTTAGGGACTAAAAAAGACTAAAATTTAGTCCCTAAACTTTAGCAACCACAAACCAAACACCCTCTTAGGGCCTGTTTGGTTCCTTTAGTGACTAAACTAAACTTTAGTCTCCTCTTTTTTATAGGACTAAACTTTAGTCCCTTGGTGTTTGGTTCTAAGGACTAAAGTACTAAAAGAGAGTGAGGGATGAGAGGTAAGTAGTACTTTTAGTCCCCTTTAGCAAGTTCTTTGGGACTAAAGGCTAAACTTTAGTCACTAAAGTTTAGTCCCACTTTAGTCCTCTTGTTTGGCAATTTAGGGACTAAAAGGGACTAAACTTTAGTCCCTAAAGTTTAGCAAGGTGGAACCAAACACCCCCTTAGTCTCCATTTTACTAAATTTTAGTCACTAGCTGTTTGGTTCTAGTGACTAAAAGTTGTTAAATGAGTTGAATAAAGACCAAACTGCCCCTAATAAATAACTGCAAATACCTTTTGTCCAATCCCGAGAGGCATTAATGAGGGGTATTCCTTGTCATTAGTACTCTTACCTTTTAGCAACCTCATAGTGACTAAAGGATTAAAGTTTAGTCTCTTTTAGTCACATGTGACTAAAGGAGACTAAACTTTAGCCCCTAAAATTTAGCAAGGTGGAACCAAACGGGGCCTTACTATACAAGTTTGATTATATTAGTAGCTGTTTGGTTTGGTTGTTGTTATTAACTATGACAAGATTTTTTTTGGTTTTATATATTAATGATTTAAAAAAGTGTGATAAAATTTCTTAGACTTGTTAAAATGTAGCAAAAAAACTTGATAATATCACCTTAAATAAGCATGATAACTTTTGTTAGTAAATAGTGGCTATCAACGTGTCCTTAAGACCTTAACCTCTCGACCACTGTGGATCTGTGATGAGGTAATAAATGATTGGAGACCACGCCTGAATGGAAAAAAAGACCGTGCGAGAATCGGACATTAGCCTGCCGATTTCATAGAAACTTTGTGGAAAAAAACGACGCAATTGCCGTCGACTACTGCATCCACACATCTCTACTCCCGGTTGAGCCTTTTGCAAACATATCGTGTCGTCTCTTTCCTCTCAGCTTTTTCCTCGCGAGACAGCAGAGGAAAAGAGCTGCAGCTCAGCAGCTGTGGCCATAGCCCAGAGCTGCAGCCTGCAGTGCTGCTGCCTGCTCCAGCCGTCCAGCGACGCCGATGGCCAGCATGTGTGCCTCTCCAGGGAGTCCAGGCTAGTCCAGACTGTGACATCGTGGGGGAGAGTAAAAGCAAGCAGCAACTGGTAGTAAAAAAAAGTTGATATATATCTAGTGTAGATCGGATGGATCAGGATCATGGTCTCATGAGACAGCATGAGAGCAGAGAGCCCCACCCTTAGCAAAAGCGAGCTGCTACAAATGATGGCCAGCTCCTTTCACTCCTCCAAGGCTTCAATTCACAATCATTGTTAATTTACAGGCCTTACAATTACAAAGCTAACCAAGCAGCACCGGTAAGCTATGCCTTTCAGCAGCTGATGGACGAGGTAGCATCGTAACTGAATTCTTGGATATTTCAGCAGCTCCATGGGATGGACTGAGACTGCTCACTCGCAGCAGTGCAACACAGCAGTCTGAGCTGAGCTGAGCTGAGCTGAGCTGAGCTGAGCTGGATACATACATGTATCTGCTTGGAACTCGTAAGGTTTGCGTACGTCGAAATGAATTCATGACTAGTTCAGGCGTAACGTCGCCGTACGTAGTTGGTGCCTGTCAGTACTGCGGTAGGCGACTCGCTGCTGCTGATAGGCGTACAACCGGCTGCTGAAATGTCTGAATTTGTGGACGTGCGTGGCTCAGTCAGTGATGCTTCTTAGTTCTTCCTGCTCCCGTAGAATTCGACTTTACTTTTGGTTTTGGGGATATGCATTCGTGTTAGGTGATCGGTGCTTTGCATCGACGATGACGAGCCAAAACCGGAGAGGCAAACGAGAGGCACCATCATCACGGTAAGGATGATTTGGCCCTGTTGATCGCGACGTTCTGTCATTTTTTGGGTGCAGCTAGCTGCTAAGAACGACGAGTTCGGACTGTAGCAATAGTCTTATCTGATACGGATCGACGGGCTAAGCATTATAGCCGTAGCACAAGAAGAAAGAGTTCAGATCGAGGGCAAGAAACTCGAAATATATCTACTGCTTAAATTGTGACAAAATTCAGTGGTATTCGAGTTAAATTCGCAGCTGGTTCCACTGAAATGTCTGCGATTAGCATCATTTGCCATTATTATTGATCTAGTTTAAAAGTAATTCTAACTTACGGTCTCCCTGTACAGATTCATTATATTATAAAATATTAAACCAAATTCTAAATCTTGATATTATAGGACGAAAAGATTAGTAGAGAACTATGGTTAGAAAGTTCCTACGGCTCGTTTGTTTGAGGTTAGGATATAATAATTCATATTATTTTCATAAGTTTAAATAAACGTGTAAATTATTATAATCCATATGGTATATTATAACAACCCAATAAGTAAGTTAGTATAATCTAGTTTTTTCTATAAGCCGAATTATAACATCTCAAACCGAAACAAAACGTATCTTAAACACATGTTAAGGCCCCGTTTTGCCCCCTTGGCTAAAGTTTAGTCCCTGTCACATCAGATGTTTGAATGCTAATAAGAAGGACAAAACGTAAGCTAATTAGAAAATAATTGCAGAATTCATAGGCTAATTCGCGAGACGGCTCTATTAAACCTAATTAGTTTATGATTTGATAATACGATACTACAATAAGAATGTGCTAATGATGGATTAACTATGCTTAATAAATTCGTATCGTAAATTAGCCTAAAAGTTCTGTAATTAATTTTATAATTAACTAATATTTAATTCTACTAATTAGTATCAAGCATCCGATTCGACCGTGATTAAATTTAAGTTTAGAGAGCCAAACATCCCCTATTTCTTTAACACTCAGAGGCCCTAAAAGTGAAAGGTTATGAAAAACCAGGGGTGCAAATGTACAAAACCACCTAAAGCCTAACCACCCTGGCATTCGTGTCTCTGCGCTCACACTACCTCACCCTCCTCAGATCCGGCCATTTCCCCCTCGCCTCGCCGCGCGCGCCCGCCCGCCTTCTCCGACATCGAAACCCTAGCGTTGTGAGCTCTGTAGGGGAGACGCGGGAGGCTGCGGGCGGAAATGGAGGCGGCGCTGGAGGGGGCGCGCGCCAAGGACACGAAGGAGCGCCTGGCAGGGGTGGAGCGGCTGCAGGAGGCGCTGGACGCGGCGGCGCGTCGTGGCCTGACGGCGGCGGAGGTCACGGCGCTGGTGGACACCTGCATGGATCTGACGCGGGACGCTAACTTCCGCGTCGCGCAGGGCGGGCTGCAGGCGCTCTCCGCCGCCGCCGTCGTCGCCGGCGACCACTTTAAGATCCACCTGAATGCCCTCGTCCCCGCCGCCGTAGAGCGTCTCGGAGACGGCAAGCAGCCCGTCCGCGAGGCTGCCCGGCAGCTCCTCATCACCCTCATGGAGGTCCGTTCCAGTTATTTGTTCTCATTGGCTATCAGGTTATGTCTATTCTATTTGGAAACTGGATGGAGTTGCAAATACGATTTAGCGTTAGAGAAGTTGCAAAATTGACATTCGTGGGCTTGCTTTGGGTAGTTCGATTCGGTCATTGGAGACAATTAGTTGAATAGCTTAACTGAAGCGAGAAAGCTGAAATTTTCGGTCCCGTCATCCTGGTTTGATAGCCGAAATACCAAATCGACCATTAAACTAAATTTCATATTCAGGGAGTTCCTTTTTAGTGAAGTTTGGTGTTTCTTCTAGACTGATGTTAAAATGTGGGGTTTAATTGAACTTTGAACTGCTTCCATGCGTATGTTGGCTGGACTTTTTCAGACCAGATGACTTAGGTCACTTAACAATCAAATACATTGCTGGCTGACTGCCTCGCATGCAAAAAATTTCGTTTTGCTCTGTGTTGATGTTGCAATTTTCGATGTTACAATGTAAATAGACGATAGCTTTCCTCTTTGATTTGTCAATGTTGATTGATACAATGCTAGCCTATCATTTTTAGATTACTTTTGCTTGTGTACATTATTCTAATGACTTCCAAGGTATCAATTCTCAAGCCTAACATGTTTGTATTATTCTTTTATTCTATCTGTGTCTCAGGTTTCTTCACCAACAATCATAGTTGAAAGAGCTGGAAGTTATGCTTGGTCTCACAAGAGTTGGAGGGTTCGGGAGGAGTTTGTACGTACAGTGGCAACTGCAGTTGGTCTTTTTGCTTCTACCGAGCTCACCTTGCAACGAGTTCTTCTTTCACCTGTAAGTCTATGCTTCATTGGTATTTTCTCCTGTGCATAGCATCCTACTCTATTTCCTTCAATACATAGACATGCTAAGATTTTTTGGCTTCACAGGTCTTGCAATTGATGAATGATTCTAATCAAAGTGTTCGAGAAGCTGCTATCTATTGTATTGAGGTTAGCTGACTTCAAACCATATAGACATGCTTAAGCTGATGCTTTTTATATCTTCTGCTTATGCTACTTGTGATGCTACTTCTAGTTTCATCCTCTGTTTTTTACTGCAGGAGATGTACAAGCATATGGGACCTCAGTTCCTTGAAGAGTTGCAGCGCCATAACCTGCCTGCATACATGGTAATATGTTTGGCCATCTAGTTATTTGTGCCGATTTTCCTTACTCACTAGAACCAGAGGCAAAAGCCCCAAACCTTTTTTTTATGAAACCACACAGTCGTACATTTTCACCTGTTTCATCTGTAATTCACATCACACCTTTTACTATGATAGACATAGTACCACTGTTAGTACGATTGGTAATTTTGGAGTCTTATTCTAGCAGTACTGTAGGAAATTGAGATATCTTATGAGTTCATGATTTTGAAGGAATGTCAGGAGCACACATAGATTATCCTGATCTGTATTATTTGATGTCCACAGCTAAGAGAGATAAATTCAAGATTGGATAAAATAGAACCAAAGGTTCCCACATCTGATGGTAATGCTGTGCAATATAAAGCTGTGGAATCAAGATCTGTTAGTGCTAATCCGAAAAGAGGCAGCCCAAGGACAAAAGGCACACCGAGGGAAAGTACATTATTTGGAGGTAAGTTCTATATTCCGGTGAAATTTGCATTGGCATTTGGATATATTTTCATTCCAGTAGGGACAATGCTATTGGTTCAGGCTGCAATTTGTTGAAGCAAATCTAGGTTGTGCTTAGGCTCCAAGAGGTGCCCTTCTTTTTGTCGGCTCTGGATCTACATTTGTAGATGCTATAAATGCTTTTACCGTGTCTATGATCCTAAGGTGCTGTCAGCCATGAACAACAACAACAAAGCCACAACAACAACAAAGCCACAACAACAACAAAGCCTTTCAATCCCAAGCAAGTTGGGGTAGGCTAGAGTTGAAAGTTGAAACCCAACAGGGGCCATTAATCAAGGTTTAGGCACATGAACAGGCAAACAGCTTCTCTCCATGTAGTCAGCCATGAAGAAGCAGCAAGATATTTTTTCCAAGTTTTGTTATGTCCGGGGTCTTGGGATCCCGAACTTTGTAACCAATAGCGATGGGTAGCCACGGCTCGAGGTTGTTCCCCTCTTGCGACACGACTTAAGGCTGTTCCCCTCTCATTGCTTGATAGATAGACATGACAGGAACTTTACTTGACCGGCTTGAGCAGAGAAGAGAGAAATAGATAATCTTTATTACTTGAGTTCCCTGGTACAAGCTACTGCAATATATATAGGCTAATAGAATTATAAACTTAATCTGATTGCTAATAGATAGACTAAACCTAATCTGACTGCTACTTTATATAACTGATCCGGACAGTTTAAGGCCCAGCCAAGCTCACCCTGTAGCTAATTTGATTGCTAACAGACTCTTAAATGCATATGAGAAGGATTCCTAACTTATCCTTAATATTACTCCTTGCTGTGCTCCTTCTGGACTCTCCTAGCGCCCTCCTGGATCTCCTGGACTCTCCTGGGCACCTGGACTGTCCATAACAGTTTCCATCACAACATGTACTTCATCCTTAAATTTGAAATCTAGTGGGGCTAGGCCACTAATGCTGTATGTTTATCAACCATAGGATACAGCGCAATGCCACACCCACATGCTTATTAGTTATTACATGTATGCCAGTCCTTATGAAAATGATCCATAAGTAATCTGAATCCTACAATTTTGTGAATGTCCCTATCATATGTTGAGATCCACGTGTTTTTTGTGACTCCAAATGCTCCCATATACTTTTTGTTTAGTATTACTCTTCAATATGTAGTATGGACTATGGAGGCCTTTGGTTGAGCTGTCTTTGCTTAAACTTCTACCAAGTATATGACCTGCCACAAGTTATCAGTATTTTCTCAGAAGTAAATGATCTTTATGGTGCTAGCAAATCTGTTGTAATTTGTATCCGATTATGATTCAACATGTATCTTTGATATTTTCCATCTGGGATACATATACCATGTTTCTCAAGTACTGTAATTTATTTTTTCGTTGACAGCTGACACAGATATAACAGAAAAAACAGTGGAACCAGTAAGGGTCCACTCGGAGAAAGAATTGCTTCGGGAGTTTGAGAAGATTGCAGCTATCCTCGTTCCAGAAAAGGACTGGTCTGTACGTATTGCTGCCATGCAGAGAATGGAAGCTTTAGTGTATGGAGGTGATGTCCTGTACCTATATGGCTATATGCTACTTTGCTTGATAATGTTTTGTACAATCATGCTTGTTAATGATTACCTGTATGCAGATATTTTGTTGAACACATTGGCTGTACAACTTAGAAACTGTTATTTTATCCAGAGAGGACACCTCATTGCTAGGATGTCCAAGATGGAATATTGTCACCACTGATCCTTTATTTGTTGATATTATATGTGAACCCTATTACCCTAAGAAATTTCATGAATCATGCTCATGAAATCTGCAGCGAAGTGAAGGAAATGGAAATTACGCCTTTGGAAAGCCATCACAATATCCTTAAATAAACTAGCATCCTTCTGTTTAGTGATATTGGTTCAGCAAAAGCAGTTCATGGACTTGAACTCTTGAGGGTATAAGTGGAGTTGCAGCCTTTTATTTTGAAAGCCCTCCTATATTTGACTAAAAATTGTGTCACATTCTAATTACAACATAACATACAGCTGGGGAAATTTAAGAAACTTGTCACTATAAGCTGTCATCATTGACAGCAATGTTACGCCATTCGTTATGCACAAATAACTACTTGTTAAATTCTAATATGATTCTGTGTGATTAGTTTAAAATGTTATTGCTTCTATCTTGTCAGGTGCTATTGATTATCCATCTTTTCTTATGCTCTTGAAGCAGCTGGTTCCACCACTATCAACTCAACTATCTGATCGGCGGTCTAGCATTGTAAAACAGGTATGTTGGTTATCCATCAGTTCTTTTGATAAGGACATAACTGTTTATTTCCAACATTGTTTCTTCTCCCCTGCTTTGTTACCCAAGATGAGCTGAATATTTCACAGGATAAATTTATTTATGGTAAAACCTTCCTCACCATCTTGTTTTTATGCCCAGGCATGCCATCTACTTAATATACTATCCAAAGAACTCCTTGGTGACTTCGAGCCATGTGCTGAGCTATTTATTCCGGTATATACAAACAAATTTTCTAGTATTCCTTACATTGTTTCAATAAAACTAACATATTTGAGATTTTTTCAGATGCTTTTTAAGCTTGTTGTCATAACAGTGCTTGTCATTGCTGAATCAGCTGACACATGCATTAAGACCGTGAGTTATTTTTTCAAAAATATATTTATTGTTGAATATAATTTATTTTATCTCTTTGCTGACATGGGATATGTTGTAGATTCTGCGCAACTGCAAGGTTGCACGAATTCTTCCTCGCTTAGCTGACACAGCAAAGAATGACCGAAGTGCAGTCCTTCGTGCTAGGTATGTGTGTGTGTGTGTGTTACATCTACCTGTTTCCATGTATATAATGTGTTGAAGCCTTGAAGGTAGTCAAGCAGTCAAGCTTACTATCTACTGTACCAGGTGCTGCGAGTATGCACATCTAGTATTGGAGTATTGGGCTGATGCCCCTGAGATACAACGTTCAGCTGATTTATATGAAGATCTCATAAAGTGCTGCGTAGCAGATGCAATGAGTGAGGTAGGATCTGTTTGCTGAATGCATACCATGGCTCATCCATTTTTATCTTTGTTTTAGAACCAAGACAGTTATTCAATATTTTACACAAAAAGGGAATATTTATTCTTGTATAGCAGCTACTCTGCATTCTTTCAATTCCACATACAGAAAGAATTTTTTGTTTGCATGGCAATGAGGAATACATGTTTCCTCAGGAATCTGATCCTCAGGAACCAGTTAAATACACGACTTATGGAGTTTTATTCATATGAATGACTGTCATGCTCAGTTAGATTGGCTGTGCTTCCTTTGCATTAAAAAAAGAAGACAGAAAGAATAAATAATATAGCAAATGGCAGGTCCATGTTCTGGTCCTATATTTATATATTGGATAAATGCTATTATACCTTTATAGGGATTAGGGGAGGATGAAATTGTTACACCACTGTGCAACTGCTAATTGAGGGAGCATCATTGTTTATGGTGATCATTGTAGTTTGGTCAATACTCATGATGATAAATTTTGTGTTATATGTATTTTTACAACTCTAGGTCCGTGCAACTGCAAGAAGCTGTTATAGACTGTTTGCAAAGACATGGCCTGAGCGTTTACGTCGGCTTTTTATGTCTTTTGATCCTGCTATACAGAGGGTAAGTGGTTCTACTTATCTTTTTGTGCTTTCCCATACTACAACTTCTCTACCAACAAGCACAGCTTACACTTTAATATATAACTACAAATGATGCAGATAATAAATGATGAAGATGGTGTGCACAAGCGGTATGCTTCTCCCTCTCTTCGTGAGAGGGTTGTGCAGCCCTCTCGTACTTCATCACATGCAAGTGGTACAAATGCACCTGGATATGGCACTTCAGCTATTGTTGCTATGGACAAAAGTGCAGCTATTTCTTCAGATTCATCATTTTCATCAAATACTCTTCGTTTACCACAGTCAAAAACTATTGGAAGAAGTTCTGAAAGAAGCTTAGAGAGTGTGCTTAACTCAAGCAAAGAAAAGGTTTCCGCCATTGAAAGTTTGCTGAAAGGTGTAAGCATATCAGATAGGCAAAACTCATCTGCACGCTCAACTAGCTTGGATCTTGGTATTCTTTTAACTGCTTAGTTGTCAATTACTTTTAAATAGTAAAAACAACTTTTATTATGTATTCATGGTTATGGACTGACTGCACTTTCTTATTTCCTTTTAATCCTACTACAGGGGTTGACCCTCCATCATCTCGTGATCCTCCTGTTCCGATTGCATCAACAGCTTCAAACCATATGTCCTTGCATAATTCAGCACTGTTGGACTCATCTGTCCCTAGCACCACAAGTGTTAGTGCACGAAATGGAGGCTCCCACTTAATGGATTCAATGACAACCCAGTTGGCCACCAGAGAGCGATCAAGATCACCATATTTGGCTAATATATCATCTGAGTCCATGTCAAGCTTATCATTGCCTTATCCAAGAAGGTCTTCAGAGAGGCTACAAGGAGACTGCATGGAAGAGAGTAGTGATATCCGGTCAACTAGGCGATTTCCTCAAATGCATATGGAAAAAAACTACATTGATATGCCCTTCAGAGATGCTGTTCACAGAGATTCACATAATAGCCATGTCCCAAATTTCCAGAGACCTCTTCTAAGGAAGCAAGTGATGTCAAGGGCTTCTGCTAGCACCAGACACAGCTTTGATGATAGCCAAGTACAGCCTGGTGATATATCTGGTTATACAGATTCTCTGGCTTCTCTAAATGATGCCCTTTCTGAGGGTCTCAGCCCTAGTTCAGACTGGGTAGTGAGAGTCTCTGCGTTTGAATTTATTCGGAATCTTCTGCAACAAGGACAGAGAGGTGTTCAAGAAATTACACAAAATTTTGAAAAGGTTATGAAGCTGTTTTTTCGTCATTTGGATGATCCTCATCATAAGGTTGCACAAGCAGCCTTTTCTACGCTTGCAGAGCTTATTCCAGCTTGCAAGAAGCCTTTTGAGGGTTATGTCGAAAGAATTTTGCCGTATGTCTTTTCTCGGCTTATTGATCCAAAAGAATTGGTAAAAAAACCATGTTCATCGACCTTGGAGGTTGTTGGGCGAACATATGCAATTGATATGTTGCTACCTGCTCTAGTGCGCTCACTGGATGAACAGAGGTCCCCAAAGGCAAAATTGGCTGTTCTTGAGTTTGCAAATAAATCGTTCAGCAAGTACACTGTGGATTCTGAAGGTTATAGTAACAGTGGCTTCCTTAAACTATGGCTTTCAAAATTGGCACCTTTAATTAATGAAAAAAACTCAAAACTGAAGGAGGCATCTATTTCTGGTATCATATCTGTTTATTCTCACTTTGATTCAACAGCAGTGCTAAACTTTATCCTGAGCTTATCTGTCGAGGAGCAAAACCTATTGAGGCGTGCACTGAAGCAATACACACCTCGCATTGAGGTTGATTTGGTGAACTACCTACAGAGCAAGAAAGAACGTCCCCGTCCCAAATCCTATGATCAGGTGGATTATGGAACTTCTTCTGAAGATGGTTATGCACTAACATCAAAGAAGAGCTATCCGTTTGGGCGGTATTCCTCTAGTTCCCTTGACGCTGAAGGGGGGAAAAGGATGAATTCAGTGCAAGAGTTAACACTGCGTAGTGTCCCTATGGCACGAACTACTTCTGATATGAGCATACATCATACTAGTCAAAGCTTGGAACAGGTCACTGGAAGTGAAGTTCTTTTAACTAGAAGTAGAGAATCAAAGAATAATACTAGCTCAGTTGTGGAAGCTGCTCGTTCTTGGACAAACTATCCTGAAAAAACTGATGTGCCCTTAGATGATGAAACTGCTATCAGTACTCCCCGCTTAGACTTCAGCCATATTCTTACTTCTGACAGGCATAATGCTGTTGATTCTACTACTGGAGAAAACACTCAAGCGGGAGATATAGTTGTGAACCTTAGTTCTATAAAGACTACCCTACATGCTGACAATGGGCTGAGCATACCACAACTTCTTCATCAGGTATCAATGAAAATTCCTTTTACTGCTTCATTACCCTTTATTTTGTGCCACTACCTTATTGTGTTGCCTTTTTTCTTCTTGCCTAAAATCTGTACCATGTTCTTGTTTTCTCACCTTTTTAGATAAGCAATGCTACTGAAGTTTCAAGCTTTGAAAAGCGAGAAGCACTCCAGCAGTTGGTTAAAGCTTCCCTTGATAACGGCATCTCCATTTGGGAAAAGGTTTGCAACCCGATTATTTTATGAAATATTCCTCATGCTAATCAGTTGTCTTTCTTGCCCTTTTCTTGGTTTTGTGATTTCTGTCCTCCTGGACCATAGTCATCTGTTTTTTGGGGCATTGTTCTCCCTATATATGCATATATATATATGTGTGTGTGTGTGCGTGTGTGTGTGTGTGTGCGTGTGCGTGTGCGCGCGCGTGCGCGTGCGTGCGTGGGTGTGCGTGGGTGTGTGTGTGTGTGTGTGTGAAGGCAGTTTTTGCTTGTAAAACTAAACAGGACTTTTGGATCATATATTGTTTTGCCTGTTCTGTCCTACAATTTCATTTTTCCAATACTCAAAATGGCATGTCTGCCAATGCCAAAAGCTGTAATTTTTCCTAGAATAAAAGAAAGAAACCTATTTACTTATGTCATATCTCGAAGATGAGCAGAGTTTTCTTCATTGTATGTTTAGATTAAATTTGAAATAGAAATCTTAAAGATTTCAATCTATACTATTGCATTCTACTGACAGTCCATCAATTGTACAACAGTACTTCAATCAAATCTTAACGGCTGTGCTTGAGGTGCTGGATGATTCTGATTCGTCTACAAGGGAGCTCGCTCTGTCTTTAGTTACTGAGATGCTCAATAATCAGGTCTATCCACAATTTGTGCTCATGAATAGGGTTAAGTTAGTTTATTGATTCTTTCTTCTGATTGCTGATGGTCATTATGCTATCAGAAAGAGGCTATGGAAGAATCTATTGAAATTGTTCTGGAGAAACTCCTGCATGTTACCAAAGATGTGGCAAAGGTATGCATTACAAACTGTAGAGTTCTCTTTTGAGTCTTTTTCTGTATTAACATTCTTTGTGGCATTGCAGATTTCAAATGAGGCAAACCAGTGCTTAAATGTTCTGTTAGCGAAATATGATCCTTTCAGATGCCTTGCTGTATGTAGAAACTCTCTTACGTATCACTGCTATCTCCCATTCTACCAAGCAAAACCGACTTTAATTTTAATGGTTTTTGTTTCCACTGCAGGTTGTAGTGCCTCTATTGGTCAGTGATGATGAAAAGACACTTGTTGTGGGTATCAACTGCTTGACGAAGGTAGCTTATATATATATATATATATGCAGTTTTTCCCTTTGTACTGTTAGAGCATTTCCCAATTAAGTTTGATTGGTGTATAATAACAATAATGCTCAAACTTCATGGTGGCATGGTGCTTCAGTAAAGAAGTTTGTATGATTTACACCTCTGATCTTTTTCGCAAAGAGCATCAATTGATTTGATGACTACTCTATTTGTGTGTTGTCCTACCAGTTATTTTGCTCCACCAAAACCAATGTATTACACTTTTTTCAGTAAGATTTCCTAGTCACTTGTGCAAGTGCTTTCCCCCCAGTTCCATGACTATACCATGATCTTTTCTTGGATACTCAGTAAGTAGTTACCATTCTTGTTAAACTGATTGCAAATAATCTGAACTGTGCACTGCTTTAGTGCTCAATGTTACAGTTTACTGGATCGTAGATACACCCCACCTTTCTGCTTAGTAATGGTGGCAAATGAAACTAACCATGTTATTTGAAAATCCATGTTGTGCATAGAAGGAAATCATGGATTATGTTTGAAATCTACTTAAAAATTCTTCTTGAGTTCTGCTCAATTAAAATCATGTAAATTAAACACATTTTTAGCAAATGTTGTTGATTGCTGGTTCTCTTTGGACAACCGTGCAGCTTGTTGGGCGGCTTTCCGAGGAGGAATTGATGAATCAGTTGCCTACATTTTTGCCAGCTCTGTTTGATGCTTTTAATAACCAAAGCCCAGATGTTCGCAAGGTAGGTACCAATACAGTAATACTGTCATCTCTTCTCATGGTATAACTCCTCTCTAGCTTCTATCTGTGATGCATTATCCCAGTTCATATCTGACATTATTTTCATATTTTCAGACTGTTGTGTTCTGCTTGGTGGATATCTACATCATGCTTGGAAAAGCATTTGTCCCGTATTTGGAAGGGCTTAACAGCACACAGCTGCGCCTTGTAACTATCTACGCAAACCGGATTTCACAAGCAAGGTCTGGCGCTCCAATTGATTCTAACCAATGAGGTGTAACACCCTGTTGTTATTATTTGTGTCCTATATGATTACCTGTTTGGCAGGGGTGCATTTTTGTGTTTCATTTGTCTGTGTATGTGTATAGTATAAGCAGACGCCCCCAAGTGTGTAAGGGAGCTCCGGCCTTTCTTTCTCCCTGTGTGATTACGTCTTCCCTCTTTTCTTCCTTTTTTGTCAGCTGGGGGGGATGTGCCCTTCTTGTATCACTTAGTGCTTACACTGTACAAAGAAAGGAAAGGGTAGCTTGATGTTGAAACATTGTTGAATTTCATTTTGCTCCATTTCCATTTGTTTCATGACCTTGGAACTGTTAAGTGTGAATCCTCAGTTGTCGATCTGTTGCTTCTATTTCTTGATCTCCCCCCCCCCCCCCCCCCCCCGTCTGTGGAGCATGGTCGCTGGGATGTATTGTGGCTGTGTTGTTTGGTTTAGCTTTTTCGATCAGCTTCTTGGTCAGAAAGTTAGAAGCTAAACTAAATAGATTCTAAGGTTAACTAGTCTTTTCAAAAGCAACAGTTTTTCGTAGTACAAATTTAAAACTGGGACTTTAACTTTCAAAACTTCTTAGTTCAACTTCAAACGAAAATTATTCATTATACTATTAGAGCATATTTTTTTAGACGTTAGGAGAGAGAGTCTCACCGTTTTTCAGAAGGGCCATAGCTCAAGGTCCTTATTAGAATATACTAGTTTATGTAAATTTTGAAAAGATACATTTTTAGTAAAATATATCATTTTAACGTAATTCAAAAATGTATGATTTTAATATAAACATTACAAAAAAATTATGATTATAATGATTTACATGTAAAATTGTATGTTAATAATGTAATCAAACATCACGAACTACTAAAACACATAAATTCACAGCTTCAATTAAACATCTTCTCAGTTTGCTCACTTTTTAGAATGTACTTCACTAGCTAGCTCTGTATTTTGGTTGCTTAAACCACCAAGATCACAGTCCTGCCGAACTGTTTCCTGCAAGAATGTCAGAACGAGGGTGTTTTTATACAAACCGACTGATTTAATTCAAAATTCATTTTTTAAAAGAAAATCTCAAAAAAATCCTATAAATATTAGATGATTTATGGTAATATTTGTTTTCGAAAATGTAAAAAATTTACAAAGTTTTGAGTAAAAAAATACGTAAAAATAAAAGGAAGAAAATCGGTCCAACCCAAAGCCTGCGATATGCAGATTTTTATTTCAAAAAACGGTGTTATTATATTTTTAATGCTCTATCATTTAATTCAACCAAAAAAGATAGAAAATTTTATACCAAATACTTTTATCATTGTATAACAAATCTTCTTAATATTTCTAAAATATTTATATATTTTTACTATATTTTTATAATTATTCTGATTTTTTCTATTTTTGATTTTTTAAAAAAAAACTGAGCAGTTACCACAACTAACAGAAAAAATAGCATGACCGAGTGATTACCGACACCAAACCGCTCCAAACCGAGCGGTAACCATTTGAATTTAAAATTTTGAATTTGAAATTTGATCGGTTTACGTACGTGGTTACGGCTCATCCGGATCTAGGAGGTAATCGAGCCAATCCTAGATTTGTTAAGGGTGTGTTTGGTCGTAGATTCCGAAAAAGCCGCCGTGAGCTGTGATTTGTACAAAAATTGTTGTGAGTTGTGAGCTCTAGAAAAGCTGATAAGTTGTTTGGTTGGAATAATTGCGGATTTATATTTTGGTAGTTTGTGATGTTTAGTTATATTATTAATGTGTAATTTTATAGATATGTTTTAATAGCATGGTAGGCAATATTCATTCAAAGTTGAACCGAGAATCTGTAAAATCTGGATTATACCAGTTTTCAAATTTGTACTATAAGAACAGATTATGAAAAAACTGGGTGACCAAAAGAACTGTTTGGTTGAGATTCCAGCTTCCAAGCCAGGAAGCTGGTTCAAAAATCTGAACCAAATAGACCCTAAAGATATGTTTGGTTCTGTTGTGAGCTGCATGCTATGAAAAAACTACTATAAGTTGTCTGTGAAAAAGTTAAAAATCGTTCGATTAAAACTGCTGTGAAAAAGTTGTTGTGATCACATTTTTTTATAACTGACATAATTTTCATCATTATAATATTATATATATATATAAATATGAAACACTCAACATTGATGCATCTAAATAACTGAAAAAATATATTAGATAAATAAAAAATCCATAGTTCATTCTATAAAATAATCAGCAACCACGTAGCTATCTCATATAGCTCTCGCAGTAATCAATACTGTTGTAGCAATTGCGTTAGCTACAACACATGTTTTGTATGTGTGTATGGTGTGTAAAATAAATCTCGAAGGGTTCTCTCAGAAGGAGAAAAGATTTATACTGGTTCGGACTTCCCCAAAGGGATAATAGCCCTACATCCAGTTTGTGGTGGATTTGGCATAGTATGCCTCGGTGGAGTCTAGTGAATCCCGGGACTCTCATGACCCTAGAGGAGCTGAAACTATTACAAGGGCTTAGCCCTACTTTTATAGGCACGTAGGCCTAAGGAAAAGACCTAAATGTTCTCTATAAGTCATAGGCTTTATAGGAGCAAAAGGGAAAAATGCTAGTCTACTGTACAAAGTGCTTTACATCTTTACAGACGTGTTAGATAAACGTCACTTCTTGACTAGCTAAACGACATACTAGGGGCAGAGGGGCCCCTAGTATGATTTCTACACTGTAGCGAAGTATAGATATTTTCTGGGTTCGGAGTAATTGCCGGAGCTCTTTGAGCGGAGGCTGCAAGGAAGGCTTCGAAGGACACTCCGAAGCTGGCTTCGAAGTATACTCCGAATTGGGTTCTCGGAGACTTAGCTTCGAATTGACTGAAGAGGGTCCGAAGACCGGCTCTGGTGAGCTCCGAAAGGAGCTCGAAGGTTAACTCCGGAGATAGCCCGGAGGCTAACTCCGAAGGTAGCCCGGAGGTTAACTCCGAAGAGACTTTAAAGAGGGCATGACTTGGCTTCTGGAAGACTTCAAAGGGGGGGCCTGGGGGCTTCGATCTAGAAGGCTTCGGAAGGAGTTCAAAGGCTTCGATCCGAAGGGCTCCAAAAGGAGTCCGGAGGCTTCAACTATGATGCTTGGGAAATAACTCTGGCAGGCCGGAACCTGCTTCGACAGTGTAGGGCTCCGGGCCGAAGGCCAACGGAGGCTGACGTCATTTGGCCCCTGTTTAAGGGAAAACTTATTCCCCCAACAAATACTATAGCTATCCTATCACGAATGATGTTTATGGTAACCTCATTCTCTCCTTTCACCTTGTCACCCCCTTGCGTTTATCTTGTTTGCCTTATGCTTCAGACATGTACTCCTCATTTGTGTCACATCGCTCAAACTTTTTGTCTCTTAAGTTGCTATCACGAATGAAATTGTGCAATGAAATACAAGCCATAATAACGTTAGATCAATCAAGACACTTAAAATTCATACTATCCAATTTGTAGTAAAACGCGGAAAAACAAAAAAAAAAGTAAAAACAAGATCTGCTTTTCATACTAACAAAAAGCTGTTTTCGTAGTAGAAATAGGTTTGATAAACCCCTTTAACCAAAACGTACCATAAAAAATCAAAGCCTCAGAAGAGGAAGACCTGATTTTCCTTCTCTCCGACATGCCCAGAAATCGGCAAGCATCTTGCATGATCACTCTCCGCACGCAGGGGTCTTCTCCTTCGATTCACAATCCACGCGCTAGCTGAACTCCATCACTTCCTTCCATTCTCGAGCTATATATCTGAATCTGACCCCCGCGCCCGCGCTGGAGCGCGCCATTGCTGCGCTGGACGCGCGCAACCGGAAAACTGGCCGGCTTCGCCGGCCTCCGCGGCGCCCCGTCGTCCTTGACACGCGCGGACAGGTAATTAGCAGGTTGCCCCGCCTGCTGCTGAATCAAGTGCGCGCACATGAATCCGCCGCCGCCGCCACCGGCGACGTACGTGAAGAGCTGTGAGGCAGTTCACCGTTCCTGCCCTGGCGTTTCTCTGCATGGGCGGCCACGTTGGGGAACCACACGCTTGCGCATGCCGCGCACGGTGGCCGGAGAGTGCAGGGCCACTTCCAAGAACACCCAGACCATTGCCATCCCTATTCGAGAGATCAGAGATAACAACAACAGAATTAGGTCAAAGATCTTAAAGAGATACTCCCTCCGTTCACATCGTAAGTCGTTCTGAATTTTTTCATATTCATATTCATGTACAGAGTGATGAATCTGAAAAATGTCAGAACAATTTACTATGTGGAACACAGGTAATAGTAAACATGGGTATTCATTGTCCAAAAATCTTTTTCTTTAGTACTAATTCGGTAGTTCCATACATTAATAAGATAGTGCTAAGTAAGATATGAGTTGAACAAGAATATTAATTTGTCAAATTAAATAATACTACTTTTTAATTTACTAATTATCCATTGGACAGAGTATACATTTTTTATATATTTTTCATTTTGTTAAGTGTCTTACCTCTAATACTATAGATTATAGCATTTTTTTTCTAATAATTAACTTTATCTATATGTTCATCTACTTAGATATATTAAAAGTAGCTGGGATTTCCGGCTTCTAGAAGAGGCCACGTCACTCTCCTTACAAAAGACCCTTTCATTCTTCTGAAATTGCTCTAGTTCTATGCACTACAACAATCCGGCAAACTTCCGTCGACCAAAGCCGACGGAAGTTAGCCCTTTCCCGATGGAAGAAGCTAACTTCCGTCGGCAAAAGGCTAACTTTTGTCGGTATTTGGCCGACGAAAGCGGGTAGATGGAAGTTAGCTAACTTCCGTCGGCTTTACGTGACCGACGGAAATTAGCGCCGAACTCTGCCACATCAGCAGAGGCGCGATAACTTCCGTCGGCCAGTCTGGCCGACGGAATTTAGGTGGCCTAACTTCCGTCGACTTTGGCCCTAGCCGACGGAAGATAGCCTTTCTGCCCACGTGGCCGAAAGCAGCTAACTTCCGTCGGCTATGGTCAAAGCCGACAAAAGTTAGCTGATTTTTTTTTGTTTTCCTGGTTCCCCTATTCACACTCACATCCAACCACAATTTATATCACATTCACATATAACATTCAAAATCACATCTCACATCCAAAATAACATTCAAACTTCATATATAACATCCAAAATCACATCTCACATCCAAATTCACATCCAAACTTCACACATCACATCTAAAATCACATAACACAATTGAATTCACATACAAAGTCACATAACACATCGAGATTCACATAACACATTCAAATTCATATCAAAGCGCATGTCACATCTAGATTCAATCAAAACTTCACAATACACATCCATACTCACTGATCGCCCACATTTGGGTCGTGGGCGCCGCCGCTGCCTCCCGCTTCATCCACATTTGCCCCAGAGGCCCCATCCTGACCGGGCGTACGAAAACTCTGAAGAAATAGACAAAATTAGAAAACGAACTCAACTAACCTTCTAAACGCTAACTTAAGTATCTTAACTAACTAAAGTAACTCAAGTAACAATATGCCAGGAGGTACCTCAGGTGTAGGAGAAGGAACAAATGGAAGTGGTGGTGGCTAGGCAGGTAGTGGTTGGAACAAAGACATGTCAAATCCATGCTGCTGGGCTATTTGCTACACATGTTATAATGCAATCAGTTAGTTCTAAACCTATTGCTGAATACTTTATAATTGCAACACTGCAAACTAAACTTACTTGGATCATCGCCTACTGTTGTGCTAAGCAGGCGGTATAGTACTCTTGTTGTTGCCTGATGTGCTCATCGTGCTACCTCATTTCCTCCCTCAGCTGAACCACCTCCGGGTTTGCTTCTGAGTGACGACGGCTGGAGCCAACTCCGACGGAGCTCTACGACGATTGAGCTGACTTCTGAGCTCTCACCGCTCTCGAGTCAATAACTCCATTGAACATGGGGTACCTGCAACATTGAATGAGTTAGTTACCATTACAATACCATACACAAAACATTGAGAAAAACATCGTCTCACCGTCCATGGCTTTTTCAGTTTTTCCACCTCCGCTAGAGTACACGGCCATTGGGTCGACAGGTTCTCTCCGCCAATCATAGTCCTCTCCATGGAGTCGAACCATGTGTTCACCATACCGCGTCTACAAAAAACAACATGTCCGATTAGACGGAGAAAAATGAAATGGCGCAAACTCTTAACATTGCTAACATCTCACCAAATGGTCTATAGTTGACTGGCTACATAAGACATCTGACTGTGTAGGATCGCTTCTTTTGTGACTAGAAGCATAGACCTCGATGTCACTAGGCACATTGTCATATTTAGCTTCCTGTACAATAGATATGAGTTAGTCGCATTACAATGTACCTATAGATAGAGTGACAGAAAGAGGTCTTACCATGCATTTAGTGTGGCGGATATGTCCATCGGCACCATATCTGTGCTTTGGATCCGTCCCACGGCATTGTCTTTTCTGCTCGGAAGTCTTCTTGAATGCAACTGAAGACCAAATATTGCATAATTCAAAATAGGCATCCTCGCGGTTTGCAAACCACAGAATCCTCACCTGAACAGAGATGCTATATGTATTATATGAAAATAAATCTCAACAATCGAAGATTAAAAAAGTTAGAATTGTTTACCGAACGGTATTATTCTTCAGTCAAGTATATTGTTCGCTTGCCCTAGCTTCTCCTTGTAGTACGCATTGTTCGCTTGAATGCGGGCATACGAAATTACGTCCTTCATCACCTTGTGTGCATTGTTGTTGAAGACTTGAAGGGCATGATTATGGTGATTGCCTGATTCTGGCAAGCAAAAGCGTAACTGCAAAAGTCATGATTAGTAAAGTGTTGTAACTCTAAAAGCTTTGGGTTAAAACTAAAAGAAGAATGAAAAAACACATACCCAGAAGTCATGAGACACCGCCCCCTATGCAGTTCCGTGGATCCCGTCAGGAGCAAACCGGTTAACCTGCCTGACCCTCGAAAAGCCGTCAAACCGAGAGTCAATCCAAGATATAGAAATACATAATAAATAAAGTCAGTTTACTGAAAGAATTTTTTTGAAAAAAGCAAAACAACAGAGTATTAGACTTACCCGTCACCTACACGCGTAATCTCGATCTTGGCTCCACCCGAAGAGACTACTGGTGGGGCGACCAGGTGGCTCGTCCTGAAAGCTTGTGAGGACCCTGAAGCCTCAGCCCCCTCCTCCTGACCCGCACCCTCCGGGTCATCCCCTGCCCTGCACCCTTCGGGTCATCCCCCTCCTACCCCCTACCCACTGGGTCATCCTCATGACCCGCACTCTCCAGGTGTTCTTCCTCCTGCAAAATAGTATTAAAATAATTAGTAATAGTTTATAACGGGCATAAAAATCAATTTTAAAGATACCTCATCATCCATTTGAAATGCAATAGATCGACCAATTAATGTCGGATCTATGCATCTCAAGAGCTGCTCTTGATGACGTCTGTTTGAACAAGAGTAACTACCCTGGAATATGGTGTCCTCTTGAGTCATCGGTGTACTCGCCGGAGTACTCGCCAATGTACTTGCCAAGTGGAAGAGCTTCCTCGTGACACTCTTTACCTTTTTTTTCATCCTGTTCAAAACAAGCACAAACGAGCATTTATTAGTACAGAAGGTTTGAACATATGAAAAACATGTAATATGAAGTATATTACATATGCATGTATGAAAACAATTACTTGTCAATTATCATCAAAATCAGGATCAATTTGTCATTTTCTCCCCAATGCACGCCATGTTACTTTTTTCTTCATATGTTGGTGTTTCCTTTTCTCGGGAACTGGTACATCATTAGAATCCCCAAGAAAAGAATATGTTGGCGATTCTGGCTCTACATTAAACGAAGTCGGCAATTCATCATCTTGGTAAACCTCATCAACCTCTTCAACCTTTAATTGATAAGCGCCATAGCTAGGGGTGTGTAGACGTTCCCGAGGATTCACTTTGTAGACTACCCACCAAGCACTTAGTTTTTCACATGGGTACAACATATAATACACCTACTCGACTTGGTGAGCAAGGACAAAATTATCGCAACCACATAATCGTTCCGCATGTTTGACTTCAACCATCCCAAATTGGTTTTCTCGAGTACCATGTTTAGGGTCAAACCAATCACAATCGAAGAAGACTACTTTAATCTCCTTATTCTCGGTAAAATTATACTCGATTATATTTTTGATGATTCCATAATACATAGTTTCGTGTCCTTGTCCATCAACGAACCTTGTAACAACTCCATTATTAGTTGTTGCCGCCAGAGGTCGATATGCTTCAAAAATAGTTGAACGGAAGCGGAAACCATTAACATCATAGTGACTGTAACTTTTGGCACTAATACTTCCGTAAGAGAGCCGTCGCAAGTCTATATGTACATTGTCAGCGAACATGTACGGCAAATCATACGAGTGTATAAGATAATTAACCTAATAGAGTAAAATAATACGTGTCACAAAAGGGAAGGATTTACATGTTCTCTGAACCAAGTGAGGAAACTAGACCCGTCATTTACTCCTTCTCGACGCAATTTATCTAATTGCTTCTCCATTTGTTGACGACCAGACGTCAAGTATTTCGAATCAAACATACTATCATTGTAACGAATAGGTAAACAAACGGGTATAAAATTTGGAGATAAAATATAAAACTAAAAAAAATTTACTTACGCAAAATATTGTTCTATCTGTTCCATATTTGAGTACATGTAGAGCAAGGCATATGTCCGTTCTTACTGAGTTATATAATATGTCGTGGAGACACTAACAGTTATGACCTTCCACCCAAAAATTTGGAGATCACTACAAGGATGGTCTTCATCCATATGGTACCGTGTAGCAGGTGTGTTGACATTGTGATGCTCAGCGAAGTATACACTAGTGAAGTATGCTATCTCTTTCAATTTAAATTCTTCTGCGATGCAACCTCCAACTCTGGCCTTATTACCAACCATCGCTCTAAGCTTCTTTAGGGACCTTTCAATCTTTCAATGTGATACATCCACCTATATTGCATAGGGCCACCTACCTTAGCTTCATATGGCAGATGAACTAGTAAATGTTGCATTGGATTGAAGAACCCTGGAGGGAATATTTTTTACAATTTACATAAAAGCACCAGGATCTCTTTCTCTAGCATCTCCATCATATCTTTCTTAATTTCTTTAGCACAAAGTTGTCTATAAAAATGGCTCAGCTAAGTTAACACCTTCCACACATCATCATTTAGGTACCCGTGAAACATTACATGAAGGAGTCTTTCCATTATTATGTGGTAATCATGACTTTTCAATCCATTTAATTTTCCTGTCTTCAAATTCACAGCTCTTCTAAATCTCGCGGCGTAACCATCTGGGAATTTTAAATTTTTCAACCACCTCATTACTTGTTTTTTTAGGTTTTAAACAAAATGGGGCACGTGGCTTGCCACCACTATTCGTCAATTCAAGGGTTGGTAGATTATAAATCTCAGCTAAATCTCTTCTCGTCTTTACATTATCTTTTGCCTTATCTACAAAATCCATACATGTACTTATAATGCTTTCACCAACATTATGTTCCTGATGCATAACGTCAATGTTTTGTATCAGAATTAGTGATTTGACATACGACAGTTCCCATAAGCCACATATGTGGGTCCAATTATGTTTGGTTCCGAATCCTACAAATCCATCCTCATTTTCATTAAGGACCAACTCATTCAGCATATCAGCGATTTCTCTACCATTTAAACGTCTTGGTGGTCCCTTTACAACAACATTGTCCTTCTTGAAATTGTTCCTCTCTAACCTAAATGGGTGATTCATAGGCAAAAAGTATCTATGACAATCAAAGTAACAAATCTTTCCCCTGAAGTTCAGACAGAAACAATATGTGTCCTTCGCACATATCAGACATGTCAACATTCCATGACAACTCCAACTAGAAAAAATACCGTATGCAGGAAAATCGTGGACCGACCACAGATACGCAACTCGAAGATTGAATTTTTTCTTCCGGACATAGTCATATGCTTCAACTCCTTTCCACAATTGTTTCAACTCTTCAATTAAGGGCTTCAGCATCACGTTCAGGCGTGTTCCAGGATGCTCTGGACCGGGTATAATGAGACACAGGAACATAAATTCATATTTCATACAAAACGAAGGTGGAAGGTTGTATGGAATAGCAAACACAGGCCAACAAGAGTACGACGATGCAATTACATTGAAAGGCGTGAATCCATCTGTTGCCAACCCGATGCGAACATTCCTTGCATCACTAGCAAAGTCTACATCAAAATCATCTAGAGTTTTCCATGCCTCACCATCAGATGGGTGCACCATTACTTGATTATTCTCACGTACACCTTTTTTATGTCATCGCATATGTCTAGCGGTTTTCTTTGAGAGAAACAATCGTTTCACCCGAGGTGTAAGAGGCATGTAACGAAGTTGCTTATGAGCAACATCTGTCGTCACCTTTTCTCCGTCTTCGTTTACGACCTCTACGAATCTTGGTTTACCACATTTTAAGCATTTCACCTCATTCCTATGTTCTTTCCAGAAAAGCAAACAATTATCTCGACGTACATCAATCTACTCATACTCCATACCGAGAGCAGAAATCATTTTTTTTGACTGGTACATGTCTTTCGGCACCTTATGGTTCATAGGAAGGATACCACTGATCAGATTCAAGAGCTCCTTATAACAATTGTTGGAGACTACAAACTTCGACTTAATGGCCATAAGACGGGTCACGAAAGCGAGAACACTTACGGTGGTGTGCTCATGCAACGGTTCTTCTGAAGCTCAAAGGATGTCGAAAAAATTTTGAATCTCCGGTGTTGGAGGATCCTTAGGGTTTGTGTGGCGCCCCGATTTACCAAAATCAGAACATTATTGAATTTCATAAGAAAAACAATAATACAAGAGGTTCATCATGCGACAATCGTACATACGACAGTATTCATGGTGCGCAGACCATATTTATTACATCAGAGTTGAAATAAAAATAGTAATACAAGTAAATAGCATGACGAACGCCTTCTTTAGGATCTTTGCTTGACTGGGTCGCTACTCCAGACCGTCTTCATAGTAGGCATCCTCTGTGGGGTCCAACGGGTATGAGTACAAAAAGTACTCAACAAGCCACCGCAAATGCAAGTAATAATGCAGGATAATAAACAAGGAAGGGTAATGGCTAACAATGCGAAAAAGTACATTTTCAGTTATTGCATTTAGTGTAGTCAATTTAATCATGCGGAAAAGTAAACATGAGCATCAACAACATCATCTAACTCGAGGAGTACGTTTTACCTCCTCGCACAACAGTCCTTACATGTCCAACCATCATGCACATACATATTCAGAGTAATCTAACTGTGGGATGTCACGCAACCCGCCCTTGACCGTGGGCTCGGCTTTTCGAAAAGATTTAAGACTCTAATCAGAGATGTACTACTGTACCCACAAGGCACGCACTCATCCCAAACGAGATGACCCATACCACGGGAACTCGTGCCAAAACCTCAGCATGAAATGCTCCAAGCGATAACCACTCGCTCTAGGTTTCGCCGGCGCGCCGGGCCGCATCCCGGCTAACGTCGCACCCCCTTTTGCGCCACATTGGTACAAGCCACCCGCAGGTGCTGCTTGACCCATCTCCAAATGGTGGCCTCGGTTTGGAACACTCCATGCCTTAGTTAGGACTTACCCATTAGACTTGTGATTAGTACGGAAGTGTATTGCAACGGATCCCTCAGACCGGTCCTTATAGTGCCCCGGGTGCTACCGACCAATGCCCTAGCTTGCACCCAGAACCAACCATGCATACACTCACAACCATAACTCATCACCGACAGAATTCCAAGGATAAGAAGTAACGGGGATCATATAGTAGAACCATTTTGCTACGACTCATTTTTATCCTATAGCGATCGTGTCAATACATTGGACACTAGCTAATATCATTAATCATATGGTGACAAGGAGGTTAGGCGAGATAGCATGGCTTGGGTTGCACATCAAGGTCGGGGGATCCTAAATAAATATATTGTAAGGGTTTTCATTGGACTAATGCATGTATAGCCTATGTGTTTTAGCAATAGTTTAATAAAGCATGGGTTCAATATGCTCAAAAGATTGGTTTGGTGACTTGCCTTGTTCAGCGAAGGGTGAGGGGGAACTTCCGGGAAATATTCTGGCTCCTCGACGGCGTCGTAGCCTTTCCAATATAAATAAAGTAAAATAAAATAAATACAACATCCAATCTAAACAATATAAAATCACACAATGAGCACATAGTTTAAGTTGGTTTAATCTAAAGAAAAATCAAGTTGTTAAGGTTCTGAAATTCATTTTATAAATAATTTTAAACGAAGTTAAAATGAAGTGTTGTCCTTTGAAAAAGGGTTTTAATTGTGAGTAACCCCATTTTAAACATTCTAATCAATTTAAAATGAAAGGTTCATGGGCAATGTAGTGGTTTTCAGTATGTGAACAGAAAGGAATAAATATAAACTTTACTGAAGTTTAAATATTTGAATTTACATTTTTACCCTAAGGGGCATTTGAATACCTATTTAAATAAATATGAAAAATCTAAAGTAAACATATGGTTTTTATTGAATGAACATGTAGAGAATAATATTACAAATTTTCTGAAAGTGGAATGGCAATTTTTGAAGTTAAAATGCGCCAGATATGAATTTTACAAGTTTAAAGCAGTTTCTGGAATTTATTTTTTAAATTTAAATCCCCTCGGGTCCACGGTGAGCCAGGCCCACTGTGAACCCGCGCACTGTGCGCGTGGTCCGGCCCAATCTGGACCGTTGGATCCAGATCCAACGCGCGAGGGTGAGGCGGGGGCGTTAAGTGAAAATGGACGCGCGAGATTAAAAGGCCGAACCGGTATGCGATGGACGGCTGAGATTAAACGCGTGTTTTAAATACTAACGGACGCACGATATTAAAACATACCCCTTCACGCAGATCCAACGGCGCAGATTAAACCACACATGGGATTTAATCAGTACCGTTAGATCCAGATCGCACGACACGGATCGAATCCGACATGGCAGGGGTACTCGACCCGTGCCGGTCGTCTTCTCCGGCGACGGCGAGCGGGCCAGAGGCCACGACGAGCGACGACGGTCGTATCTAAGGCCTAAAACGGAAAGAGGGCGACTAGGGGGTCATGAGGGTACCCTTGCGGTGATGAATGGTCGACGGAGCAAGGCCGACGACGAGCGGAGGCGATGGAGGCGTTCGGGTCCTTGGCGGCGACGGCGATCCAGCGGGGTTCGTCGATGACGGAGTGGTGGGCGGGGTCGGTGAGGTCCTTGCAGTCGCAGCGGTGCGGTCGGTGAGGATGGAGGGGGACTTCGGCGACGGCGAGTGACGGCTGGAGGACGGGCGGCGGTGGTGCGCTAAAACTCGAAGAGAGGGCGTTCTGTGCGTCCTTGCAGCGTGTGAGCGTGGGGGTCGAATGCGGGGCACCAGGGGGTTTAAATAAGGTCACCGGCGGGGGCAGAGGGGGCGCAATTGCGGGAGGCCGGAGTAAACACGGTTTTAATCGCCGGCGAGCTCGGGTTGCAGGCGGATTCGTTGAATCGGCACGCGATCCGGCTGGGTTTAATGGCGGAAACGGTCACCGGAGCGCGGGGGTTTGATTGTCAGGCTTAATTCGAGGGGAGGGGGTCGGGGGTAAGGGATCCGAGGCGAGTAATGGCGTCGGCCGGTGAGGGGGGCGATTTGGGGGCGGATCTCACGGGGACGAAGGACCTGACAGGCGGGGGCCACCTACCAGCGAGAGCGAGAGGAGAGGGGCTCACTGACGGGTGGGGTCGGGCTGTCAGTCCGAGGCGGGCGAGAGTAATGGGCTGGGCCGGCCGAGAGAGAGACAAAGGGAGGAGGGAGGCCCGTTACTGTTTCAAAACATTTCTGATTAAAAATAATTGCAGAAATTGGTTTAAAATAATAGGGCTACTTCCAAGGTTGATAAAAATTTGTAAAAATTCTCAAAAATATATCTTGGCCTTGGGATTTTATACAAAAATTTTCAGCTCCTGGTTTGGTCATTAACTCTATGTTGTAGTTCAAAATGGGAGAGGAGGGTGTTTAAGGTATTTCCCAAATTAATAAATTCAAGAAATTGAATTAAATAATACTTTTATTACTTTGAAAATTTGGGGTGTTACAGTTTGAATCAAACTCCGGCCGTATAACATCAAGCATCTCATCTATCCTATCGTCAGCAACACTATCATCTTCTTCTTCCAAATTTCATCGTCGTGAAAAGTCCAAATTTCATAACCTGGCACGAAAGCATATTTGCAAATATGGAATGACAATGTTCTCTTGTCTTGCCAACGAGAATTTCTACACTTCATGCATGGGCACCTCGCGCCAATGTTTGTTGTCAAAGCAAATGCACGATCAACAAATTTCTTAGCATTGATTACCCACTCCCTCGTGTGAGCTCCACTTTTCATCCAACCACTATACATCCACCGTTGGTCGTCCTCAGCCATTCTATAGGCAAAACATTCATTGAATCGAGAATGCATCATAAGTACCACAGGCCTATGTCTATAGGAAAAGATAGGTCCTAAACCCACCCAAGAGTGACCGACAGAACGTGGTATTTATGATGAGCCATGAGTCCGAACGAAATTTCAGCAGCATAACCCCAATGTTCTCCAATTACACGCCTGATAGTGGTGCAATGGAAAACAACAAGGTTATGTCACTGAAATCTCATTCGGACTCATGACTCATCATAAATACTACGCTCTGTCGCCCACTCCGAGGCTGTCTAAAAAGGAATAATTCCGGACCTACAGATCTCACACGCATGACACATGTGAGACATGTTGGTCCAAAACGGGTGATGCATAGGTTTCGTTACACTATGTACGTTGGTGTCAAATAAAAAATCACATATGAAAACAATATATATAAGAAATTATACATATATATATAATATACTAATCACCGTAATGAAATTATCAACAAACCACAAATTAACACAAGAATATAATTAATATCATATATAATAGCACATCTCATAGTAAACACTTGTAAAAGCATAAAATTCACAAATCAAAAGTGAAGAAAATTCTTAAATAAGAAAAATTTACTTGACAGCGATGGATCGGAGGTCGGCGGGCGGCGGAGGTCGACAGGCGGTGAAGGACGGTAGGCGGCGACGGGCGGCTGCACATCGCATATGAAACATATTAATACACAATCCAAAGACATCCCCTGTACAATGCACAATGCATATAACCACACAATCCCCTGTACAATACACTGACATTTCATAAAGTTGATGATCTCAGTTAACATATCCATGAGGGTGTAATATTTTTGCATGAACATGCATGTGAGATTTCTGGCATGTAGTCCAAACTTAAAACTTATAGCTTGTCCCTGCCCCTTCCCTCCTACTTTTAAAAGCAAATATTAAGTGGTGCATTTATTAGATGTTTTGGTAGCTTTAGACTTTAGTCGTATAGTCATACGGTAGATGCATTCTCATTTTAGATACACAGAAATGGCCTATATAGTATATAGCTTTCGGAAAGCTGAAAGAAGCATTTTCTTTTAGAGGATGAAAATAAGATCATTTTTACCAAGCATTCCACATATTGATTTTTGTAGAAAATAAGATCAATTATTGCAACAAGTTTGCGCTCTAACTTATCTTAAATGAATGATCTACTTACTTGGGATATTACACTGTGTATATATGAAGTACACGACACAAGCACATCTTTTTATGCTCTTTGTTTCTCTGCATGAATTGAACAATGCTATATGTGTTATCTAACTTATCTATGTTTCTTTGTGCAGCAATGTCGCCGCCTAGGAATCTTTTTCACATACAACAATGTACACGAGAATCTCATAAGCAATGTACACGAGAAATTCACCACAGAGAATTTAATTTGCAAGGAGAGGATGGACAGAGTAGGCTCACCGGGACGGGTGGCGCGGGCCGGGCAGTGGCATCCGAAGGACGGCGGTGGGGCGGACGGCAACGTCGGCGGGCGGTGGCGCGGGAGTTGGGCGCGGCGGTGGGTGGTCACAGGCGATGGCCGGGGCGGCGGGCGACGGCGAGTAGGACCAGGCGGTGGCGGGAACCGGCGGCGGTGGGAGGTGGCGCGGGAGGCGACGGTGTGGGCGCACGTACAACATTAAAGCCAACAGAAGTTAGGGCTTTTATACCGGGCGGAGAAAAATGCCCTTTAACTTTCGTCGGCCACTGTGAAAAGCCGACGGAAGTTAAGTTAACTTCCGTCGGCTCCTTGAGGCCGACGAAAGTTATTTAACTTCCGTCGGTTTTTCCAAAAACCGACGAAAGTTATTTTAACCGACGAAAAGTTTATGTTTTGTTGTAGTGATACTCATGCCATTTTGCAGAAATGTCCTTCCACTTTGCTGAAATTGAACCACCCTTTTCCTCTCCTTCCAGATGCCACTCTCCTCTCGTGCTCTCCTCTGATAGCCTGCTCTCCCTCTCCCCTTCTCCTGCCCTAGGCGAAGCCGTGTGTAGCGCCGCGGTGGCCGCTGCCACCGCCTCCTTCGAGATGTGCAGGCCACTCTCCTTCTACCCTCCTCCTGCCTTAGGCGACGCCATGGGCGACACCGCACTGCCCGCCGCCACCACCTCCTTCCAAATGTACAGGTCGCTCTCCCTCTCCCCTCCTCCTGCCCCAAGCGGACTGAAGACATTAAATCTCTCCGGTGACACAGTTGGTGCGGAAAAGGTCGATTGCGTTGGTGACATGAGCTTTGCCTCACCGTACTCTCTTGATTTGTCTAGCAATAAAATCACCGGGGACAGCGACCTCCGGTGGATGGTGGGTGCCGTAGTCGGAGCAGTCTGGTGGTTGGACCTCAGCTTCAACAGGATCTCCGGCGCCTTCCCGGAGTTCACCAACTGCTCCAAGCTGCAGTACCTTGACATGTCCAGCAATCTCATCGTTGTTGAGGTGTCCATCGGCGTACTCTCCGACTGTCGTGGTCTGAAAGTACTCAACCTCTCCTTCAACCACTTCTCTGGGGAGTTCCCGCCGGACATCACCGCCTCACCTCGCTCAAGGCCCTCAACCTTTCCAACAACAACTTCTTTGGCGAGCTCCCTGCTGATGCTTTCACTGGGCTGCAGTAGCTTACGACGCTCTCCCTCTCCTTGCATTAATTCAGAATTTCAGCAACACAAATATTCTACCATTGAGATAATTTGTCCTTCTAAAAACTTATTGCCTTCTATATTTCTCCCCCATACCCCTCATGCCTTTGAGTTTTGATTTCCAATCTTGTATGCTGACAGATATGAAATTCTGTGAATGCATTCTTTTTGAATTAAACCTTTTATTCTATTTGCAGTTAGCGTCATCTAGATAATAAAGGTCACTCTCATGGTTGCTATGCAGATAACTGTATGATGAGTTTCATCTTTCATGTTTTTGCATTTATCAATATCATTTTATGTATGGAGTGGTAAAAGATCATATGCTATCTGCATGCTGGGGTAAGAATAAACTCCTTAAGTAGATGGGTAACCTGCTCCTTATGTAGTAATAGCTCAAGTTTTGCCTTTGTTTACCGTAGTTACATGGAGGTTAGTGGTAATATTAAGATAAAGATTGAAAATAGTCTCACCTGTCCTAACTCGTAAGACCATTCAAATGTTATGGAGATCACATTTGCTAATTCACTTTTGTCCGAAATCCCCCCTCACCCCTGTTGATCCATTTACACCATTTTAACTGTGGTTTCTTTGATCTAAGCATGTTTATTTTATACAGTGGTAAAGAAAGATAGAGTGATAAAGTTAGTATTAAGGTTTGCTTCATTACAAGGGCATTATTTTTCCGCGCTAACAATTAAAACAATCAAGCCCATGGTCTGAAGACATGCTCATAGAATGGTTACAATTTACTTAATCATTTTTTGCTTCATTGTTCGGCGTTCTACAGTATGTAAGAAGAGGGTGTAAATGGATAACACAAGGATAACGAATTATTTTTCAGCGTTTTACATGGCACTTCATTAAAAGGTTTGCTTCATTGTTTACTTAATCGTTTTTTTGCTTGGGCAGTTAAGAAGAGGGTCGTGCCTAACAGTGCCGACGACCAGTATGTAAGAGTTTGGTTCCTTCATGTCAGCAACAATGAGTTGTGATCACAGGGTTATTGATGGTACACTCTTAATCTTATATGAATCAATGGTTGGGAATCAGCATGTGTTTTAGGGGAAAAGGTACTTAATCATAATCTTTTTTCTCTTGTAGTTGTCATCTCGCATTTTTACACGGTGCCTGAATACGAGATACCAAAACTTAGGATATATTATCTATTTTCTTTTTTCTCATTTTGGTGTACAAATATGCAATATTCAGCTATAGATAAAACACACAATAGATACGTCAATGCAACAACCAGTTCTTTTCCAATTTTCCTGTGTCTCTCTTATATTTTATCTGTTCTCCCCTATATTTATAACTTAACTACAGAAATTAATGACCACCTCTTCTTTTTTTCATCTATTTTATCATTTCACTAACTCATATATTTTCTTATTGACTTGCTTAATTGATAAAATGGTTGAAATTCAGCATATATTCATCTGTATGAGTCAGTGAGCCAGTGAGGTGATAAACTAAATCTACGAGTCAACATATATATTGCATTGGATCAAGAGTACCGGGTTTCTGAAGAAAAAGGAAGCAAGGGAGAGCTGAGGAAAGCAGCAGGTTCTCTTCAAGTTTAAATTAAGTCTTCTTGCTGAAGTTTCTTCTATTGCTTTGTTTCAGCTCAGTGAGGTGCTGAAATATTCTCTCTTTGTTTGTGCAGGAGGGATGTTTAGAGAAAGAGATTGAAAGCCAGGAAGAGCTCCAGATACAAAAATCATAACTTCATAAGGTAGTAGATGATGAGGACATCGCTGCCATTGATACAACCACAACAGCAGCCAACACTTCACCGCTTACACCTAAGCAAGGACCAATGACACGCGCCCGTGCACATGAACTTAATTGTCTGGTGAACTCGTTCCTAGCTATTCAAGTTAATTATTTTTCCAATGGGGTACTATTAAAGCCTTGTGATGACTTTATTATCCTTAAGTGCTTAGGAATTGAACCAGCTAGGAGTGGAGAAGGCAACAATGCAATAAATATTCGTACTCCCGAAGGGACTCTTGTAACTGCAGAAATCCAAGATTAAATGGAGCATATCTTTCAACTCCCAAGATTGTTTAATGCAAATAAGTACTTGTTGGAAAGGTCTCTTCGTCTGCTTTCCAACGGATCAAGAATCAATGGCAGAGGACAGACGAAACGTCCAGAAACTACCGAAGAACACTCGTGACTCCTGAGTTTCTAGTTTTCCCTTTAAAAGCAAGTGGTAGCCACAAAAGAACTCGGGTTTTGTTTGATGTAAGTTAGCTGCTGCTACTTCCTTGTAACGCGCGTGTCGGCTAGACCGCCCGATTACTTGAATCAAAACTCCAACTTCTATCACATCTGTGAGTGTTTGCTTGTCATCTTGTTCTTGCTTGTTCTTCGATTGCTTGCAGGTTCAAGGCTGTTCTTGGCACGGCAAGAGCAGCAACAACCGGAGTCGGTGTAACTATCGCTAAGGCGCAACATCCTTGTGGTTGTTGTAGTCGGGTAGCACAACGTCGATCTCCACCCCCAAATCGTAGTTATCAGGAGACGGTGTACCTGTTGCTCAAGGCGCCACACCATCTTGGTTGTGGTAGTCGGGCAACCAACGTCGGCTTCCACCAAATTCACCACATCCTCCATCTCTCATCGAAAGATCGGGCTCCCCCGTACCCGTCGGGTCTATTAGTAGATAGGTGAATTACTGTTCTTACTATAATTATCTGTTTAGATTCCATTTAAAATATACCATTGTTGTCTTCCTGCTCTGCATACGGCTAATACAAAAAGAAACTCCTAAAAACTGAGAGTTTATTTTTCATCTAGGAGGTTCTATTTGGCTTGTTCGGGCGGTGGGACTCAACAACATCAAGCTTGGATGCTGCAAACAATGACATTCTCACACCAACACTTGACATTGGTGATCTCATCAAGTCTTTCTCAAATGAAGGACTAACGGCAACTGACCTGATTGCACTATCACGTACTGTACATGTAAATATTCTATTTTTGGAATATTAATACCATCTGAAATAAATCCAAAAAAATAAAGATATTCAACACCTAATCCTTGCTAAAGCTTGATAGTCAAAATAAACCATCTAAGTGGTGCTACATATCATTGTATTAATATATCTCGGTGCAAACTATACATGTTGTTTTTCTATCAAGATGTAAGATGTAACAGTTGTCATTTACAATTTTTCTGTTTTGATGCCCTTTGATTCTTACAATGTGAAAGAGAGAAGGTAATTGCCCTGATATCCACTACAACAATCCAGGAAACTTCCGTCGGCCAAAGCCAACGGAAGTTAGCCCTTTTCCGATGGAAGAAGCTAACTTCCGTCGGCTTTTGGCTGACGGAAGCTGGTAGACAGAAGTTAGCTAACTTCCGTCGGCTTCACATGGCCGACGGAAGTTATCGGGGTATTTTTCCACGTCAGCAAAAACACACTTAACTTCCGTCGGCTAATGTATGGCTGACAGAAGTTAACGGAAACAGAAAAAAGGAAAAAAAGTAACTTCCGTCGGCTAATGTGTGGCCGATGGAAGCTACTTTTTCCTTTAAAAAATAGTTTGTGATACAGTGCCACATGATGCACATTCTGAACAAAACATATGAAGAGGGCACACATGCCACATGATGCACAAGACATATGAAGAGTTTGTGATACAGTGCTACCTACCTAGTCAAAAACAATATTAGAAAATAAAACAGTTCAGGGCTTAAGTGTTGCAGGACTTGAATGCAAACTACAACAAAAATGAAAACATTATCACTTCACTTCAAATATCATTAGCCGTAATAAAAGATGGTTTTGTTTAGTTTTATTGACATGATCAAACAGATTATAGTTAGACAGTTCAGAACATTAATAAAGCACATACATCCATGCATGCCAATGTATTTACTGATACCACTATTAAAGGCATCCAGAATAATTGCTCAGAATCATGACCTAAAATTGTCAATGAGAATAATCACTTCAAATACAAGCAGAGGAAGGAATACAACCTTCAAATATTCAAAAGCCCTACTACTTCCAACCAATCTCCCAGAACATGGAGCACATGTTAACATCACCAAGGACACAACGGCCAACTAGTTCATTGTTTTTCGGCCGAAAACAATAGAGTTAAATAGGTGGTGATGTTACAAGAAGAAAAGTAAGTAGAGAAGAAGAAAGGAAAGATCTTAATCTTACCCTACTGCGAAGGGGGAGCAGAAGTAGCGGTGGGTTGTGGATCCTGCAGGAGGAGTGAATGAAGTCAGTGCCGCCGCGAGCTAATTGATGGAATAATTGAAGGGAGGTGTGGGTTGGTTCGTACGGGGACTCGTCGGAAGGCCTCGTCGATCTCGTCCTTGGTGAGGCCTTTCTTCTCCAAGAAGGAGCGATGGTACTAAACGGGGAAGCCCCTGACCTTGGGGTGGGAGAGGAACTTGACGGCGTTCTGGACGTAATCTTCCCTCACCGGTGGTGGAGGGGCGTCGAAGACCAGCTTGGCGGCGTCGTCTGCTCCGCCCTGCTGGGGCTGGGGATCTGCAACAGTTGAGTCAAGTCGAATCCAGTCCATGGTGCGCGGAGGCGGTGGGAAGCCGGGGAGGCGCGCGGAGGTGGCGGGAAGGCACGAAGGCGGCGGAGGTGGCAGGAAGCCGGGGAGGCGCGCGGAGGCGACGACCGCCCTCTCCTCCTTCTCCTCCGCCTGTCGCGTGGGGCTCCATGGCGCGTGGAGGCGGTGGGAAGGCGCGGAGGCGGCAGGAAGCCGGGGAGGCGCGCGGAGGCGACGACCGCCCTCTACTCCTTCTCCTCCGCCTTTTGCGTGGGGCTCCATGGCGCGCGGAGGCGGCGGGAAGCCGAGGAGGCGCGCAGAGGTGGCGGGAAGGCGTGGAGGCGGCGGTTACCGGGTAGCGCGGAGGTGGCGGCGGGGAAGAGGAGAAGTGGTGACGGGAAGCGGAAAAACTTAGGGTTAAAAGCAGGCGCGGGCTGGGAAAAAGGGATAATTTAACTATTTGTCACTCTTAACATGTGTCAATTAATGGACCACATGTCAGTGACTCAGGTGACCCTACATGTCAGCGACTCAGAATGGCATTTTTGTTGCCACTCACATGTTAAGAGTGGCAAATAATTAAATCCTCTGGGAAAAAGAGGGCACGGGCTAGAAAAAAGAAGGTGTGTTGCTGGAAACATAACTTCCGTCGGCCACATCTAAAGCCGACGAAAATTAATTTTAACTTCCGTCGGCTTTAATATTGGCCGACGGAAGTTACGACTTTTATCCCGGGCGGGGGTGGGAGCCTTTTAACTTTCGTCGGCCACGATCAAAAGCTGACGGAAGTTAAATTAACTTCCGTCGGGTCTTGTAGGCCGACGGAAGTTAGCTAACTTCCGTCGGCTTTTCCAAAAACAGACGAAAGTTAAAATTGCCAACGAAAATTTACTGTTTTCTTGTAGTGATCAACAAAGAAAGTTCTAAAGAACAAGAATACATTATGACACAGATTTTTTTCCTTGTAGTCAAAGCAAGCAATCACTCTTGAAAGAAATTAAACAGAATACCTAAGAAGTCATGGATGGCTTCATTGCAGGACCTTGAACCTGATAAAGGCATCTACAACTGAGACGACAGAATGGTTTTCAAAGTACAAGAGACAACAAAGAAACTGCATGGTACAACTCTAAGCTCTTGAATCATAAATGCAGCTAAGAGATAATGCGTATGTTGGGGGAGATAATCCCGACAGCCGAAGCGGGACCCCCAACTAGGGGGCCCGATGCCCGACGCCGAAAGGACCGGGACCTGCGAGGATAGAAGCCGGAGGCTCCCGGAGGCTCCGAGACCCCCCGGAGACCGCCCTCCGGGAGAAGAATGCCGGAGGCCGCCCTCCGGGAGAAGGATGCCGGAGGCCGCCCTCCGAGAGAAGAATGCCAGAGCCCGCCCTCCGGGAGAAGGATGTCGGAGGCCGCCCTCTGGGAGAAGACTGCCGGGGGCCATCCCCCGGCCCGCAGCAGTGAAGCCGGAAGGAACGTTGGCGAAAGAAGGAAGAATAAGTGTACTGGGGGACAGGATCGCGATCCTCTGGGCCGTGTCGGGCGGTGCAGGAGATCGCGATACGACTGATACGGTGTTAGAGCCGAATCTTCTTGTCTGTACTGTGTATAGTCCGTTTTGTCTGTACTACCGATCGATGTCTGGCCACTCGGCAGTTGGTGGTCCAGAAGCGCTCGACCCGTCGGGTAGGGCACCCTATAAATGCCCCTCAACTGTAGTTGTAACGACAAGTTCAAGGAACATCGAATACACCACTCTCATTTTCCACTAAACCTGTTGGTCCGATCCGTCGCTCCAACAGTTGGCGCCGTCCGTGGGGATCCTAGTTCGAGAAGCTAGCGTCCTCTACACCTATTCATCCAAACATGTCAAGCCGGAAGGGAGCAAGCACGGCTCCTCTGCGCAGGTCAGCTCGTACCGCCGGGGTCGAGCCTGCCCCAGCCATCGACCCCAGTCCCCCAGCCCCCACCGTTACACCTGTTGGGGCACCCCCTGCGGAGCCCACCCAGGTGCCAGAAGGGACGCCCGAAGCCCGGGGCCCCGCCGGCCTACCCGAACCAACCTCCGCCAACCTGGCTGGATTGCCGGGTGGGCCGCCGGAGCAGCGTCCCCCGAGCGGACCTCCAGTAGTGTCCCTTCGGACCGATTACGTCCGCTCGTGGGATCCCGACACCACTTCAGGAGGAAGTGGGAGCCAAGCTGACGCCCTGGCCGCCGAGAACGCTCGGCTGAAGGCGGAGCTGGCCCTGTGGCGCCAGGAGGCGTCGCTCCGGCCTCCGGAGCCCTTCCGTGCCGCGGAAACTGCGGCCGTGGAGCTGAGCGATGACGAGAACCCTCCGGATGAGGAGAACGCGTTTTACGACGAAGAGTCCCCCCTACACCCGGATCTCCAAAGGGTGCGCTTCGGGTCGAACTTTCGCGCCGCCAAGCTTCCTAAGTACTCCGGGGATTCAGACCCCGGTGAATTCTCTCGCTCGTACGCCTTGGCGATAGAAGCGTCCGGGGGAAGCTGGGACACCATGGCTAAGTGTTTCCCCCTGGCGCTCGAAGGGATTGCCCTCCGATGGTTCTGGTCGCTTCGACCTGGCACCATCCATTCATGGGACCAACTAAGGAAGAAGTTCGTCAACAACTTCCAAGGAACCTTCGTGGCCCCCATGTCCACTGGGAGCCTTTTTCAAGTAAAGCAGCAGCCCGGAGAAACTCTGAGGCAGTACTCCCAGCGCTTCGCTCACACCAAGGCCCAGATAAAGGGGCTTTCGGCTTCCTCTGTCATCGACACTGCCCGAGAGGGCGTCACCCACCCGGGCCTCCTCGACAAACTCCACCGGAAGCCCATTTCCTCGGTGGCGCAACTCATGACGTATTTCGAGGAGTACGCTCGGTCTGAGGAGGGCCAGATGCGCCGGCAAGCAATGATTGTTCCTGTTCGTGCCCCCAGCGCCAGGGCATATGAAGCCTCGCCCGACCTCGGCCAAGGGGTTCGCCCCGCGCCCGGCCGTCAAGAGTCTGGCCGACAGGACTTCGTTCATAAAGACTCCCGACGAGGCCGAAAGCATCCCCGAGGGGAAGTCCTCAGTATTACTCCCCGAGGCCCCGCCAAGCATCTGCACGCACCCGGAGGAGGTCGTCCCGCCGGGGCCAAGGCCCCGCCTAGGGCACCCTCCGGAGGAGCTTTCTACTGCAGCGTCCACGGTGAGAACCGGAGCCACGACACCGACTCCTGCCGGACCATACTCGCCCTCCGCAGCGACTACCTCGAGCGCAACGCCGGCCGCGGCTCCACAGACAGAGGAACTCCTACCCTTCGCCCAGAAGCAGTCTAGGTAGTCGGGCGCCGCGACGAGCCCGGAGCTGGGGGCCTGGCCCCTGAATTCGGTAGGATCGCGACCCCCAAGATCAAAGATGCGCCGGATCGAGGGAAGCGAGTGATCCTCCCCATTTCCGGAGGGGGCGCCCTGGGAACTCTGTCCAAACGACAGCGTCGGGACTACGTTCGAGAAGTCGGACACATCGGCACGTCCGGCCCTTCATCTCTCCCGGAGTGGTCCCACGTCCCTATCACCTTCACCGCGGAAGATGCCTCCGGAGTCAAATTCCCGCACGCTGACCCCCTTGTCATCTCGGCGGACATTGCCGGAGTCGAGGTGCGTTGCATACCGGTTGACGGGGGGAGTTCCGCTGATATCATCTTTGTGCAGGCGTTCGATCAGTTGTGCCTTTCGCGCAAGCACCTGCTGCCAGCTTCGCGACCTCTCCAAGGCTTCGTAGGACCTCCGCTCGATGCCCTCGGCCAGATTATGCTGGAAGTGACCTTCGGCAGCTCCCCCCTTCTGCGTTGCAAAGAGATCTTGTTCGACGTGGTCGATGCTCCGTACGCCTACAACGCCATCTTCGGCAGGGGGATGCTTAATCGGTTCGGAGCCATCGCGCACCACAACTATCTGTGCCTCAAGATGCCAACCCCTGGAGGAGTGCTGTCAATTCTGGGCGATCAGGCCGCTGCCTGCCGGGTCGAGTACGGTCATTTGGCGCCACTGGAGCCCCGGTAGGTCCACAGCGTTCGCAAAGGCGCCGAAGGAGCCAACCTCCCCGAAGCCGGGGATCCCGGGCAGAAGGGCCGCCCCGCCAAGCCTCTCCCGGAGGGGGAGATCGTCACCAAGGTCTTGATCCAAGACGGGAAGGAGTACCCAATCAAGTTCGGAGGAAGCCAGGAGCCGGAGGTGTCGGCGCAGCTCGAAGGCATCATCCGCGACAACCTCGACATCTTCGCTTTGTCCGACGAAGACATCACCGGCGTCGACTGCTCGATCATCGAGCACTCACTGGCAGTCGACCCGAAGGCCCGGCCGGTCCGCTTGGGGCTCCAAAAGCTATCCGCCGAACGAGCCGAGCTCGCCAAGGCCAAAACAGAGAAGCTGCTTCGGGCGGGGGTTATCCGGGAAGTGAGTCACACCGACTGGTTGTCTAACCCAGTATTTGTCCAGAAGAAAACATCTGGCAAGTGGCGCATGTGTATCGACTTTACTTCTCTGAATAAAGCTTGCCCTCGTGACCCCTACCCCTTGCCTCGCATCGACCAACTCGTTGATTCCACAGCCGGAGCAAAACTTCTCAGCTTCCTCGACGCTTACTCCGGCTACCACCAGATCTGGTTGAAGCCCGAAGACCAAGCCAAAACAAGTTTCGTCACCCCCGTCGGCGTATTCTGCTATCTCCGGATGCCCTTCGGCCTCCACAATGCCGGGGCTACCTTTTCAAGATTGATCTCCAAAGCCTTGGGCCATCAGCTGGGACGCAATGTGGAGGTGTACATGGACGACATTGTCATCAAAAGTACCACCAAGGGCCGCCACGGCTCGGACATAGCCAAGACCTTTGACAGCCTCCGGCGGTGCGAAATTCGACTCAATCCGAAAAAGTGTGTCTTCGGAGCACGAGCCGGGAAGCTACTTGGGTATCTTGTTTCTAGTCGAGGCATCGAAGCCAGCCCGACTCAGGTTAATGCATTGCAGAATATGTCCCCCCCTCGGAACCTGAAGCAAGCGCATAAGCTAGCCGGGCGGTTGGCTGCCCTCGGCCGGTTCCTGGCAAAATCAGCGGAGCGAAGCATGCCCATTTTCGCGGCCCTTCGCGGTTCCAAGCACTTCGAATGGACCCCTGAATGTCAAGATTGCTTCGACCAGATCAAAGAATATCACTCCGGCCTCGTGGCACTCGCCACAACCCGGGCCGACACTCTGTTACTGGTCTACCTCGCCGCATCAGGAAGTGCGGCCAGTGCAGCCCTAGTCCAAGAGGAAATGCTCGACGGGAAGTTAATTCAACGCCCCATTTACTTCGTCTCCGAAGCCCTCGCCGGAGCTAAGGCCCGATACTCCGAATTGGAAAAAGTGGTGTACGCCCTCGTCATGGCATCCCGAAAGCTGCGGCACTACTTTTTGGCCCATGACGTCATCATCCCGACTGCCTACCCACTCGGCGATATGTTCTGGAACAAAGATGCAACCGGCCGCATCGGGAAGTGGGCGGTGGAGTTGGCCCCGTTTGGAATCTCATTCGTCGCCACGACAGCCATAAAGTCCCAAATCCTAGCCGACTTCGTCGCCGAATGGACAATGGTCCCTGATCGTGCGGGCACCAACGCAAGCGAGGGGGTCTGGACCGTTTTTTTAGACGGTGCTTACCAGGCTTCAGGGGCTGGAGCCGGGGCGGTTATCCTCTCCCCCTCCGGCCAGCAGGCCCTGTACTCCGTCCACTTAAGCTTCAAGGCTACCAACAACGTCGCCGAGTACGAGGGAGTCCTTTTAGGTCTCCGCAAGGCACGCGCGCTGGGAGCGGTACGTGTCGTCATCAAGACCGACTCACAGGTAGTTGCCGGCATATCGACAAGAGTTTCCAGGCCAAACACCCGGACCTCGCTTCCTACCTCGACGCCATCCGCAAACTCGAAGCTTCATTCAAGGGTATATCCGTCCAAAACATCCCGCGAGCCGAGAACAGCCAAGCCGACGCCCTCGCCAAGGCCGGGGCAGGGGCTCAAGCCCTGCCGCCGGGTGCTTTTTTCGAGGAAATCATCCATCCTTCGGCGCCCCATTGCAGCGAAGCATCCGCTTCCACCGCGGATGAGCCCCCGCCGGCTCCAGTTCTGTGCACAGTCAATGGCGACTAGCGGGAGCCCATCCTGCGCGCACTCACAGGCAGCGAGGAGGATCGCCCTAGCCCTGACCAAGTCCGCCTCCAGCTCCGGGCAAGGTCCTTCCAACTGATCAATGGCATCCTTTACAAGTCGGGGGTATGTTCCCCGCTGCTCCGTTGCATCTCCCACGCAGACGGAGTGGCCATGCTCCGGGAAATCCACGAAGGGTTGTGCGGGAGCCACTTGGCACCAAGAGCCCTCGCCGGCAAGGCTCTCCGACAGGGCGTATACTGGCCCACTATCATCGCCGACGCCGAAGAGCTCGTCCGCACCTGCCAAGGCTGTCAGTGGATGGGGCGGCGCAGTCACAGACCTCCGGTCAGTTTGCTACCCATCCCTCCAGTATGGCCGTTGGCTCGGTGGGGCATGGATCTCATTGGGCCATTTCCCCGAGCGAAAGGAAACCTACGCTTCGCCGTCGTCGTCGTCGAGTACTTCTCCAAGTGGGTCGAGGCCGAGCCACTGACTTCCATCACATCCCGAAGCGTCCAGAAGTTTTTTTGGCAGAATATCATATGTCGTTTCGGGGTACCCAGGCAGCTCACGTTGGATAACGGAACGCAGTTCGACGCTGGAGCTTTCCGGGAATTCTGCAACGAGTTGGGGGTCCAGCTCTGCTTCACTGCAGTCCGACATCCCCAGTCTAACGGAGCTGTGGAGCGAGCTAACGGCCACATCCTCTCCGGACTCAACAAGCGCATCGTTGACTTGGCCAAGGGATCATGGCCCGATGAGTTGCCGAAGATCTTGTGGTCTATCCGGACCACCACCTCCCGCGCTACCGGTTTTACCCCATTTCGCTTGCTGTTCGGCGACGAAGCAATGACCCCGACGGAGCTCCGAGCCGGTTCGTTGCGCGTCACAACACCTGACGCCGACGACGAGCGCACCGTCTCCCTCGACCTGGCCGAGGAAACGCGGCTTAGGGCTGTCGCCAACCTCTCCCAGTATCAAAAGGAAACCAAGGCATGGTACGATCCCAAAGTCAAGCATAATGAGTTCCAGCTAGGGCATCTCGTCCTTCGAGCGGTGGTCGCTCCCACCAAACTGGGCAACAAATGGGAAGGACCTTACATCGTTACAAAATCCGGCCGCCCAGGTTCCTACCGGCTCGCTACTTTGGAAGGCGAGGAACTGAAGCATACTTGGCACGCAGAACACCTGAAGCGTTACTTTCCGTAATCCCTTAGATGCATTCCACCAGCGGCCGATAGCGCCTGTTTTTTGTATCAAAATTGTGTAATAAATGGCAAGACACACGGTTTCGTCTACCAAGCCACGACCCCAGGGGTTCGCGCATCCTCGCATTCGGGTTCCGAACTCCGGTTCGACGCACCCTCGCATCGGGTTCCGAACTCCGGTTCGACGCACCCTCGCATCGGGTTCCGAACTCCGGTTCGACGCACCCTCACTACGGGTTCCGAACTCCGGTTCGACGCACCCTCACTTCGGGTTCCGAACTCCGGTTCGACGCACCCTCGCATCGGGTTCCGAACTCCGGTTCGACGCACCCTCGCATTCGGGTTCCGAACTCCGGTTCGACGCACCCTCGCATCGGGTTCCGAACTCCGGTTCGACGCACCCTCGCATCGGGTTCCGAACTCCGGTTCGACGCACCCTCGCATTCGGGTTCCGAGCCCCCGGCTAGGCGCACCCTCGCATTCGGGTTCCGAACTCTGGTTCGACGCACCCTCGCATTCGTGTTCCGAGCCCCGGCTTGATGCCCCCTCGCTTTCGGGTTCCGAGCCCCATCGGACAAGACACATTCATAGCGCCTTCCTCCTAGCTGGTTAAGCGCCTTCCTCCTAGCTGGTTAAGCGCCCACCCGGCAAGCCGGCTACCCGCTAAAAAGGGGGAGGAAGGAGGAGGAAGGCGAGAAGCAAGCAAAAAGAAGGCTTCAACCACGTATATTAGAAAAGGGGAGGGCGTACAACGTCCGTTACAAAAGGACAGAAGAGAAAGATCAAGAGGAATTTTCATCCAAGCCAAGCAAGAAATGAAGGCCCCCTCGGCCGGAGGGGCCACCGGCGCCGGAGCGCGTTTCGGGCATACGCCCAGACACGCTTCGCGCGGACCTCTCCTTCTTTTTCTTCCGCTCCTCCTCCTTCTTCCGAGCGCGAAAGGACCTCTGGTCCTCCTGAAGCTGAGCCTAGCTGCGTAGGTTGTCCCCCCCGAAAGGCGCTTCGTCTAAGCTGGCCTCCGTGTCGGACCAATCCACCGGCTCCGGAGATGAGGACAAAGAGCGGGACCCTGTTTCTTCTTCCTTGATGAAGCCCAGAACTCCCCGAAGGATGTCAGGATCCACGCGCCCATCGCCGCTACAGGGGAGGACGAAGCGTGCAGGCTGGTTCGCCTTCAGGACCTCGAAGATGGCCCATTGATGTCGAAGAGCGTCGTCAAAATCAAGCACTTCGATATCGCGTTCGCAATCGCGGACACCCTAGATAACCCCCAGGATGTACTCTTTATTAATATGTGATTAAGTTCCTAAGCTATTACAGGTTAACGCAGGGGAAGGTCGCAAAGAGGTTACACCTTCGGGTCCGGCCGGCGAGCCGAGGCCGAAGACTTCGAAGGATCCGAAGGACCGCGGCCGCGGAGCGCCTCCTCCAGCCAAGCTTTGATCGCCTCGGGACCCTCGGTCTCCCAGACCGCCTTGAGCGCTCGCCAAGATTGATTCAGCGCGACGCTCGGCGTTCGAAGGTGATCTCCCATGAAGACGACCGGGTGCGGGCTCGAAGGCGATGGAAGGGGAAGGCCGGACACCTCGAGATGTCGGAGGATTCCGTAAGCGGCCACCCGAGCAGACACATCGCCGTACTACGTTACGGTCACGTGTATCTGCCGGACGGCGGACTGAATGAACTTCACCCGGCGAAGCAAAGACTCTCGGGCGATGTCGAACGCGCCGCACCCGGTGCCGTAGCGCGCCAGCACCTTCCGGAGAGACACCGCGGTATCGGCCACTGTCTTCCCTGCCTCAGCAAGTGCCTCGGTCATCTCCCCGTTCCGGTTGGTGAGGTCCGCCTCAGCCCACTCCATCTGGGCCACTCGTACCCTGAGGGACTCCGCGCTGGCCGCCGCCTCCTCCCGAAGCCTGCCTGCCTCTGAGACTTGAGCTCGGAGAGAGGAAACCTCATCTTCGAGTCGCCCTGCTTCCGCAGCCCGAGATCGAAGCGCCTCCGCTTCGGCAGCCCGGACCCGGAGGGCGACAACTTCCGCCTCCAGCTCATCGGCCCGCGCGGCCCGAGCCCGGAGCCCTTCCAACTCCGCAACGCGGGCCTTGAGGGAGCCCATCTCCACCACTTGGGCCTCAAGTGCTTCGGCCCTCGCCGCTTGGAGACGGAGGGCTTCGACTTCCGCCGCCCGCTCCCGAGCCAGCCCCTCTGCGGCATCCGCTCGGGCCGCGAACCCCGCGATCTTCGCCTCGTGGCGTTGGCGTTCGGAGAGAAGGGCGATCATCTGACCCTGCGCCAAGGCAACCACCTGCGCGCGGGGAAGGTTAGCAAGAGAAGGGCTAGGGGCTCGTTGAAGGCACTCCAAGGACGTACCTGGCCCACTGCGGTCTCGATGGCCTGGCCGAGGTCTAGGCCGTCGGACATCCCCAGCTCCTCCACCACCGGGGCTTCGCGGAGCCGCAGGTAATAGTTGTGGACCGGGGCCACCCTGGACGCGAAGTCCTCGCTGTTCGCCAGGAAGGGGCGCAAGAGGGGCACCGTAGCGCGCGCGCCTCGGTTGGAGGAAGGGGCCCGAGGTGAACCCCTCGCGCCCTCGGCCGCATCCGGAGAAGCCCCTTTAGAGGCCCCCGCCCCCGCACCGGCTCGCTGCTCCAAAGCCCCCGTCGCGTTGATAGGGGTTGCGGGCCTCGCGTCTGCGGCGTCGTCCCGAGGCAAAACGATTGGCTCGGCGACCAGGGTGGATGTGCCTGCGTAGATGAACGAGGTTGAAGTTCGAAGGAATCCCAGGGTTTAAAGAAAGACGGGTAAGCTATCTTACCTTCATCCGTGCCATCACCAAGATCCTCCGAAGGCGGAGTAGGGCCAGACGGGCTCGGGCGGAAGAAGAGGTCGTCGATGGAGTTCATGGGGGAACCTACCGCCACTGCGGCGAGCTCGGCTTCCATGGCCTCGCGCCCTTCAACAGCGCCGAGCGGGTCGGCCAGCCCACCGCGATCCAGGCTGTCTGTCGCCCTGCTCCCATGGGAGCCAACGGAGCCCCCCTCCGAAGTCGGTTGGTGCGAGGGAGAAGTCTCTGGGGGCGGCGTTGTCCGGAAGGCAAGGACCCCCCGCCTGGCCCCCGGCGCAGGGTCCACGAGGCTCGAGCGAGGGGGAGCACCCTCGGTCCTCTCGGTGCCCGAGCGGACGGGCGGAATCGGGTCCGGAATTGCCGGAGGATCTCCCGACTCCGATTGAGCCCCGTCGCTAGATCCTCCTCCTTCGGAGCGGGAGGCAGAGGTTGGTTCCGGGGAAAGCTGCTTGGGCCCCTTCACTATCTTCTTCTTCTTGGGGGGCGCCTGGGCGAGAGGCCACCGTCGGGATCACCCACCTTCCTCTTCGAGACGTCCCGAAGGGCCTCACCCTCCGGAAGAGGCGGAGGCGAGAGCTCAAGAGCGCCCCACACTCGGTTGGAGCGCTCCCAGGAACCCACCAGTTCCAACCGTCGGGTGCGTTCGGCTTGGGTAGGGGCTCCAAGGATCCCCTCCGTCACGCGGGCCACCTCTTCGGGGGTCCGGGCCACAAGCGACCCTGCAGTCCAAAGATCAGAATCAGGATGCCCTCCGAGCAGAAAGCGGAGTCAAAGTAAACAAGCGCGAACGCTTACCGAGTTGGCGGGAGAGCTCCGCTGGCATCGATTCATCCCGGCTGCTCCGGAGCGATGCCGGCCATTCCTCCTTCAGCGGAGGGATTTCGAGAGCCACGAACTCCTCCGCTAAGTCGCGCATGCTCATTCGGCGAGCAACGATCTGAAGAAGCTTGATCCTCGCGGAGATCGAGCCGGAGTCAACTTCAACGCGCGCCTCCTTCCAGAACCAGATGTGGCGCGGAATCCCAGCGAGTCCGGAGCTAAGCCCCACGTGGACGTAGAACCACCGGTTCACCCATTTGGAGTACCACCTCTCGTTGATGGCCTTCGCCGGGAAGTAGTCCGCGTACTTCCTCCGGAGCTGGAAATTAATGCTTCCGAAGGCTAGTATTTGACCTCCTTTCTTCTTTGGCTGGCAGAGGGCCTCGTGCATCTTCGCGAAGACCTCCACCCTTCCTTCACAGCCCTCGACGTGCATGGCCCACTCGAAGATGGCGAGGCGGGCCACGGCGTTGGGAGATAGCTGCGGGAGCTCCACGAGAAACGCGTCCAGCACCCCGGCGAGGAGCTCCGAGGCGGGAAACCCTAGCCCCGCCTCGAAGAAAGCCTCGAAGACGACGACCTCGCCCTCTCGCGGCTGCGGGGCCGCCTCCTGACCCGGTCTCCTCGCCAGCGTCTCGGGACCAAGGCGGCCCCTAGTCGCTTGCTCGATCGACGCCTCTGTGCACGTAGATGGGCCGAGCTCCAGGGTCTGCTCCCGGAACCGCTCCGAGGAAGGACGGATCTCGCGCGAGCTGCGTGCCTCTGATGGGCCTGTGGCCGCCGCCGCCGCAGCTGCCATCTGGCGCTGCAGAAAGCGCGGGTCCATCGCCATTGCCGGGACGTCGCCCCTCACCATCGCGCAAGGAGATGAGAAGAGGACTAGCGCTCAAGGGGCAAAGTGGGTGCGGTCTGGTGTGGCTAGGGCGTGCGCGATGAAGTAAGGAAGGAGGAACCAGGCGCGCAGCGGATGGTATTTAAGTACGGAGCCGTCGGTTCCTCTTCCACTTGTTCCGTGTGTGAACGCGGCGGTTGCGTGGCGCCTACATTTAATGTCTGACCGGCGCCTCGAGGTGCAGCGGCCTGCCGACGGTTCGCCCCCCCAACGTCGTGTGCACGCGCGCGGCATTAACTGCCTTGGGTGTCATTGGGCCGCCTCCTCGGGGCTGGAGCCCTGTGGTCAAAGGCGCGTAAGCATCTGGGGAGCTGGTCAAGCTTCTCCCAACCCTTCGGGAAGGGAAATTCGAAGCGGACCTCCGCCTCCCGGTCTGGCTGCGCCTGCCCGTTCCGAAGCTCTCCCGCGTCGGTTGAAGAGGGCTCACCCCGCGAGCTAGAATCCCAATGTAAGTTGAGTTCTTCATAGGAATCCCCGGGATTATCATGTGTGCTTCCATCCTCTCTTGATGCAGGGCTTCCGAGAAGAAAGAAGCGAGGGGCTACTGTTGGGGGAGATAATCCCGACAGCCAAAGCGGGACCCCCAACTAGGGGGCCCGATGCCCGACGCCGAAAGGACCGGGATCTGCGAGGATAGAAGCCAGAGGCTCCCGGAGGCTCCGAGACCCCCCGGAGACCGCCCTCCGGGAGAAGAATGCCGGAGGCCGCCCTCCGAGAGAAGAATGCCGGAGCCCGCCCTCCGGGAGAAGGATGTCGGAGGCCGCCCTCCGGGAGGAGACTGCCGGGGGCCATCCCCTGGCCCGCAGCAGTGAAGCCGGAAGGAACGTTGGCGAAAGAAGGAAGAATAAGTGTACTGGGGGACAGGATCGCGATCCTCTGGGCCGTGTCGGGCGGTGCAGGAGATCGCGATACGGCTGATACGGTGTCAGAGCCGAATCTTCTTGTCTGTACTGTGTATAGTTCGTTTTGTCTGTACTACCGACCGAGGCCTGGCCACTTGGCAGTTGGTGGTCTAGAAGCGCTCGGCCCGTCGGGTAGGGCACCCTATAAATGCCCCTCAACTGTAGTTGTAACGACAAGTTCAAGGAACATCGAATACACCACTCTTATTTTCCACTAAACCTGTTGGTCCGATCCGTCGCTCCAACAGCGTACGGAGAATCTCTTATATTTTTTCAGTTAACCCTCTAAAGATCTCTCAAAAAACCATCTATTAAATAGGGTTGTACATGTCCTAAGCCGCGCATCGCGAGCAGTTCCTTCTAGTATACCAGTTCTATAGCGTTTCAAAAAGATCGAGACATGAGTTTGTAAACTAATAAATGCTCAAGTGCTCAACCAGCTTAGACCGCCGGCGGCCGAGACGGTCGCATTTGGTCAGATGTGCGGCCTACTTGATTTGATTAGCATGTGATCTCTTTTGGAAGATGGGTTGGTGAATTTCAGGAAAAAAAATTGGGTTGGTGATGACTGACTAATTGACGCCATTAGAAACGTATATAAGTGTATTTAGTTTAACCGATATCATCACAAACTTATTAAAGTTATGTTTGGTTCTTTTTTCTAAATAATTTTTTGGTTAGAAAGCTAAAAATTGAACTAAACGGATTTAGGTTTGGGATAAAGTAGTTTTTTTAATAAAAAAACTGCATTTTTTCCACAGGGTGAAAGGTACTCCTACCTTAAATTTTACATTTTTTAGGTAGTGTTTGGTTCCCTGTATGAGGAGGAACGGAATGGAATGGTTTCTGGATATGCTGTTTGGTTTGAGGGATGAGGTGGAACCGAACGATCTCCAGAAACATAATATTTCTTATAAATGTTGAACCGCGTGGTACTGATTTTTTTGACGAACGAGATGGTTCTAAACCATCTTATTCCATTCCTTATCGCACACCAAACCAAACACTACCTTAGTCTAAACTTCACAAAAGTTACTCACTATGATATTGAAACTTTAGAAAGCTTCTCCCACATTAATTTTCACAACTTTTTTTAGTTTTTTCGTCAGTTTTATTAGAATCTATATCAATCAAACACACCATAAGTAATGTTGACGGCTTTGAGAGTAACTTACGGGAAACTAGATCCTCATAACCTATTTTTTTAAAATTGGGCAGTTCAACACCCAGTGAATATTTTTTATCACTTGATAGAAATATTTTAATAAAATAAATAAAATGAAAAACGATCAAATCTAAGTTGAAGATTTTAACTCAGTGTATGTAACATTGAGTTTCAACTAATGAAACATAACAACAAGGGTATGTTTTTTTTCTTGGTGTTACAATCAATATTGATGAATGTTGTATTTGTTTGAAATATTTTTAACAACGTGACGAAACAAATTTCGTTAAGTGTCGAAACATCGGTTTTTTTTCATTTTCTAGCGCACTCTAAATGAAAAAAATTGTTAAAATTACAAGTTATATCAAACTGCTACTATAGAGAAAATCACTTAGTACTTAGGGGTAAGATATATACTATATATAAGAATGCACATTGCAATATGATATGGATCACCCCAGAACGCCATTGTGGAAAAAGGGTTGGACCGTGGATCATGGACACTCTGGAGTCAGCTCTCGCCTTCTTGACGCATGCATGTGCACGGTAACACGGAGTCTCCAAATGACGAATATAAGTTTTTTTAAAAAAAATAATATTTTTTTAAAAGAAAAATTTAAACATGTGTTGTGATGTTGAAAAATTACATAAGTAGGTACCAGTTGGCACCTGAAGCGCCGACTGGATATCACGTCAGCTTCAGTCAGCACTTCAAGTGCCGACTGGAGCTGACGTGATAGAATCTGATAGTGGGGCAGCATCCGGTTGGAGCTGACGTGGCACTAGTCGGCACTTCAAGTACCGATCGATACTCATTTTTGCAATTATTCAAAATCGCCATACATATTTGAAATTTTATTTTTAAAAAATATTATATCGGGAAAAAAATTGAATATAAGAGTATCTTCAAAATAATCACCATAATTCAGTGAACAGAAGCGGCGCATTAATTCTCTATTCAGCATTACCGCATTAGTCATCGATCAACAAGTGAAAAAGTGTGTTTCATGGAACCTTCAGACATGTTGATTTAGTTTTTTTTTTCTAGTCATCGATATGTGATACCATCGATAAAATAAACATGTACAGTCGGATCGAGTAAAAAGAACATCGATCTCAACAAAAAACAAATTTAAAGGACGTACGTTTGAACTTTGAACAACGTGTACAGTTCGGATCGAGTAAAAAAACGGCCTTTAATTTTCGTCATCCCCATGATGCATGCAACGACCAGTCTATCATGAATTCTAGATTGGTTGCATTGATCAGGTCAAAGAAATTGTGAATTATTCACGGTATATATAAGCTGCTCAATGCATACGTGATGCAACGACCAAATTAAACGTGCCATTTCCAGTACTGTCTGGAGTGTACGTCGTCGGCGAGCGCATCACTCCGACAATGGCCGCGGCGGCTTCTTCCCTGGCTTTCACGGCGCGCCGTGGTGACCCCGAGCTAGTGGCGCCGGCCGAGGCGACGCCGCGCGGGCTAAAGCGGCTCTCCGACATAGACGACCAGGACTGCTTCCGGTTCTACCGGTCCGTTATCTTCTTCTACCGGGCCGGCGGTGGTCGAGCGACGTCGCGGGACGGCGAGGAGGACCCTGCCAGGGTCATCCGCGACGCGCTGGCTGCGGCCCTCGTGCACTACTACCCCCTCGCCGGGCGGCTCAGAGAGCTGCCCTGTGGGAAGCTCGTGGTGGACTGCACCGGCGAGGGGGGCTCGTTCGTCGAGGCCGACGCCGACGTCGCGTTGGAGGAGTTTGGGGACACGCTGTGTCCGCCGATCCCTTGCACCGGCGAGCTCCTGTGCCTGCCGGAGAGCAACTCCGCCGTCGTCACCAACAGACCACTACTCTACGTGCAGGTACGGCCTACATATAGAATAAATTTTGCAACTTTTGGACCCGGCCTTTCCGTGCACAATACATGGCGGAATTTTTTTTGCATGGTTTTTACGTGACGTGCACATGCATGATGCCATGAAGGTGACGAGGCTGAAGTGCGGCGGCTTCGTGTTCGGCAGCCAGATCTGCCACAACCTCGTCGACGCGGTCGGGGTGACGCAGTTCTTGCAAGCCGTCGGCGAGCTCGCTAGCGGCATGGCGGCGCCCAGAGTTCGGCCGGTATGGGCGAGGGATCTCCTGGACGCGCGCGACCCGCCTCGTCCTACGTGCCACCACCCCGAATACGAACCCGCCTCCGACGAGGCCAACGACAAGCTCCGTCCAGGCGAAAAGCTCGTGCACGGAGCTTTCCTCTTCGGCCGCGATGACATCGCCGTGCTGAGGGAGCAGCTCCCGGCGTTCATGAAGCACCGTTGCTCACGGTTCCTGCTCATCTCCGCATTCACGTGGCGCTGCCGGACCGCCGCGCTCGGTTACGGGCCCGGCGAAGAGGTGCGGTTCATGTTCGTTGTCAACGGACGTGGTCGGCGCGGCGACCGGCCGCTTCCCGATGGATTCTACGGGAACGCGCTCACGTTCGGCGTGGCGCGAACGACGGCCGGCGAGCTCTGCTCGGGCCCGCTTTCCCGCGCGGTGGAGCTGATCGCGGCCGCGCTGGTGCGCACCGCGGCCGATGGCTACACGCAGTCGGTGGCCGACACGGTGGTGCTGCGCGGGCGGCCGCGGTTCACGACGGCGCGGACGTACGTGGTGACCGACCTGACGAAGTCGGCTCTGCATGAGGTGGACCTCGGGTGGGGCCGGCCGGTGTTCGGCGGGCCGGCCACCACGACGCTTGCCACATTCCACCTGCCCGCCAGCGGCGGCGGGATCGTCGTGCCGATGGGCCTGCCGCCACGCGCCATGGAGAGGTTTGAGGCGGGCGTGCGGGCGGGGCTCGCGGCGGCGGCCGCTTCCCGTGCCGTGGAGCCAGCCGTATTGTCGAAGATATAGGCTATTAACAAAAAATAAATGGATGCATACACCATATTGTTATTAGAATTTTTTTCATCCAAAACACGTGCATTAGAAAATTTTTCCATTAGTTCATAGGGTTTTTGATTGTCTTCTCTTTCTAGGGCACCATTTGTTGGCCATATAAAACCCAAAAATAAAATTTACAGAGACAATAATATTTGTGTCTTTTGTGGAATCGCATATTTCAGATGAGGCATGGTGGTGTGGGATGTGTGAGGGAGGCGGTACGGCATGATAAGAGTTGTTCTTCTGCTTTGAATTCCATAGTATACCAACTATGGTTACTGAAAATTGCATTGTTTTTATCTGAATCCAATGATGTATAGCAATTCTCCACAAGATCTGGACTTTTGTGCTTTCTAAGAAGGGTATCATACTACTTGTTTTAAAAACATAAGCTTTATGCATGGTGGAAACTGAATTACATGTGATGCTTCCTGCAAAGAAAAGATTCTAATTCAAACCTATTGTTGTTGTTTGCTGTTAGTTTTTAGACTGTGATGCCATGTGGCAATGCCAAGACACAAGCTCTGATTACATGTTATGAGTTAAAGATTTAAAGTTTCTGAATTTTGCCTTCTTACCACTTTGATTACATGTTAGAAGGAGCAGAGCAGAGCATAATCCGTGAACAAAAGGGGAAGCCGCTGAGTAGACTATAGGATGCAAATTGACTCCAGGGTTGACCCGGATATTTTTGTGGCTCGGTGCGGAACAAAAAATGAAGACCCCCATTCACCATAAAGATACAAATTAATATTGAAAAATTTAGTGCCATTAACGAATCTCACATTAATAAGTTTAAATACAAAGGAGAAATATCTCTAGATTATTTAAAACAATTTCTTCTAACAGGCCTGCTGTCCGTGACTTGTGACTAATTTGCAACTGAGCTTTATTAATACTTGTGAGGCCTATTAGCATACTAAATTTTGGAGGCCCCCTACTTTCGGAGGCCCGGTGCGATCGCACCGCTGGCACCGGCCCAAGGCCGGCCCTGATTGACTCTCTGCTTTACACCTCATGGTTTGTAATGCAAGATCATGTGCTTTGACTCGCTTTAACCTGAAAAACTTATCTTATATCTCAAGCTTTAAAGAAACATCTTATAATTCAAACCACATTTTTATGATTAGGTGAAAGGGACGTGAGCACCGTTACACCGGATCTTATCAGAACCCTAGTTGAGTGTGTTTGGGCGAGAGTGGTATTAGAATGGGTGAGCCAAACCTATGTGACTTTCTTAAAAAAATTCAAACATAATTTGTTTTTTAATGCTGCCATATTCCTTTTCTTGTTGTAAAAAAACTTTTTGAGCCGACAAAGGGATGATGGCATTGTCTCATTACTAAGCTATTTACATGTAACCATCGATTTATTATGATATTTTTAGGGCTTTTTGAATGGCCAAGATTTGTATCCCCGTATCTCTCAAACACCCGTCACTACAACAAAACAGAAGTCTTTCGTCGGCCAAATTAACTTCCGTCAGCTTTTGGAGGAGCCGACGGAAGTTAAGTGGCCGACGGAAGTTAGCGGGGATTTTTTCGCGGCCGATCGGATCCCCCTAACTTCCGTCAGCCAGCATTAAAGCCGACGGAAGTTAGAGGCCTTTTTCCCCAACCGGGCGCGCGTACAGGGAGACCTAACTCCCTGTACGCGCCCACGCCGCCGCAGCCTCCCGCGCCCAGCCCGCCGCCACCTCCCGCCCTCACCGCCTCCCGCCTCTGGACTGCGCTGTCGCCGCCCGCCTCGGCCACCGCCCGCCTCGGCCGCCGCCCGCCTCGGCCACCGCCGCCCGCCCGCCCGGCCGCCAGCCCGCGCCGCCGCCCGGCCCCCGCCCGGCCCCCGCCCACCTCCGGCCCCTGCCAACGCTCGTCCCCGCCGCCGTCGGCCCCCGCCCACCACCGCAGGCCGCCCTCGCCGGTCCGCCGCCGTGCTCCCCGCCGTCGCCGACCGCCGCCGGCTCCCACGCTAACCGCCCACGCCGCCCCGACAACTTCGTCTTCGGCCAGTCCGGCGCCGGGAGGGACACTACACCGAGGGCGCCGAGCTCATCGACTCCGTTCTCGACGTCGTCCGCATATTCTCGGGTAAGACAGCATTGTGTTACACATATTATCCTTTTTCAACCGTGTAGTATATGTTTCATGGAAAATAATCTAACAACCATTTTTGGCGGAGACAATGGAGTAATATGGTAACTTGGCAGCATAGATAATTAAGTTCTGGTTATAAGAGCAAGTAATTTGTAATGTGTGAATTCATGATAGTTCATACAAGTTCGATTGTTATTTGTGGATCGAAAAGATCAGACGCTATCAAACGTGTCGAAGATTTCAAGGATGAATTTAGGAAAAGATCCATTTGCTTGTTTGCATTTACATGTTGGCAAATTGGGATCAACTTGAGGGCTGATGTCCAGTTGAATAATCTGCTTGAAACACTAAGGATGCATGTTGCAATGGTTCTGAAAAGTGAAAACCATCAAGCCAAATAAGTTCATACAATACACTTGAGCTACATAGTAACTAGTATCTTTTGATTTGAAAGTGTTAAGTAGAACATATGTTGCTATCAGATGTGAGTTTTCAGTAGCGGAATATGTCCCCATCACATCTCACCATCTCCTTTTGCTGATGAAGGACACTGAGTCGACTCTCTACCTCCCCTTCCACTTGCGCCACCACCTCTGCCCCTTGCGCCACCGGCCGCCGCCTCTGCTACCCCTCCTCTTGCGCCGCCGGTCGCCGCCTCTGCTACCCTTCCCCGTGCGCCGCATCGCCGCCTCTGCTATCCCTTCCCCTTGTGCCACCGCTGCCTCTGCTACCCCTCCCCGTGGCACCTCTCTCCTTTCTGCCTCTCTAATCCTCTCCCCCTCCCTCGCGGCGATGGCGTGGTGAGGGCTCGATAGGGCATGGCGAGGGCGCAGCGGGGCACTTTCGTCGGCCAAAGCCGATGGAAGTTAGCCCTTTCCCGACGGAAGAATCTAACTTCCGTCGACAATTGGTCGTCGGGTGTCTCTGGACGGCCGACTAGGTGAAAGTGCCTTCGACTAAGGCGTCAGCGTGTCGCCCTAGCTAGCCCCCCTCTCGAGTCTCGACTAAGTTAGGGTTTAGAAATGGGCTTTAAATGAGCCGAAATTTAAATGGGTTGTGTGGTAAAATTGAAATATATATGTGCTATTAATTATATTCTTGTGTTAATTTGTGGTTTGTTGATGATTTCATTATGATGATTAGTATATTATATATATACTTTATTATATATATTTCTTTTCGTATGCAATTTTTTATTTGACAACAACATAGATAGTGTAACGAAACCTATGCGTCACCCGTTTCGGACCAACATGTCTCACACGTGTCATGCGTGTGAGATGTGTAGGTCCGGAATTGTCCCTTTTTGGACATCCTCGGAGTGGGCGACAGAGCGTGGTCTTTATGATGAGTCATGAGTCTGAATGGGATTTCAGTAACATAACCTTGTTGTTCTCCATTGCACCACTATCAGGCATGCAATTGGAGAACAACGGGGTTATGCTGCTGAAATTTCGTTCGGACTCATGACTCGTCATAAATACCACGTTTTGTCGGTCACTCTTGGGTGGGTTTAGGACCTATCTTTTCCTATAGACCATGGTTGTCACGGCGTTGCCTAGGCGCCGACTAGGCGTCCAGGCGGTCACCGTCGGACGCCATGGTGAATCGCCTCGCCTGGGTGGAGTTAGGCGCTCGCCTGGAGCTTCTAGGCGTCGCCCATGGCGCCTAGGCGATCGCCAAGCGTGTCTGGGCGGGCGCCTAGGGTCCGTGGTAGTGTCTAAGGCGTGGCACGGGCCTTTCGGTTAACCCTATTCCCTTGCGCCGTGGGCTCTGCTTCCCCTTGCGTCGCCGGCCGCCCGACCACCTCTGCTTCCCCTCCGTTGTCCGGAGGCGGAGGCGGGGGGTGGCCAGGGTGTGTGTATGTTGCGAGCCCTTTTTATAGCGGCATGTATGCTATGCCAATTTTTGGTCGCATAGGCCCGTGGTACTTATGCATGATGCATTCTTGATTGAATGCATGTTTTGCATATAGAATGGCTGAGGACGACCGACGGTGGATGTATAGTGGTTGGATGAAAAGTGGAGCTCACACGAGGGAGTGGGTAATCAACGCTGAGAAATTTGTTGATCGTGCATTCGCTTTGACAACAAACACTGGCGCGAGGTGCCCATGCATGAAGTGCAGAAATTCTCGTTGGCAAGACAAGAGGACGTTGTCATTGCATATTTGCAAATATGGTTTCGTGCCAGGTTATGAAGTTTGGTCTTTTCACGGCGAGACAGGCCGTGAAAGACCAGTATTAGTAGTGGAAGAAGAACATGATAGCGTTGCTGACGATAGGATGGATGAGATGGTTGATGCTATACGACCAGAGTTTGAATCAAACCCCGAGGATCCTCCAACACCGGAGGTTCAAAAGTTTTTCGACATCCTTCGAGCTTTAGAAGAGACATTGCATGAGCACACCACCGTAAGCGTTCTCGCTTTCGTGACTCGTATTATGGCTATTAAGTCAAAGTTTGCATTTTCAAACAATTGTTATAAGGAGCTCTTGAATCTGATCAGCGATATCCTTCCTAAGAACCATAAGGTGCCGAAAGACATGTATCAGTCAAAGAAAATGCTTTCTGCTCTCGGTATGGAGTATGAGAAGATTGATGTGTGCCGAGATAATTGTATGTTGTTCTGGAAAGAACATAGTAATGAGGTGAAATGCTTAAAATGTGGTAAACCGAGATTCGTAGAGGTCGTAAATGAAGACGGAGAGAAGGTGACGACAGAGGTTGCTCATAAGAAACTTCGTTACATGCCTCTTACACCTCGGGTGAAACGATTGTTTCTCTCAAAGAAAACCGCTAGACATATGTGATGGCATAAAGAAGGTGTACGTGAGAATAATCAAGTAATGGTGCACCCATCTGATGGTGCGGCATGGAAGGCTCTAGATGATTTTGATGCAGACTTTGCTAGTGATGCAAGGAATGTTCGCATCGGGTTGGCAACTGATGGATACACGCCTTTCAATGTAACGGCATCGTCGTACTCTTGTTGGCCTGTGTTTGCTATTCCATACAACCTTCCACCTTCGTTTTGTATGAAATATGAATTTATGTTCCTGTGTCTCATTATACCCGGTCCAGATCATCCTGGAACACGACTAAACGTGATGCTGAAGCCCTTAATTAAAGAGTTGAAACAATTGTGGAAAGGAGTTGAAGCATATGACTATGACCAGAAACAAAAATTCAATCTTCGAGTTGCGTATCTGTGGTCGGTCCACGATTTTCCGGCATACGGTATTTTTTCTGGTTGGAGTTGTCATGGAAGGTTGACATGCCCGATATGTGCGAAGGACACAGATTGTTTCCGTCTGAACTTCGGGGGAAAGATTTGTTACTTTGATTGCCATAGATGGAACAATTTCAAGAAGGACAGCATTGTTGTAAAGGGACTATCAAGGCGTTTAAATGGTAGAGAAATCGGTGATATGCTGAATGAGTTGGTCCTTAATGAAAATGAGGATGGATTTGTAGGATTCGGAACCGAACATAATTGGACCCACATATGTGGCTTATGGGAACTGCCGTATGTCAAATCACTAATTCTGATGCACAACATTGACGTTATGCATCAGGAACGTAATGTTGGTGAAAGCATTATAAGTACATGTATGGATTTTACTGATAGGACAAAAGATAATGTAAAGGCGAGAAAAGATTTAGCTGAGATTTGTAATCGACCAACCCTTGAGTTGACGAATAGTGGTGGCAAGCCACGTGCCCCATTTTGTTTAAAACCTAAAGAAAAAAAACAAGTAATGAAGTGGTTGAAAAATTTGAAATTCCCAGATGGTTACGCCGCGGGATTTAGAAGAGCTGTGAACTTGAAGACAGGGAAATTAAATGGATTGAAAAGTCACGATTACCACATAATAATGGAAAGACTCCTTCCTGTAATGTTTCGCGGGTACCTGAATGATGATGTGTGGAAGGCGTTAGCTGAGCTGAACCATTTTTATAGACAACTTTGTGCGAAAGAAATTAAGAAAGATATGATGGAGATGCTAGAGAAAGAGATCCCGGTGCTTTTATGTAAACTGGAAAAAATATTCCCTCAAGGGTTCTTCAATCCAATGCAACATTTACTGGTTCATCTGCCATATGAAGCTAAGGTAGGTGGCCCTGTGCAATATAGGTGGATGTATCATATTGAAAGGTCCCTAAAGAAGCTTAGAGCGATGGTTGGTAATAAGGCCAGAGTTGAAGGTTGCATCGCAGAAGAATTTAAATTGAAAGAGATAGCATACTTCACTAGTGTATACTTCGCTGAGCATCACAATGTCAACACACCTGCTACACGGTACCATATGGATGAAGACCATCCTTGTAGTGATCTCCAAATATTTGGGTGGAAGGGCATAACTATTGGTGTCTCCACGACATATTATGTAACTCAGGAAGAACGAACAAATGCCTTGCTCTACATGTACTCAAATATGGAAGAGATGGAACAATATTTCGCGTAAGTGATTCTTTTTAGTTTTATATTTAACCTCCAAATTGTATACCCGTTTGTTTACCTATTCGTTACAATGACAATATGTTTGATTCGAAATACTTAACGTCTGGTCGTCAACCAACGGAGAAGCAATTAGATAAATTGCGTCGAGAAGGAGTAAATGGCGGGCCTAGTTTCCTCACTTGGTTCAGAGAACATGTAAATCCTTACCTTTTGTGACACATATTATTTTAGTCTACTAGGTTAATTATCTGATAATCTCATATGATTTGCAGTGTGTGATCGCTGACAATGTACATATAGACTTGCGACAACTCTCTTACGGGAGTATTAGTGCCAAAAGTTACGGTCGCTATGATGTTAATGGTTTCCGCTTCCGTTCAACTATTTTTGAAGCATATCGACCTCTAGCGGCAACAACTAATACTGGAGTTGTTACAAGGGTCGTTGATGGACAAGGACACGAAACTATGTATTATGGAATCATCAAAAATATAATCTGGTACAAATTTGCCGGGAATAAGGAGATTAAAGTAGTCTTCTTCGATTGTGATTGGTTCGACCCTAAACATGGTACTCGTGAAAACCAATTTGGGATGGTTGAAGTCAAACACGCGGAACGATTATCTGGTTGCGACAATTTTGTCCTTGCTCACCAAGTCGAGCAGGTGTATTATATGCCCTACCCATGTGAAAAACTAAGTGCTTGGTGGGTAGTCTACAAAGTGAATCCTCGGGAACGTCTACACACCCCTAGTGATGGCTCTTATCAATTGGAGGTTGAAGAGGTCGATGAGGTTTACCAAGATGATGAATTGCCGACTTCGTTTAATGTAGAGTCAGAATCGTCGACAGATTCTTTTCTCGGCGATTCTAATGATGTGGCAGTTCCCGAGAAAAGGAAACACCAACATAAGAAGAAAAAAGTAACATGGCGTGCTTTGGGGAGAAAAGGACAAATTGATCCTGATTTTGATGATAATTGACAAGTAATTGTTTTCATACATGCATATGCAATATACTTCATATTACATGTTTTTCCATATGTACAAACCTTCTTTACTAATAAATGTTTGTTTGTACTTAATTTGAATAGGATGTCGAAAAAGGTGAGGAGTGTCACGAGGAAGCTCTTCCGCTTGGGGAGTTCATCGGCGAGTATTCCGGCGAGTACACCGACGAGTCAGGAGGACACCTATTCCAGGGTAGTTCCTCTTCGTCAAACAGACGTCGTCAAGAGCAGCTCCTGAGATGCATAGATCCGACATTAATTGGTCGGCCTATTGCATTTCAACTAGATGATGAGGTAACTTTCAGATTGTTTTTTATGCCAGTTATAAACTATTACTAATTGTTTCAATACTGTTTTGTAGGAGGAAGAACACTTGGAGAGTGCGGGTCACGAGGATCAACCGGTGGGTGGGGGGCAGGAGGGGGATGTCCCAGAGTGTGCGGCACAGAGGGATGACCCAGAGGGTGTGGGGCAGGGGGATGACCCGGAGGGTGCGGGGCAGGGGGATCTCTCGAAGGGTGCGGGGCAGGGGGATCTCCCGGAGGGTGCGGGTCAGGAGGAAGGTGCTGAGGCTGCCGGCGGGTCCTCAGTATCTTTCAGGACGAGCCACCTGGTCGCCCCACCAGTAGTCTCTTCCGGTGGAGCCAAGATCGAGATTACGCCTGTAGGTGACGGGTAAGTGTAATACTCTTCTGTTGTTTTGCTTTTTTTTTCAAAAAATTTCTTTCACTAAACTGACTTTATTTATTATGTATTTATAGATCTTGGATTGACTCTCGGTTTGACGGCACTTCGAGGGTCAGGCAGGTTAACCAGATATTGGGTAACCTGTGTCGTCTGCACTACCCAGGGGTGCTGACAATGCCGACCAGTGAGCGGGTTCTATGCCAGACATGGGACCAGTACCGGTTTGCTCCTGACGGGTGCCACATAACTGCTCAGGGGGCGGTGTCTCATGACTTCTGGGTATGCAAGTGTTTTTTCAATCTTCTTTTAGGCTTTTCGAGTTACAACACTTTACTAATCATTACTTTTGCAGTTACGCTTTTGCTTGCCAGAAGTCGGCAATCACCATAACCATGCCCTTCAAGTCTTCAACAACAATGCACATAAGGTGGTGAAGGACGCCATTTCGTATGCCCGCATTCAAGCGAACAATGCTTACTACAAGGAGAAGTTAGGGCAACGAATGAGCAAGGTGACAGGTTCATCGTCAATCTATTTGACTGAAGAAGAATACCGTTCGGTAAACAATTCTAACTTTTTAAATCTTCGATTGTTGAGATTTGTTGTCATATAATACAAATAGCATCTCTGTTCAGGTGAGGATTCCGTGGTTTGTAAACCGCGAGGACGCATATTTCAAATTCTGCAAGATTTGGTCTTCAGCCGCATTTAAGAAGACTTCCGAGTAGAAAAGACAATGTCGCGGGACGGATCCGAAGCACAGATATGGTGCCGACGGACATATTCGCCACGCTAAATGCTTGGTAAGACCTCCTTCTGTCACTCTCTAGCTATAGATACATTGTAATGCGACTAACTCATTTCTAATGTACAGGAAGCTAAATCTGGCAACGTGCCAAGTGACATAGAGGTGTATACCTCTGGTCACAAAGGAAGCGATCCTACACAGCCAGATGTCTTGTGTAGCCAGACAACCACGGACCATTTGGTGAGATGTTATTAAGAGTTTACGTAATTTCATTTTTCTGCGTCTAGCTAATCGGACATGTTTTTTGCAGGCGCAGTATGGTGAACACATGGTTCGACTCCATGGAGAGGACTATGATTGGCGGAGAGAACCTGTCGACCAAATGGCCGTGTACTCCAGCGGAGGTGGCAAAAGCCATAGACGGTGAGACAATGTTTTTATTAATGTTTTGTGTATGGTATTGTGATGGTAACTAACCTCTGTTAATGTTGCAGGTACTCCATGTTCAATGGAGTTATTGACTCGAGAGCGGTGAGAGCTCAGAAGTCAGCTCAGTCGTCGCAGAGCTCCGTCGGAGTTGGCTCCAGCCATCGTCGCTCAGAAGAAACCCCGGAGGTGGATCGGGTGAGGGAGGAAATGAGGCAGGAAATGAGGCGGCGCGACGAGTACTATACCGCCTGCTTAGCACAACAGCAGACGATGATCCAAGTAAGTTTAGTTTGGAGTGTTGTAGTTAAAAAGTATTCAGAAATAGGTTTAGAACTAACTGATTACATTACAACATGTGTAGCAACTAGCCCAGCAGCATGGTGGATTTGACATGTCCAATTTCCAACCACTACCTCCCCCGCCACCACCATTATATTCTACATCACCTGAGGTACCTCTTGACATATCGTTACTTCAGATACTTAAGTTAGTGTTTAGAAGAGTAGTTGAGTTAATTCATTCTCTAATTTTGTCTATTTCTTCAGACTTTCCGTACGCCTGGCCAGGATGGAGCCTCTCGGGCAAATGTGGATGAAGCGGGAGGCAGCGGCGGCACCCACGACCCAAATATGGGCGATCAATGAGTATATGGACAAATATGACTTTGTATGTGACTCTCGCTGTGTTTTGTGAATTTGTATGTGAATTTGGATGTTATATGTGAATTCAGATGTGTACTGTGACTTTGGATGTGAATTCAGTTATATTATGTGATTTTGGATGTGATGTGTGGATGTGAATTTGGATGTGAGATGTGATTTTGGATGTGAGATGTGATTTTGGATGTTATATGTGAAGTTTGAATGTGATTTTGGATGTGAAATGTGAATTTGGATGTGTATTGTGAATGTATGTGAAATTGTGGTTGGATGTGAGTGTGAGTAGGGGAACCAGGAAAAAACAAAAAAAAATACCAGCTAACTTCCGTCGGCTTTTACCATAGCCGACGGAAGTTAGCTGGTTTCGGCCACGTGGGCAGAAAGGCTAACTTCCGTCGGCCAGGCTGGCCGACGGAAGTTAGCGCCCCTCTGCTGACGTGGCAGAGTTCGGGGCTAACTTCCGTCGGCCACGTCAAGCCGACGGAAGTTAGCTAATTTCCGTCGGCCTTCCGTCGGCCAAAGGCCGACGAAAGTTAGCGTTTTGCCGACGAAAGTTAGCTTCTTCCGTTGGGAAATGGCTAACTTCCGTCGGCTAGCCGACAGAAGTTGCCTGAATTGTTGTAGTGCGTGTCTCCCAATCAACGACCGAGAATCGGGATCAATAACCACGTGGTTTTTTTCCCTCCCTACCGAGCCCTTAGATAGTTATAATACACGGTGAGACCGGATTTAGAAAATAAAAAGAAGTATGCAATTGTGTATGAATGGTTATAACACATCCCGGTGATTTTCATAGGATATACAAAATAAAGGTATGTTGTTGATATGAATGCCCAATAAATTAAGTAATTAACGGCTGTTGATGCTTAGCTTTGCTGGATTATTATTTATTTGCATCATATTTTCTCATGTATATATTATTGTGTCTTTTCCTAAAATAACTAGCACACGTGAACATATGTTTTATTCCTCTAGGCTGTTCAGTGATCTGTAATCCGTATAGCCTATTTTTTCTTTCTATTACCTTTAATTGTAATGCACAGACAACACTTGGAATTTCAATTGGTTACTACTGAAGATGACCATGAAGTGTTGCTACGAACCCATGACATCTTATGCCAAGTAGTACTAATTTTGTTTTATCTTTCGACCTCATGGTAGCGCACATGTTGTAAGATAATACTTAGGGCGTGTTTAGTTGAGCTGTAGATTCTAAAAAAAGTTGCTGCGAGCTGTAGAAAAGCTGCTGTAAACTGTGAGCCGTAGAAAAGCTGAGAAATTGTTTGGTTGAAATAGTTACGGATTTATATTTTAGTAGTTCATGATGTTTAATTACATTATTAATGTGTAATTTTACATGTAAATCATTCTAATAATGATTTATTTTGTAATTTTTATATTAAAATTATATATTTTTAAATTACACTAAAATGATATATTTTACTAAAATTTCATTTTTTCAAAATTTACATGAACTGATATGTTTTAATAGCATGATAGGTAATTTTACATGATAGTTACAAATAAATATATTTTTTTGGGAAAAAAATAAAAGTGTAATAAAAAGAACATTTTTTGGACGAAAATATTACATGCATGCACAAAGAGATTCGTACTATATTAGAGCTTGTTTAGATTTAATGGGCTAATGCAAAGTAACTAAAATCAGTTATTAAATTTTAGTCACCGCCTGTTTAGATCCAATGACTAAAGTATGAGTTAAAAACTTTATTGCCACGCAAAATGACTTAAATATTTTATATTTATTGTCCTTACTTTTCATGCATGCATGCATATGGTGGGGGTAGGGGTGAGAAAAAGGAACATTTTAGCTCCTATTAACTTCTCTCGGAGCTCCGCTAAAACATTTTAGCCCGTTTTAACTCTTATATTTTGATTCTTTAGCTTTTAAAATTAATAAATTTTAGACTCTTGCCCTTAACCAACGAAAATTCCTTTTCCCAAACCTCCGTTCGACCCTTCTCCCCCTCCTCCGCTCCTCCCCCTCCGCTCCTCCCCCTCAATTCCGCGTGTGCAGCACCCATTCCGGCGGGAGCACCGAGGCGGCCGGAGGCGCGTCGAACGGCGAGCTGGTGTGGTCCTCGAACCCTAGGCCCGGTCTTCCTCTCACTCCCCGGGCCGGCGGCGCCGTCGCTCGCCATGCAGCGGCTGCTAGCGGGCTCGCTGGTGGCATCAACGCCGCGGTTGTTCCCCATCGCCGACTCGTTTCTCCGACGCCGCCGCCCACTCCGCTCCCAGCTTCCTGTGCTGTGAGCTTCGTTCACACCTCTGGGAATTTACTGCTTTTAGGTCTCGCTTCCGTTTTTTTCGGTTGCTGCGGCTGTTTTGTTTGGTATGGGCAATGTATGTTGGTGGAACGTGAGCACATATCCAAGCGCATTGTGGGTATTTTGGACCGCGGCACCGCGGTGGAATAGATTTTGGAACTTCCTGGGTACTATAGACTAATGGAGGGATTGTGCATCTAGATAAACTTATTTCAATCAGTGACATTAATATGATCAGCTAGAGAATGCACAGGAGTAGTCATGTCCCCTGAAATCTTGCAATCCTTGTAGATACAGACAGGGATGTTCTGTAGAACCTTATGTAGTGTTCTAGTATGCGCTAGGCGCTAGTCGGGCATTGTTTGGGCTTCTAGCATCTAAGGGCGCCTAGGTATCAGCAACTCCAGCAAATCAGCAGCAAGTCAGCATTACATGTTCAATAGAATCAGCAATCAAAACACAAGATTTATCAAAGTTTGAGCAAGACCCAATGCAAATCCTTGCGTCGCAAAGTACAAATAAAGTCCCAAAGCGTGATTTAAGTGTAGTGGAGGGCTAACACAATATGAAGCAAAACTTCGTCCTAGAGTTGGAAATCATCTCTGACCTCTCTAGAAGAAGAGATGCCACGAATGAGCCGGATGGCATACCACATGTCCGCACGGACAATGTGCAGTAATCTAGGCCATCATCCTTCTCAGCCTCCATCTGTGATGGGCCATCACCATCTGCGGCTTCACTCTCCCCCTTCCATGCACCCTTCTTGTACGTTGTCTGCACTTGCCGGGATGGCAGGACAGCAGTGCGTGGGAGGGCGGCGGTCAGCGGTGCGGCGATGAGTAGCGGTGGCAACAGGTGGATCCAAGAAAACCCTAGGCCTCTCTTGAACTCCTGGACACAAACTGCATGCAGGTCTCCCTGTTTTTCTACACGCCCGATGTTTTTTTTTTCCGTTGGTGCAGCTTGGGTGGGCTCGGCACCGCCGTGCCCAGGTGCCTGGGTGGCATGGTCAACCGTCTAGGCACTGCAGTTGACTGCCTAGGCGCCTGGACCACCTAGCTCGCTGCGGCGCCGCCTAGGGGCAAATCACAGCGTCAGGGAGGTGCCTATGGCTGAATTTTAGAACACTGACCTTATGTCACATGTACCAATTTAATGTGTCCTAAATGTCAGTACATATACTCCTATACAATGTTAACTCTTATATCCTGCTACATCGTATATATGCTACTGCTACATGAGTTCAAACTTAGTGTGTCCATATTGAATTAAGAAATCAAGTTAAAATACATCACTGAAATTTAGAACAGTCCATGGAAGGTCATAGGGAAATGATGCTCATGCGAGTATGCGAGACACCAATATGCATGCATCTAGGCAAGGGGTAGTGCTGTAGTGTTCTTCACACAGCCACACATGCACATTATTTGGGGATGTAACCAGTAAACATGTAATGTTTATCATTGAATACTTATGTCTTGAAAATCCATTAATTAATTATTTATATATTGTTGTACCTTGTGCCTGAACTCGAAGTCACTGAAGAATGACATGCTAGATGTCCTCTTTTTTTACTCAATTTGTGTGTAAATGTAACCTTGCCTGTTTAACCTTCTTGGTTAATCTTGATGACTGTCTACACTCCAGGTTATTTAACAGGAGGTCTTGGTCCAAATCAAGGAAAGTCTCACGAGGCATTTCCATGGCTTATAGGAAGGTGAACAAACAGGGAGATCTCTGCAGTGAAGGCATGCTGTCGCATATTCTGTGGTGGAAAGAGGTGCTTGCAAACAGTTGGCATATCTCATTTTAGGTTTTTCTTTCCGCTTCAATGTACTGGTGTTGTATCACTAATTCTTCTATTATGTTATTGCTGTTCTTATGATTAATGTTCTCAGAAAATGGAGAGGTGCACGAAACCATCATCAATGCAATTGACTCAGAGACTTGTGTATTCAAATATTTTAGGGTTGGATCCGACTTTAAGAAATGGAAGGTGAAGCAGATGTCTACTGCATGCTTAACACAATAATGCAATGGTCATTCTGTCAAAAATTTACATTTCTTTTTCTATTTTTCTTCTAAGGTTAGCATGACTTTATACTAGTTTCAATTACTTTGCAATGCTTGAGTTGTTCATATAATGAACTGAAAAATTCTGTGTATCCTTTTGTTTATTTAGTTCTCATACTTGTCTTAAATTTTGCGCATTTCTATCCTTTGTTTTAATCATTGGAGACAAGTTATGGTAATCATGGATTCATGATTTCATGTATGTATCAAGACATATTTTTATAGTTTTTCTTTTGAGACAAACCAATCAGATCAGCACAGAGAAAATTTAGTGTTATTTTGTATCAGTTTAAATCAATACTCAATACCTTTGTTTCATGGTTATCTTCCTTTTGTTTTACTAAATATTTCTTACTTATGCCACTTTTGTTTTAGTCAAATCAGGCGCATTTTTTGGTATTTTCTTTGCTGCTATTAACACAGATATTGATGCGATTTTTGTAGCATGAAGGATGGAAACCTGAACATGGAAATGTTGCAATTCAAATCAAAGTTTCCTCGTGAAGTTCTACTTTGCAGAGTATAATATTATCCAATTCCTTTATTTAATTCATATACTTTATCATATTTTTTGGAATATCTGGAGAGATATGCCAGAATTTGTTGGAACTTGGAAATGATTTTTTATTTCTTGTATCTCGATATATTTATGAGATGTGATGATGTGCTTTATGCGCCTTTGATAAAGCCTTGTCATGCCATAACTTACATGCCACTGTCATTCTTGTTCAAGGACTAATTCAAAAGCAAGTTTTTTTCACTACATGCCCCTCAGCCCCTCCATCCTGTTTTGCACCTGTCAATCTGGATTCATCTTCAGCATTTCTTTTAAAGATATAATACTCCTCTGGTTTTCCTCAGAGACGACCAAGCTGGAAAATTTATTCAAATACATTCATATTTCTTATTCCATATAGGTGGGAGATTTCTACGAAGCCGTTGGGTTTGATGCCTGTATTCTTGTGGAGCATGCAGGCTTAAATCCTTTTGGAGGCTCGCGTTCTGACAGTACTCCAAAAGCTGGGTGTCCAGTCATGGTAAGCTGTTACATAACTACGTTTATGCTCTGAAATTAGGTTTTGCTTTAAGAACCATTGTAGTGACCCACTTAGAGAATTGTTAAATTCTTTCATGATTATGTAAAGAAGTACAACAAAATAATTCAAGAACATTGAACTTTAACTTTTCTGTAATGAACAGATCTTGATGTGTTCTATTTTATACCTTTAAAGAGTCAGCACATCAGTATTGCACTATGTGACACTTGCCGCTACCTTTATCTAGATCTAAGTTTTAGTATAACCACAACAACATAGTGTAAGTGACTTGCCTTTTTCTGCTGGTAATTCGGTAAACATTGCGAACGTGGCAACTTATTTCTTGTATTAATTTCTTATGTCTCAATCTCACCTATCTACTATTTTCATAATTTCATTCATCGGTATTGTTCAAGCTAGGAGATATGCTAAGAGTTGAATTTAACATGGTTCATAACTAATTCATATTTTATTGCTCTGTTGAGAACAGTATGCCATTAGTGCAAGTTCACTTTTGGAAACTTTGACAAATGTTGAGTTAATATGGTTTATATTTAATGCATATCTTAATGTTGTGTTGATATTAGTATCACATCAGAACATGTTTCCTTACAGAATTTGCGGCAAACATTGGATGGTTTGACTCGATGTGGTTACTCCGTGGTAAGATTTTAACTCAGTTGCATTGCATCCATTTAGATCCTCGGTAGAATGTAATTTTCAGTGTTCTAGAAAAGGTTGACATGGCCATATAGAACAAACAGGTTCCCCAACCTTGTACCAGTTAAGCCGCATAAGCTACTGATTAATGATTATGCTGTATGAGCACTACAAGATGGGGCAATCTTACAAAACCATATACCATTTTTAGCACCTTGACAATCGTAGAAATATGAATGAAACTATAAGGTCTAAAGCCATGTTCTGATAAGCCATAGGTTCAATGAACTAACTAAAATGTCATAATAGTTATTTGGAGCTGTAGTGAATAGTGAGCTTTTGCACTCTCCTGAATGACTAAGAGTATTAAGTGTTTACAGGACAGTTAAAGCATGTCATCACCTGGTTATTTAGGTTATTTACTAGTGTCCTCATGGTGAAGCATCCTGTTCTGCGGTTTTCCACTGGTTGAATCCCGTTGCTTCCCTGAAATTGTTTGAGTCATGGCATAAATCTCTGGAAAGATGGATCATGAGAGTTTGTACGAGTTCCTCACATGATTATTCTTAAAAACATCATTTGCTTGGAGCACTGAAGTGACCGTAAAGCGAAAAACCTGTGGATTTGCTTAGGTTCTTCTGCAGGAAGTTGATTGGTAAAGTTGGTCAAGTTTGTCCAATGCAATCTTCACAATTTGTTCAATTATGAGCCGTACCCATGGTTGTCATGGCGCCCCGGCGAAACCAGTCACCAGGGGACCGACTGGACGCTTAGGCGCCTAGGCAGGCGCCTAGGCGTTGTCTGGACCTGACTTGCTGCTGTTGCTGCTGTGCTGCGCTGCTGCTGCCGCCGCCTACCTGCCTGCTGTTGCTGCCTGCCTGCTGTGGCGAGGGAGCAGGGGAGGGGGAGAGGATGAGAGAGGCAGAGAGGAGAGAGGCGCTGCGGGGAGGGGTAGTAGAGGCGGCGGTGGCGCAAGGGGAAGGGGTAGCAGAGGCGGCGGCGCGGCGCACGGGGAGGGGTAGCAGAGGCGGCGGCGCAAGGGGAAGGGGTAGCAGAGGCGGCAGCGCGGCGCACGGGGAGGGGTAGCAGAGGCGGCGGCCGGCGGCGCAAGGGGCAGAGGCGGCGGCCGGCGGCGCAAGGGGCAGAGGCGGTGCCTAACTCCACCAGGCGAGGCGAGCAGGCATGGCGCTCGGCGGGGACCGCCTGGACACCTAGTTGGCGCCTAGGCGTCGCCAACCATGGCAGTACCTGACCATGCCTTCATCAATTGTGAAATATTTGACCATTGATTTCCCCAACAATTTTGTCATGTCTAGTTACATTTAACTGACCATCTTCTTGAAACTGTCAAACTGACCATTTTTTACTCACAATGTGCACTAACATTTTCTTTTACTATTGCCTGCAGTGCATAGTTGAGGAAATTCAAGGTCCAACCCAAGCCCGTGCTAGGAAAGGTCGATTTATTTCTGGGTAATTGCATGATAATTTACTGTAGGAGTTTCACAAAGAACTTTATTATGTACTAGTGGAGTGTGGGTGATATTTGAGAAACTCTATTTTATAATGTTGATTTATTATTCTGTGCATTTCTATTTCAATCTTTTGTGTGGTTAACAATAAATATATTTTACTTCTTTAGTCACAATTACAATGTTCATTGAAATGCTACATCATAGCTTCTCTGAAATTTGATGTTAATGTCCATTTCTGCTTTTGTTTCTTAATTTAGTGGTCAGACTCAATAGTATTTGTAGGAAGAGCTAGATGGAATGGATTCCTCTCTCTAGGGTTGGGAGGATAAAAGGAGAGCCTTACAGGAGGGGCCCACACACTCTAACACCCCCCCGCAGTCGAAACTCCGGCGCAGCGGATGTTGAGACTAGAGCGGAACTCGGAGAAGGTGGAGGAAGGCAAGCCTTTGGTGAAGATGTCGGCGAACTGGGAGGTGGTAGGCACATGTAGAACACGGACATCTCCCACGGCGACATGATCACGAACGAAGTGGAGGTCAATTTCCACATGCTTGGTGCGTTGGTGCTGGACGGGGTTGGTGGAGAGGTAGACGGCGCTGACGTTGTCGCAGTAGACCAAAGTACTCCTGGCGAGGGGCTATGGAGCTCCCCGAGGAGCTGCCAGAGCCAGGATGCCTCGGCCACCCCATTGGCAACCGCCCGGTACTCAGCTTCAGCACTGGAGCGGGAGACAACCTGCTGCCGCTTGGATGACCAAGACACGAGGTTGCCACAAAGGAAGACGGCGTAGCCGGAGGTGGAGCGGCGCGTGTCCGGGCAGCACGCCCAGTCGGCGTCAGTGTAAACCACGAGCTCAGCAACAGGAGAACGCCGAAGGTGAAGCCCAAAGTCGAGGGAGCCGCGCAGATAGCGGAGAATCCGCTTCATAGCGGTAAGGTGCGGGTCCCTAGGGTCGTGCATGTGAAGGCACACCTGCTGCACCGCATAGGAGATATCCGGCCGAGTGAAAGTGAGGTACTGAAGGGCGCCAACAATGCTTCGGTAGGCAGTGGGATCATTCACTGGTGCGCCCTCGGTACCGGAAATCTTGGACTGAGCATCGACTAGAGTGGCACAGGGCTTGCAGTCAGTCATTCCTGCGCGTTGAAGGACATCCAAGGCGTACTGGCGCTGGTGAAGGAAGAGGCCATCAGGGCGGTGTTCCACTGTCACTCCCAAGAAGTGATGGAGCACACCAAGGTCCTTCATGGCAAACTCCTGCTGCACGAGGAGACAATCCACTGAAGTAGAGACTGGCTGGACGCAGTGAGAATAATGTCATCCACATAAAGCAGCAAGTAGGCCAAGTCAGCACCGTGGTGGAGGACAAATAAAGAAGTGTCACTCTTGGCTTCGCTGAACCCCACAGACACCAGGAAGGAGGCGAACCGACTGTACCAAGCCCGAGGAGCCTGCTTCAGACCATACAGAGACTTGTTGAGCCGGCAAACACGCTCAGGGTGAGCGGGATCCACAAAGCCCGCAGGCTGGCTGCAGTAGACAGTCTCCGTCAGGGTGCCATGGAGGAAGACATTCTTCACATCGAGCTGGTGAACTGGCCAGGACCTCGAGAGAGCCAAGGAGAGCACGGTCCGGACAGTAGCAGGCTTCACCACTGGGCTGAAAGTCTCATCGTAGTCAACTCCAAGGCGCTGGGTGAAACCCCGAAGGACCCAACGAGCCTTGTAGCGATCCAGCGAACCATCTGCCTTGCGTTTGTGTGTCCAGATCCACTTGCCGGTGACCACATTGCAGCCAGAGGGACGAGGCACCAGGTCCCAGGTTTGATTGGCCAGGAGGGCCGCATATTCTTCCTCCATCGCGTGGCGCCAGTGTGGATCCGCCAGGGCGCCACGAACAGTGGAGGGTATGGGAGAGACTGGCGGCTCCGTAGCGGCGGAGAGGACCAGGCGGTCAACTGGACGGAGGACCCCCGCAGCCCGCCGAGTCACCATCGGGTGAGTGTGGTGGGGATCGCAGTGGAGGATGGGCGGGTGGTATACCGGCGGCTCGACGCGAGAGCGGGCCGGTGCAACACTCGTCAGGCGGCGCTGGTAGACCCGAACAGGGTTGGCATAGCGGGAAGAAGATGCCGGGGCCACGCGTGGTGCGGCAGGTGTCGCGGGGACACGGGGCACGGTCGGGGCCGTGTCCGGGGCGGAACACGGCGCCGACGGCAACAGCGGGCCAACCCCGGGCGCAGGAGGCGACAGGGAAGGGGCCGTGTGCTGCACGAACGAGGACGCCGGGGCCGCGCATGGCGCAGAGGGCAACGCCGGCTGGTGGGGAGTGGCCGCACGTGGCACAACTGGGGGCATGAGGGCCGCGGGCGGCACGACGGGCAGCTCCGCTGCCACACACGGCTCATCAGATGGCGAGAGAGCCACCGGAACAGCCGGTGATGTACCTGCAGAAGACAAAGGTGGCTGAACCACCGGGTCAGTATAAAATAGGGAGTCCAACTCAAGGCTGGTGGTGGGTGTGGAGTCAACGGAGAAAGGAAAGACAGACTCAGCGAAGATGACATGTCGTGAGATAAGAACACGACGAGAGGAGAGGTCAAAACAACGGTACCCCTTATGATCGGGGGAGTAGTCGAGAAACACACACAGGGTCGAGCGGGGCGCAAGCTTATGAGGAGCAGTGACAGAAGTGTTGGGATAGCAAGCACACCCGAAAACACGAAGGTGAGTGTAGGAAGGTGGGGTACCGAACAAGGCATGGTGAGGGGTGGGAGCGCACGTAGCCTTAGAAGGTAGGCGGTTGAGCACATAGGTGGCAGTAAGGAGGCTCTCAGCCCAGAAGCGAGCGGGAGCCGAAGCCTGAAAGAGCATGGAGCGCATAACATTATTAGTGGTACGAATCATGCGCTCAACCTTGCCGTTCTGAGGGGAGGTATAGGGGCAGGACATGCGCAATTGGACTCCCTTTGAGAGGAAGAAAGCCCGGGAAGCAGAGTTGTCAAACTCACGACCATTATCACACTGGACGGCCTTGATAGTAACCCCAAACTGAGTAGAAACCCAAGCAAAGAAGTGACTGAGCGTGGGGAAGGCATCCGACTTGGACCGCAAAGGAAACGTCCATGAGTAGTGAGAAAAATCATCAAGAACAACCATATAATATTTATAACCAGAAATACTCATGATCGGAGAGGTCCACAAGTCATAGTGAATACGGTCAAACGCCTGAACAGCATGCGAGGAAGAAATAGGAAAAGGTAGGCGAACATGATGACCTAATTGACACGCATGACAAATATGCTCACTAGTAGCCCTAGTACAAGGAATAGAGGAGCTACGACAAAGCTGAGCCAAAATGTCGACACCGGGATGACCAAGCCGGCGGTGCCAGAGTGTGGAGGACGCTGTGGCGGCAAGGGCGGACGAGGGTGGAGCAGCGGAAGGTGGAAGACGAAGCGTGTAGAGGGGTCCGGTGCTGTCACAGCGGAGAAGAGGACGCCGGGTGGCCATATCCTTCACAGTCAAACCAAAAGAGTCAAATTCAACAGAACATGAATTATCAGTGGTGAATTGCCGAATGGAAAGAAGGTTGTGAACAATGTCAGGAGCAACAAGAATGTTTTGCAGGCGAAAAGACCCACAAGGAGTCGCATCACCCACGGAGGTGACCGGAAGACATGAGCCATTCCCAACCATGATGGAAGAAGGGTGAGATGGGTGGGGGGGCCTGTGAGAGGAGATAATACCATCATGGGAGTGGTGTGGAAAGAAGCACCCGAGTCGGCCACCAATCCGTGGCGGCCGGCGGAGTCAACGCCATGGTGTTGAATGACTGTGCGAGGGCCGTCTGATCCCACGCCGAAGTAGCAGGCGGGACCGGCCACCCGGTGAGCATGGCCGCAGGTGGGGCAGGAGGCCGAGGAGTGAACTGTCCCGGCCACATGGAAATGCGCCCCGTCCATGGGTTGGAGAAGGATGGCCAGGGCGCACTCCCGGCGGCAGGGGCTGGTATGGCGGAGGTAGGAGCCGGAGCGCGACCGGTACCACCACGGCGCCCCTCTCCCCGGCGACGACGATCGCCATCGCGATCGCCACCACGATCGCCACCCCCGCCCCCCCCCCCCCCGCCAGTGGTGGAACCGGCGGTAGGAGTACCAAGAAGGGAGGGAGCCGGCGACGGCGGTGAGTGGGAGGCCGGCCGGTTGGAGCCGGAGGTGACTAGAGCAGTCGCGGTAGTAGATGTGGGAGCTAGCCCCCGGGTCAGCTCCTCGAGGACAAGGTCATCACGAACTTTGTGGAAGGAGGGGAACGACACTGTCCTGGTGATCCATGTCCGGAGATGGGCGTAGCTGTCCCCTTCATGCGACGACAGTACTCCGAGATGGAGAGATCCCCCTGGACGAAGGTGCGGAAGGCAGCGTCCAACTGGAGAGCACGAGCCTCGCGGTTGCAAGGAACTGCCCCTCGATCGCAACCCAGGCCTGCCGAGCGGTGCCACCAAGTTCCCGCACGATGTCCTGGAGCTCGACAGTGATGGACCCAAGGATCCATGACAGCACCACGCTATCCATGCGCCGCCAAACGGACCCCTGGGCGACCACCGGAGTGTCGATGAGGACGTGGTCATCCAGGGCATAGCGCTGGAGGGTGAGGACTACCAGGTCGCGCCAGCGTGCGTAGGACGATGAGGGATCAAGGGTGACTGGCACAAGCGCTCGGATGTTCTGGACACCAGCCGCCTGGGCGTGGAGCTGTGCGGCACCCGGATCGGCGGCGACAGCTGGAGTCGCGGTGGCAGTGGGGTCAACACCCCTGAGGTGATGCTCGGCCTCAGCGACATGCTGGGCCAGTGCATCAGCGGTCTGGCGTGCATTCTCCCAAGCAAGAGCGGCTGCCCGCTCGCGCGCCCGAGCAGCAGCGGCAGCGGTCTTGGCAGTGGCAAGGGCGGCAGCAAGGGCAGCGTCGGCAGCCACCACATCGGTAGGGGCCGGCCAGCCCGAGGCCACTGTGGTGGGGAGGAGGGGCGGCGGCCCACCCAAGTTCGGCCATGCCATGGCCATGGCGGGGGGAAGGGGGGCGGCGCCCCCGGGGCCTGGGGGAGGCCGGCGAGGCCGGCGGCAGCAAGAGGGCCCCCCAGGGTCGACCAGTCCATGGCCGTGGCGGGGGGGAGGGGGGCGGCGCCCCAGGGGCCAGGGGAGGGCCGGCGGCGCCAGATCTGGCCGCCCCGGCGTCGGGTCCGGGCGGGGCGGGCGGGGTGGCGGCGAAGGAGCTCGGGGGGAGGCCGGCGGCGGTGAAACCCGGCGGGGGGAGGCCCGATCTGTCCGCCCCGGCGACGGATCCGAGCGGAGGGAGTCGGGGCGGCGCCCCAGGGGCCAGGGGAGGGCCGGCGGCGCCAGATCTGGCGGCGAAGGAGCTCGGGGGGAGGCCGGCGGCGGCGGATCCGGGCGGGAGAGTGGCGGATCCGGCCATGGTGGCGGAACCCAGCCCACGAAAAGGGGAGGAGGAGGCCGGAGACGAGAAGGAGAAGGTGGTGCTCGCCGGAGGAGGCTCGCCGGCCATGGAGGCGGCGGCGGCGGCAGGAGAGAAGAGGGGGGGGGGGAAGGGGGGAGCCTAAGGCTCTGATACCATGTAGGAAGAGCTAGATGAAATGGATTCCTCTCCCTAGGGTTGGGAGGATAAAAGGAGAGCCTTACAGGAGGGGCCCACACACAGCCCCCCCCCCCCCCCCCCCCCCCCCCACACACACACACTCTAACAGTATTTATCATCCTAAAACCTGTTTTGTTCCTGCAAAATTGCTGGAGTTGCATCTAAATTTTAATAGTAGGAATTGACACTGCCTTCTACATTTAAAGGTTTGATAATTATTTCTGATCATGATCTTATACTTCTGTTTCTATTACAGCCATGCACATCCTGGTAGCCCTTATGTATTTGGTCTTGCTGAAGTAGACCATGATGTTGAATTTCCTGATCCAATGCCTGTAGTTGGTGGGTTGCATTTCCAGATTTCTACTCCATAACTTGAGCTATATATCTCCTGTGTTTTCTATTCTGTTCTAATTATGTTGATCATCAGCTAGACATATGTTTGCTCCTTTTTCAATATGCAACTTTGTAGGCATTATTTCCATGTTGAGAGTGTGCTAGTAAATGAAATCAGGCATGAAATGTAGCTGATATGGAATGCTATTTTCTTCTATTAAACAATACTTCAATGAATGTTTATGTTTTTATTAAATGTCATGATTACTACTTATGAATCTTCAAGATTTTGAATTTATTATCATTTATGTGTGTTCTTGAATTTTTATTCCCATTTCTCCATTTCTATGACGATTTCATTAGGCCACTGTGGACTGATTCTAGCACTGAAGTTTTTATACACCATGACATTTATGCTTATCAGGGGTTTCACGCTCTGCAAAAGGCTATTGCTTGATTTCCGTGCTAGAGACAATGAAAACCTATTCAGCTGAGGAGGGTTTAACAGAGGAAGCTGTAGTTACTAAGCTTCGCATATGCCATTATCATCATTTATACCTTCATAGTTCTTTGAGGAATAATTCTTCAGGTTTGTATTTATATTCCTAATAAATTATTTTCTTATATTTTTCTTTTGTGTTTGATCTGGGGTTCAGGAGACAGCTAACCTGGAAGCAGGAAAGAGGAAACCATAAATTTTAACTTGTGCTCTTATGTCTTAACATGGTTTTATCATAGTCAAAATTCAGTACTGTTATAAAGAATGTTTCATATCATTAATTCATTATATTTTTTTTACATTTAGTCCATTTTATGCTTTACTGCTTTTGTACTTTTTTTGAGAAATCAGCAGGAGAGGCTCCTACTAAGATTATATTAATACTGCTTTTGTACTTGAACAACAGTTTTTAAAGTCTGTTAAGTGCTCACACCTTTTTCTACATTTATGGATGTGTTAATTTTTTTATGAATGCTGTGTCATTGGTATCTGTGATGCAAGAAATTTAATATTTTAATTTGTCAAAGCTTATCTGATCTGTCATTAAGATAATGCATCTGACGGAATGATGGATGTAGTTGATAACTATCTATTGTTATGAATCTACCTATTGATTTAAGATCTCTCCTAACGTTTGATTATGAGTTAGGTACGTCACGGTGGGGGGAATTCGGTGAAGGGGGGCTCTTGTGGGGAGAGTGCAATGGAAAATCTTTTGAGTGGTTTGATGGTAAACCCATCGAAGAACTATTATGCAAGGTATGCATAATATATCATTGGGGAGAATGCATGAGCATCATGTATTTTCATGCATATGATCCACATCTTGAGATAATTATTGATCTTTTGCTGATTTTCCTAGATTTTTATATGCCATGTTTGTTTTATAGCCATCTCAATGAGCATTGGATATTAGTTCTTATTTCATTACAACCCAAATATTTATTTTTTGAAGGTAAAGGAAATATATGGGTTTGATGAGAAAACTGTTTTCCGCAATGTCACGGTATCATTGGAAGGGAAGCCTCAACCTTTGTATCTTGGAACTGCCACTCAAATCGGTATGCAGTATGTGGCATTGCTAATTTTTTTAAGAACCTTCTAAAGTGGTGGAATCTCATTTCAGAATTAATGTGCTATGACAGGAGTGATACCAACTGAGGGAATACCCAGTTTGCTAAATATGGTGCTTCCTCCAAACTTTGGTGGCCTTCCATCATTGTAAGTATGGGTATTTGTTAGATGGAATGTATAATATTGCTTGATTCCTGTGCCCATCTGTGTATCCCCTTTGGTGATGAAAACATGTTGATTTGGACACGCATGAAGTTAAAATCTTAGAAATTTGATACTACAGTTTTGCCCATCTATTAAACTATGCCTTATGCTCAAGGGATTACAGTTAAACATAATACTATAGTTTGCTTTTGGGGCAAAACCTGTGTATTTCATTGCTTACATGTGTTTGCTTTGTTTCTTGGGAGTTACCTTTCTTATTATGTGTAGGTATATTAGAGATCTTCTCCTGAATCCTCCATCTTTTGATGTTGCATCAGCAGTTCAAGGTAATTTTTCATGATAGATTTGACTTTTGCAATTTCGAATATATATTTATTTGGTTTGTAATTAACTTCATGCAGCTCTCATTGATAATTTGACATTACCTTCTTTTCAATGTTTCACAAATAACAAAGGGATAAAATGGAATAACCCATCTGTAATTTCAGCTGAATTTGGTTCTTGGAACTATGCATGCTTTCCTATTCTGACTACATTGTGATGGTTTAATTACTGTGACTAAAAATGTATTTCTATATTTGTGGAGAACTGCAGATACTGTGATTAGGTCATAAATGCATTAAAAAATCATTTCATAAGTGGAGCATAGCTGAGATATCATTAGAGTTAGTCAGCCCATCAATCCTATGATACTATTTCATTGGTAGAATGGCTCGAATACATCACAGCAGTCTACCCTTTTCTTGAAATAATTGGCTGAGCTGCAGATTCTGAGCTTTTATCTGTGATGATGCTTTAGATTCAGTTTTACAGTTATCTCATACATTAAATATAGTGGCATTTGAAATAGATAATATCGACTGATAACATTATATTTGGAGCTTTGCTGGATTCAGCAAAAGTATCTGCCACCTTGTGTGCCATATTACTTTGAAATTAACACATGAGTACATGACTGAAAAAATTGCAGTCTAGTGCTGCTGTCTTCTTGCTGATATGCTCTGTAACGATGTTAAAGTGATCATATCCTTTTCTAGCAACTATCATCTTCTGTATTCTCCGTGATGTTGTACATTTGATATTATGATGCTGTGATTTGTGCTTTCTATTTCCCATCAATATGCAATAGTTACTTTTTTCCTGGTCAGATTTTATACGCCTTTTGTTCCAGGTCTCTAGAAAATTCTGTTGTGTTGTACTGTATGGTATCATAGCATCTGTTAGAATTTTTAACTCTTCATAACTTTTAGTTTTCAAAGCTATGACATGACCCCTGCATATATATCACTGTTTCAGAGGCTTGCAGGCTTATGGGCAGCATAACTTGCTCAATTCCTGAATTTACTTGCATATCAGCAGCAAAGGTTGCTTCCTGTTTCTTTGGAGAAAATATGGCAATGCTTGCACCATCAATTGTCCTTGATTATTTTCTATGATGCATGTTCATGCTGGATAAATGTTTGATATTTCATACCCAGTAGTTATTTACTACAACCAAGTAGCCAACAATTACAATTCCCAATAACCTTAGTCTCATTTAACTTGTGTACGTTAGTCAATTGGCCAGAATGCCAGATGCTTATGATATATTACCTGATATACATCAAATCTGATTTTGTGAATAATATTGTTGAATTTAGCTGCTTTGGTTCATAATGAAGTAAATTGCATTATTTGATGATAATATTATTTGGAGATATGAAAAAAAGTTGAAAAGGGTTTTCAGTTATTTCTTTTAGCAGACTAGTATCTATACCAGACAGTAGGCACTAGCTATAACCGACCTCAGTGTTGTTGGCAGACATAAAAGGTTTCTAGGACCTCTGTATAAATGGTTCTGTAGATCAGCTTAGTTCTAGAGTATATGTTCATGGGCCATTTTATGGTGAATAAAAAAATAAAGCCTAGATTCCTTGTCGCATCTCGAGTTTATTCTCTATCTTCAGGAAAAACCTGTATCTGAGTATCTCCTGTTAGTTTTCATCAGTTTAGTGTCATATCATGATTTCAGGGCATACCATTTTGTCCTTTTCAATCCATGCTTTAATGATTTCACGTGACAACTTTTTACTTTATTTTATTGATACTTAATCTCATTTATTTGACTTATATTAATTTATAAATGTTAATTTTGCAGTTCGTGAAATTACTTGAATCAAAAGAGGTTAATCACGTCGAATTTTGTAGAATAAAGAATGTCCTCGATGATGTTTTGTTCATGAGTAGAAACACAGAGCTTTCTGCTATCCTGAATAAATTGCTTGAACCTGCCTCTGTAGCTACTGGTTTGAAAGTTGAAGCTGATATACTTGTAAGTATTGTCCATAGTTTTTGTGTTGAATATCATGTATGATGCAGTAATGCAACTGCTCAGACTTATTTGTTATACACGTGGCGCACATATAATTGTCATGTACATCAAAATTTCTGCTGCTATTAGTTCTTCAAATATATGTTCCCTTTCTTATTTTTATGGTTCAACTTTTTGTTTCTGTATGTATCAATTTGGCGACCCTTTACCTTCTCTCTGTTATTGTTCTGGAGTTTCATTTTGCCTTTTTTTGCAGGTGAATGAATGTAGCTTTATTTCACAACGTATAGCTGAAGTAATCTCTTTAGCAGGTGAAAGTGATCAAGCAATAACTTCATCTGAATATATTCCCAATGAGTTCTTTAATGATATGGAGTCATCTTGGAAGGGACGTGTGAAAAGGGTCCATGCTGAAGAGGAGTTTTCAAATGTTGATATAGCTGCTGAGGCACTGTCAACAGCAGTATGTCTTGGCCAATTACTTTTAATGTTTATAGAATTTGTCTGTGAATTCATTTTATCAAAATTATCAGTATTTGTACACATTAAAATAGTCCATTGTGGTCAGTAAAAATGTGTGAATTTATCAAAATAAATCAACACCTGTAGCTGGAGCCTTCAAAGTGGGATATTTTATACTGTGGATATCTGAAAGATACTTCATTTGGACTTCAACTTTGCATTTCCTTTGATATGATTTATGGCATGGGTTATACTAACACATATTATGAATTTTTCCAGGTCATTGAAGATTTTCTACCAATTATTTCTAGAGTAAAATCTGTGATGTCTTTGAGTGGAGGTCCTAAAGGAGAAATTTGTTATGCAAAAGAACATGAAGCCGTGTGGTTTAAAGGGAAAAGATTCACACCAAATGTGTGGGCCAACACTCCTGGTGAACAACAGATAAAGCAACTGAAGCCTGCGATTGATTCAAAGGGTAGAAAGGTTGGAGAAGAATGGTTCACTACTATCAAAGTTGAGAATGCTTTAACCAGGTACTGATATCGATGACGATAGCCACTTGGTCTGGCAACTTGCTTAATTTAATAATCACACAGGCAGTCATATACGGTTTCTCTGTTTAACTACAAATCTACAATTAGCTCACACTTAGTTTCAGCATTAGTACAAGCTGAAACCTTGCAATGGCCAAAGGAAATGCTGCTCCATGTCAATGAAAATATGTATGTGTTGAAAATGTTGTGTTTGTTAATTATTTTTCTCCGTTCCGCCATTATTATTGTTAGAATATGCTTTGGGGGTGTTAGTCTTTCTCTCTCTCTAGATTGTGGGTCTGGCTTGTGGGGCTGCCTTGGCTGTCAAGTAGGCTAGTTGCCTTGGCTGCCAAGCCTAGCTCCCTTGCCTTGGCAGCCAAGTCCTCTCCCTCTATTTATCTAGTTCATCCTTGTATTGCTGAGGATGATGGAATAATACACCTAAAGCTATTGTTCATCCTCTATCATGGTATTAGCTTAATCCTTCCTCTCCCCTACTTCCGCCTTCCTGGCACCTGCGCTCGTCCCTTCGGTCGCCGCGCCCTTCTTCGCCGGCTGCTGTGGCCCACGCCGGCAGCTCCTCCGCCGGCGCCTCTGCGGCCTCCGCCGCGGCCCAGCTCCGTGACGCGGCTCTTGCCGCCGCCACCACCCTGGAGGCGGAGGCCTCCTCCCTACGCGCCTCCAACGCCGAGCGTAGACAGCAGCTGCAGGAGGAGGCTGACCTCATCAAGTCTGCCGCCGTTGCTCAAGAGCGGGTCTGTGCCGCCGCAGCCACCCTCGACGAGGAACGTGCGCAGGCCGCCGCCTTGGAGCAGCAAGTCGCTGCCCTCTGTGCGTGTCTCCATCCGTCTCCGTCGCAGGACAATGACGCCGGTGATGGCTCCCTGGACGACGATGACAACTCCTCCTCTGAAGTCATGGCCATCGCCCATCTGCACAGCCAAGCCGCTGCTGTCCAGACTATCATAACTTGATCCCCATCGTTCTTGATCTGCAGTCCTCCAACTACACCAAATGGTGCGGCTACGTTCTCCTCGTCCTCGGCTGGTTCGCTCTGAAGGATCACGTCCTTCGTGACGCTCGTCACCTTGCTGATCCCGCCTGGTCACGCATGGACTGCGTGGTCGTCTTGTGGCTCTTCAACACCATCTCCGCCGACCTCTTGGATGTCATCCACGAGCGCGATGACATCATAGCTCGGGCGACCTAGCTTAGGATCGAACAATAGTTCCTGAACAACCGTGAATCCCGTGCCATGCTGCTCGACGCTGAGTTTCGCACCCTTTCTCAGGGCGCGCTCTCCATCGACGACTACTGCCGCAAGATGAAGGGTATGGCCGATGCTCTTGCCGACCTCAGGGAGCCCGTCAACGACCGTACCCTCGTTCTAAACATCTTGCGAGGTCTCAACGAGCGCTTCTAGTTCATGGTGCAGCTCGTCACTCGCCAGCGGCCATTCCCCTCCTTCGCCGACGTCTGTGTCGATCTGCGCCTAGCCGAGCTCAACATGGCGCCTTCCTCGGCACCTCCATCGGCTCTCGTCGCCTTTACACCCAACAGGACCCCTGCTCCTCCACCGGTGTACGGGTCTGCTTCCCCTTACCCTACACCGGCAGCAGGAGGAGGGGGGAGGGCTCCGCTTAGCAGCAGCAATGGCCGTGGTTGGCGTCGCCGTGGTGGCCACGACCAAGGTGGACTGCCCAGTGTCTCCCATGGCAGACACTAGTGGCCTTCCCTCCTCAACCCATGGACCGGGTCCATCCACATGTGGCCTGGATCCTCTCTTAGGGGGCCTCGCGGTCCACCACCTTGCGTTGGTCAGCCCCCGCAGAAGGCTCTGATGGCCGTCCACCAGGGCCACTCTACTAGGTGCCTCATCAGGCGCCTACTCCTTCCTGGGCTCCATGGACGCTTGACGGCCTCGCCAACGCCTTTAGCACCGTCGCCCTCACCCCGCCCCCGAGCTCTTCGGACTGGGTGATCGACTCAGGTGCTTCTTCTCACATCACCTCCAACTCTGGTATGGTCATCACAACATTATCTTCCCCTTTTCCTTCCTCCATTGTTGTAGGAAATGGCGCCACTCTTCTAGTTGTTGGCACTGGATACTCCATTCTCCCTAGCCCTTTCTGTCTCAACAATGTCCTTATAGCTCTTGACATTATTAAAAACCTTCTATCTGTTTGCAAATTCACCACTGATAATTCTGTTTCTATTGAATTTGACCCTCTTGGTGTTATTGTGAAGGATCTTCATACCAGGAACACCATCCTTCGCTGTGACAGCTCGGGACCCTCTACACCTTGCAACTTCCGTCGTTTCCTTCCGGACCATGCACTCTTGTGGCTACTCCCTCCCCAACCACCTGGCATCGATGTCTCGGTCATCCCGGCAAGGCTGTTCTTCAGAGCCTCGCCTAGTCTTCTTCCATTATCTGCAACAAGTTTGAAGATGACCATCTATGCTTTGTGTGTCATCTTGGGCAGCATGTTCGCTTACCTTTTGCTAGTTCTCTGTCGCGAGCTTCTAAGAATTTTGATCTTATACACTGTGACTTGTGGACATCTCCTATTATCAATGTTTCTGGATTCAAATATTACTTAGTTATTCTTGATGATTGCTCTCATTTTCTTTGGACTTTTCCTCTTCGGCTAAAGTTTGAAGCTTTTCCGACTATCTCTAATTTTTTCGCTCATGTTTTCACGCAGTATGGTTGCACCATCAAATCGGTGCAATGTGACAATGGGCGAGAATTTGATAACTCTGCCTCCCGTGCCTTCCTTCTTGGCAAAGGAGTCTGCCTCCGCATGTCTTGCCCATACACATCGCAACAAAATGGGAAAGTCGAGCACAAGATTCGCACCGTCATCAATGTCACCTGCACTCTTCTTTTTCAAGCTTCTATGCCACCCCCCTATTGGGCCGCTGCCCTAGCCACTGCCACATACCTCATCAATCGTCTCCCTGCCAAGACACTACACATGAGCACCCCTTTCCTCGCTCTTCATGGCACTCCACCTTCTTACCATGACCTCCGAACCTTTGGGTGCACCTGTTACCCCAATCTCATAGCCACCACCCCTCACAAACTTGCCCCACGCTCCACTCTTTGTGCTTTCATCGGCTACTCACCTGATCACAAGGGGTACAAGTGTCTCGACCTGGCCACCAACCGTGTCATCGTCTATCGACATGTTGTTTTCGATGAAACAACATTTCCCTTCTCCATTCACCAGCCCTCACCACCTCCTCAGGAGCTCGATTTTCTAACTAATGATGACTCTGCTAGTGTCTTCTCTTCCTAAAGGTGCAGCGTGGCTTGCTCAGCGTGGCTTGCTGGCTCCTTGTCAGCATCCACACGTTCGCAGGTCCCCACCCAGCCGACGACGTGGCCACCCCTTGGGTTTGCACCCCAGACGCTCCCTTAGGGGCCTCCACCTGCTCCCCAGCTAGCTTCGGCGTCCCCAGGGCCAATGGCACCCTTGACTACCTCCCGGGTGCCTCCGACGCCCTCTGTACAAGAACCTGCAGCGCCCGCGGCACCCTAGGCGTCTTCGACTCCCCCTTCACCGAGCTGCCAATCGTCTACACTCGGCGCACCGCACCTACAACTACGACGACTCTGGCACCTGTGACACCCTAGGCGCCCCCGGATCCTCCCTTCGCCAAGCCGCCGATCATCTACACTCGGTGTACCACACCTACAACTACGACGGCTCTGGCACCCGCGGTGCCCCAGGCGCCCCTGGCTTCCCCCTTCGCCAAGCCGCCGATCGTCTACACTCGGCGTACCGCACCAACAACAACGACGACTCCTGCACCTCTGCCCCAACAGCCTCCCGGCAATGAGGCCGCAGTGCTACCCGTCACGCCACCTGTGAACCCTCACTGGATGATCACAAGTGCTAAGGACGGTTTTCGGATGGCTACGCAGTCGTTCACCTTCACCGCCTCGTTGCCATCTCCGTTCCCGTCCTCTGTCCGTGCCGCGCTTGCCGATCCTAATTGGCGTGCGGCAATGGAAGATGATTACGAGGCCCTCATGAGCAACGGAACCTGGGAACTTGTTTCCCGGCCTTGTGATTCGAACGTCGTCACTGGCAAGTGGATCTTCACCCACAAGCTTCGCGCCAACGGCTCCTTCGACTACTACAAGGCTCGTTGGGTTCTCCGGGGTTTCACTCAGCGTCCCAGGGTAGACTACGATGAGATGTTCAGCCCGGTTGTGAAACCGGCCACCGTGCGCACAGTGCTCTCCATCGCTGTTTCCCGTGACTGGCCGATTCAGCAGCTCGATGTGAAGAACACATTTCTCCACGACACCCTCACTGAGATGGTCTACTGCAGCCAGCCGACTGGTTTCGCAGATCCTGCTCACCCCGACTTGGTCTGCCGTCTAAAGAAGTCCTTATATGGACTCAAGCAGGCGCCCCGTGCCTAGTACAACTGGTTTGCATCCTTTCTGCTCTCTCTGGTGTTTGCTGAGGCCAAATCCGACACTTCTTTGTTCGTCTTCCGTCGCGGCTCCGATACGACATACCTATTAATATATGTCGATGGCATTATACTGACAGCTTCCAGCACGGAGCTCTTGCACCAGACTATTTCAACTCTCCAGCGGGAATTCGCGATGAAGGATTTGGGGCCTCTTCACCACTTCCTCGGCATCACTATCGAGCGGCGTCCCAACGGGTTGTTCCTCCACCAGCGCACCTACACCCTCGACGTCCTCCAGCGAGCAGTCATGGCTGAATGCAAGCCATGTTCGACTCCAGTGGACCTCAAGGCGAAGCTGGCTGCTGACTCCGGACCTACGGTTCAGGATCCCTCCCAGTACCGTAGCATCGCCGGGGCATTGCAGTACTTGACCTTCACACGACTCGACATCGCCTATGTCGTACAACAAATCTGTCTGCATATGCACGACCCCCGAGAGTCTCATCTGATGGCCATGAAGCGTATTCTGCGTTACCTTCGAGGCACACCAGACTACGGACTTCTCCTACGCCGCTCGCGCTCCACCGACCTCGTCGTCTACACTGACGTCGACTGGGCCGGATGTCCAGACACACGCCGCTCAACTTCAGGTTACGCGGTGTTTCTGGGCGACAACCTGGTGTCTTGGTCCACCAAGCGGCAGACAGTCGTCTCCCGCTCTAATGCGGAGGCTGAGTACCGCGCCGTCGCCAATGGTATGGCCGAGGCCACCTGGTTATGACAGCTGCTGCTGGAACTCCAAGCGCTTTCGTCGCGATGCACACTCGTCTAGTGCGACAACATCAGTGCCGTGTACCTCTCCAACAACCTCGTTCAGCAGCAACACACCAAACATGTGGAGATTGATCTTCACTTCGTCTGGGAGGTCGCCATTGGTCACGTCCGCGTCCTCCATGTCCCGACGACATCACAGTTCGCCGACGTGTTCACAAAGAGTCTCCCGTCCTTGGTGTTTGAGGAATTTTGATCCAGTCTCAACATCTGCAGTGGCTGAGTTGTGACTGCAGGGGGGGGGGGTGTTAGAATATGTTTTGGGGGTGTTAGTCTTTCTCTCTCTCTCTAGCTTGTGGGGCTGCCTTGGCTGTCAAGTAGGCTAGTTGTGTTGGCTGCGAAGCATAGTTGTTATGGCGTCGCCATATCGTCGCCATAGCGTCGCCATATCGCCGTGGCGAAAATCTGCAATTCGCCACGGACCGCCATATCGCCCATGTGTCTATGGCGGGCGCCACAGGTGTGTGGCGCCACTGTGGCGTGGCGTGGCGCCCGTGGCGGATGTGGCGCCCGCCATACGAAGGCGCTGCGATGGCGCGACGGGGGCGCGGCGAGGGCTCGATGGAGCGTGGCGAGGGCGCGGTGAGGGCACGGCGGGGCGCGGCGGGGCGCGGCGCGGGGCGCGGCGGGGCCGTGGCGGGGCACGGCGGGGCCGCGGCGGGGCGCGGCGAGGGCGCGGCGTGGCCGCGGCGAGGGCGCGGCGAGCTCAGATCTGGCCGCCCAGTGCACTAGGGTAGAAGATGGGGAAGAGAAGAGGAGGGAGAGGAGAGGAAGTGTGGCGGCTGGAGAGGGGGCTGAGAGGGAGAGAGGTAGTGGGGAGAAGTTAGGGTTTAGAAATGGGCTTTAAATGGGCTGAAATTTAAATGGGTTGTGTGGTAAAATTTATATAAATAGATTATTTACTGTACTTTAAATATATTATTAGACATAATTTTAAATATGTTTTTACAATTTTAATTATATTTTTTATATTATAATATATCTAAAGTGACAATATTGTAACTTGATATTGTATTGCTATGTTTATCATACCATACTAATATTGTTATTTGCAATTTAGTATTTTAGTACTTATTTATTGATATATTTTTCTAAATCTTATAAGCTATTTTTCTATATTGTTCGCCGCGCCGATGTGTCTATGGCGACGCCGCGCCGCGCGCCATAAGCGCTGTAAAGTTATGAAGGTGGTAGGTCGCCGCGCTTCGCCGCGTCGCCGTAACAACTATGCTGCGAAGCCTAGCTCCCTTGCCTTGGCAGCCAAGTCTATTTATCTAGTTCATCCTTGTACTGCTGAGGATGATGGAATAATACACCTAAAGCTACTGTTCATCCTCTATCAATTATGTTTCTTTTTTTACCAAGAGAAATATCTAGCTTTTATATAAGCTAATAGCAAGTTCCATTATGTTTTCTTATTGTTTCCCTTTCTCTTTTTTGAGGGATTATTGTTTTGCTTCTGGCAAGATTAATGACCGTAATACACGAACTATGGTATTTTGTTTAAACAACAAAAGGACCATCCTAATAAGCTAGTTTTAACACATTACATAACTAAAGCAATTACATTTCTACTGAAAATCTGTTTCTTCAGGTACCATGAAGCTTGCGATAATGCAAAAAGTAAAATTATTGAGCTGTTGAGAGGACTTTCAAGTGAATTGCAGGACAAGATTAATATCCTTGTATTCTGCTCAATGTTGCTCATCATAACAAAAGCACTTTTTGGTCATGTTAGGTGATTAATTTTGTCCTTGCCTCTGCAAACATTATAGAGTATTGTGTGATTTCTCTTTTCTTAAGCCTAGAACATACATTGATACATTGGATATGTTTAAATTATGCAATGTTCAAATCTGGACCCAATCTGTTTTGCTGCACCACCAAACAACTGGTGGACTGGTTAGTGGCAGTAGTAGAAATTGGCAAAGCATGAGTCAATTGGGCTTTATTTTTTTCTATTTTAGTTATAATTTTGGCAACTTCATGTTTCTCAATTTAAAAATTTGATATAGAATTGAACTGGCCAGAAAGGCCTGATCTGGTATCTGTAGTGACTGGTTTGCTATTAGCCACTAACGTGAAACTTGGATATTAGGTATGTATATCTCTATGTTATATAGTTTCAGGTTTGTGCTGGAGCCTATATTTCTCATTAAATTTAGCCAATAGCCTAGAGCCTTAATTTTGGCATAGTTTACATTTTACGAGGCATAATACTGTCAATTTTATGTGTTCATAAATCATAATATGCTGTTTTGGTAATCTACACACAATGTTCTGGTTTCAATGTTTCATGCATTCTTTTGGGATTTTGAGCAGTGAGGGCCGAAGAAGGGGCTGGGTGCTTCCTACTATATCTCCCTTATGTAAGGTAGAAAAGGTACTATATGATCTTACTATATTGTGAGTCTGAATTTGTCTCCATAAAAATATGTTAGCAATTTATCATATGATTCCTTTATATTTTCTTAAACTGAAATAACCTCAATAGGTTGTTTAGATTTGTTGGTCTAGTTGTGCTACCTTTTTCTCTTCTCTCTGTGCATGAACTTTTGTGATAACCGTATATCATTTTTACATATGCACATATTAGTCCAATTGGAACAATTTTGAGCATTGCATGTTGATGATACTGATTTACTGAATCCATTTAATGTTATATAGTATATATCATTGTTAAATATCCCCTCCCCAGACACAAACGGGAAAAACGGAACACACACTTATGCACAGTTTATTCAGTTTTCTTATGGAAGGGTTGTTCTATGTAAATGAGGACTTCTCATTCTGCTTAATAACTTACCTTATGATTGAATGCACCCTAGTTTTAGTAGGTCCCATGAAGTCCTTGTTAGAGTGTGTGTGTGTGTGGGGCCCCTGGTGTGTGGGCCCCTCCTGTAAGACTCCCCTTTTATCCTCCCAACCCTAGGGAGAGGAATCTATCCATCATCTCTTCCTACATGGTATCAGAGCCTTAGGCTCCTCCTCCCCTCCTCTTCTTCCCTGCCGCCGGCGCTGCTGCCGTCGCCTCCATGGCCGGCGAGCCCCCTTCGGCAAGCACCACCTTCTTCTTCTCCTCCTCCTCCCCTTTTCGTGGGCTGGGTTCCGCCACCATGGCCGGATCCGCCCCTCTTCCGACCAGATCCGCTGCCGGGGCGACCGGATCTGCCGCCGCCGGCTTCCCCCCGCCGGGGTTCGCCGCCGCCGGACTTCCCCCGCCTTTTCTCGACGCCGGCGGCCCGATCCCGCTCGGATCCGCCGCCGGGGCGGCCCGATCCGGCGCCGCCGAGCTCCCCCCGCCCTTCCTCGACGCCGGCGCCCCTCTCCCGCCCGGATCCGCCGCCGGGGCGGCCCGATCCGGCGCTGCTGAGCTCCCCCCGCCCTGCCTCGCCGCCGGCGGGGCCGGATCTGCCGCCGCCGGCCCGTCTTTCGCCGCCTGCCCGCCTGTCCCGCTCGGACCCGACGCCGGGGGGGCCGGATCTGCCGCCCCCGACCCTCCCCTGGCCCCTACAGGGCCGCCCCCCTCCCCCCCGCCTCGGCCTTGCACTGGCCGACCATGGGGGGGCCCCTTCGGCTGCTGCCGGCCTCGCCGGCCTCCCCCTGTGCTGTCCTGGCCAACCCCGGGTGGGCCGCCGCCGCTCCTCCCCACCGCCGCGGCCTCGGGCTGGCTTGCCCCTACGGATATGGTGGCTGCCGACGCTGCCCTTGCTGCCGCCCTTGCCACTGCTAAGACTGCTGCCGCTGCTGCTCGGGCGCGTGAGCGGGCAGCCACCCTCGCTTGGGAGAATGCTCGCCAGACCGCTGATGCCCTTGCCCAGCATGTCGCTGAGGCCGAGCATCACCTCAGGGGTGTTGACCCCACTGCCACCGCGGCTCCTGCTGTCGCCGCCGATCCGGATGCCGCACAGCTTCACGCCCAGGCGGCCGGTGTACAGAATATCCGGGCGCTGGTGCCTGTCACCCTCGATCCCTCATCGTCCTCCTACGCACGCTGGCGCGACCTGGTGCTCCTCACCCTCCGGCGCTATGCCCTGGACGACCACGTCCTTATCGACACTCCGGTGATTGCCCAGGGGTCCGTGTGGCGGCGCATGGACAGCGTGGTGCTGTCATGGATTCTTGGGTCCATTACTGTCGAGCTCCAAGACATCGTGCGGGATCTTGGTGGCACCGCTCGGCAGGCCTGGGTTGCGATCGAGGGGCAGTTCCTTGGCAACCGCGAGGCTCGTGCTCTCCAGTTGGACGCTACCTTCCGCACCTTCGTCCAGGGGGATCTCTCCATCTCGGAGTACTGCCGTCGCATGAAGGGGATGGCGGATTCCCTTCGTGACCTTGGCGAGCCTGTTGCGGACCGCACTCTTGTCCTCAACATCCTCCGCGGTCTCGGGGACAGCTACACGCATCTCCGGACATGGATCACGCGGACAGTGCCGTTCCCCTCATTCCGCAAGGTTCGCGATGACCTTGTACTCGAGGAGCTGACCCGGGGACTCGCTCCCACATCTACTACCGCGACTGCTCTAGTCGCCTCCGGCCCCATCCGGCCGGCCTCCCACCCACAGCCGTCGCCGTCTCCCTCCCTTCTTGGCACTCCTACCGCCGGTTCCACCACTAGCGGGGAGGGCCGTGGTGGCGATCGCGGTGGCGATCGTCGTCGCCGGGGAGGGGGGCGCCGTGGTGGTACCGGTCGCGCTCCGGCTCCTACATCCGTCACGCCAGCTCCTGCCGCTGGGAGTGCGCCCTGGCCATCCTTCTCCAACCCATGGACGGGGCGCATTTCCATGTGGCCGGGACAGTTCACTCCTCGGCCTCCTACCCCACCTGCGGCCATGCTCACCGGCGTGGGGCCCGTGGTCCGGTGGGTGGGATCAGTCGGCCCTCGCACAGTCTTTCAACACCATGGCGTTGACTCCGCCGACCGCCACGGATTGGGTGGCCGACTCGGGTGCTTCCTTCCACACCACTCCCCATGATGGTATTATCTCCTCTCACAGCCCCCCCACCCATCTCACCCTTCTTCCATCATGGTTGGGAATGGCACTTGTCTTCCCGTCACCTCCGTGGGTGATGCGACTCCTTGTGGGTCTTTTCGCCTGCAAAACATTCTTGTTGCTCCTGACATTGTTCACAACCTTCTTTCCATTCGTCAATTCACCACTGATAATTCATGTTCTGTTGAATTTGACTCCTTTGGTTTGACTGTGAAGGATATGACCACCCGGCGTCCTCTTCTCCGCTGTGACAGCACCGGACCCCTCTACACTCTTCGTCTTCCACCTTCCGCTGCTCCACCTTCGTCCGCCCTTGCCGCCACAGCGTCCTCCACACTCTGGCACCGCCGGCTTGGTCATCCCGGTGTCGACATTTTGGCTCAACTTTGTCGTAGCTCCTCCATTCCTTGTACTAAGGCTACTAGTGAGCATATTTGTCATGCCTGTCAATTAGGTCATCATGTTCGTCTACCTTTTTCTATTTCTTCCTCGCATGTTGTTCATGCGTTTGACCTTATTCACTGTGACTTGTGGACCTCTCCGATCATGAGTATCTCTGGTTATAAATATTATCTGGTTGTTCTTGATGATTTTTCTCATTACTCATGGACGTTTCCTTTGCGGTCCAAGTCGGATGCCTTCCCCACGCTCACTCACTTCTTTGCTTGGGTTTCTACTCAATTTGGGGTTACTATCAAGGTCGTCCAGTGTGATAATGGTCGTGAGTTTGACAACTCTGCTTCCCGGGCTTTCTTCCTCTCGAAGGGAGTCCAGTTGCGCATGTCCTGCCCCTATACCTCCCCTCAGAATGGCAAGGCTGAGCGCATGATTCGTACCACTAATAATGTTATGCGCTCCATGCTCTTTCAGGCTTCGGCTCCCGCTCGCTTCTGGGCTGAGAGCCTCCTCACTGCCACCTATGTGCTCAATCGCCTGCCTTCTAAGGCTACGAGCGCTCCCACCCCTCACCATGCCCTGTTTGGTACCCCACCTTCCTACACTCACCTTCGTGTTTTCGGGTGTGCTTGCTATCCCAACACTTCTGCCACTGCTCCTCATAAGCTTGCGCCCCGCTCGACCTTGTGTGCGTTTCTTGGCTACTCTCCCGATCATAAGGGGTACCGTTGCTTTGACCTCTCCTCTCGTCGTGTTCTTATCTCACGACATGTCATCTTCGTTGAGTCCGTCTTTCCTTTCTCCGTTGACTCCGCACCCACCACCAGCCTTGAGTTGGACTCCCTGTTTTCTACTGACCCGGTGGTCCAGCCACCTTTGTCTTCTGCAGGTACATCTCCGGCTGTTCCGGTGGCTCTCCCGCCATCTGACGAGCTGTGTGTGACAGCGGAGCTGCCCGTCGTGCCGGCCGCGGCCCCCGTGCCCCTGGCTGTGCCACGTGCGGCCACTCCTCACCAGCCGGCGTTGCCCTCCGCGCCATGCGCGGCCCCGGCGTCCTCGTCCGTGCAGCACGCGGCCCCATCCCTGTCGCCTCCTGTGCCCGGGGTTGGCCCGCTGTTGCCGTCGGCGCCGTGTTCCGCCCCGGACACGGCCCCGACCGTGCCCCGTGTCCCCGCGACACCTGCCGCGCCACGCGCGGCCCCAGCATCTTCTTCCCGCTACGCCAACCCTGTTCGGGTCTACCAGCGCCGCCCGACGGGGTTGCACCGGCCTGCTCTCGCGCCGAGCCGCCGGTGTACCACCCGCCCCTCCTCCACCGCGATCCCCGCCACACTCACCCGATGGTGACTCGGCGGGCTGCGGGGGTCCTCCGTCCAGTTGACCGCCTGGTCCTCTCCGCCGCTACAGCACCGCCAGTCTCTCCCATACCCTCCACTGTTCGTGGCGCCCTGGCGGATCCTCACTGGCGCCACGCGATGGAGGAAGAATATGCAGCCCTTCTGGCCAATCAGACCTGGGACCTGGTGCCTCGCCCCTCTGGCTGCAATGTGGTCACCGGCAAGTGGATCTGGACACACAAACGCAAGGCAGATGGATCGCTGGATCGCTACAAGGCTCGCTGGGTCCTTCGGGGTTTCACCCAGCGCCTTGGAGTTGACTATGATGAGACTTTCAGCCCGGTGGTGAAGCCTGCGACTGTTCGGACCGTGCTCTCCCTGGCTCTCTCGCGGTCCTGGCCAGTTCACCAGCTTGATGTGAAGAATGCCTTCCTCCATGGCACCCTGACGGAGACTGTGTACTGCAGCCAGCCTGCGGGTTTTGTGGATCCTGCTCACCCTGAGCGTGTTTGCCGGCTCAACAAGTCTCTGTATGGTCTGAAGCAGGCTCCTCGGGCTTGGTACAGTCGGTTCGCCTCCTTCCTGGTGTCTGTGGGGTTCAGCGAAGCCAAGAGTGACACTTCTTTGTTTGTCCTCCACCGCGGTGCTGACTCAGCCTACTTGCTGCTTTATGTGGATGACATTATCCTCACTGCGTCCAGCCAGTCTCTACTTCAGCGGATTGTCTCCTCGTTGCAGCAGGAGTTTGCCATGAAGGACCTTGGTGTGCTCCATCACTTCTTGGGCGTGACAGTGGAACACCGCCCTGATGGCCTCTTCCTTCACCAGCGCCAGTACGCCTTGGATATCCTCCAACGCGCAGGGATGACTGACTGCAAGCCCTGTGCCACTCCAGTTGATGCTCAGTCCAAGATTTCCGGTACAAAGGGTACACCGGTGGATGATCCCACTGCCTACCGAAGCATTGCTGGCGCCCTTCAGTACCTCACTTTCACTCGGCCAGATATCTCCTATGCGGTGCAGCAGGTGTGCCTTCACATGCACGACCCCAGGGACCCACACCTTACCGCTATGAAGCGGATTCTCCGCTATCTGCGTGGCTCCCTCGACTTTGGGCTTCACCTTCGGCGTTCTCCTGTTGCTGACCTCGTGGTTTACACTGACGCCGACTGGGCGGGCTGCCCAGACACGCTTCGCTCCAAGCGGCAGCCGGTTGTCTCCCGCTCCAGTGCCGAGGCTGAGTACCGAGCTGTTGCTAATGGGGTGGCCGAGGCATCCTGGCTCCGGCAGCTCCTCGGGGAGCTCCATTGCCCCCTCGCCAGGAGTACGTTGGTCTACTGCGACAACGTCAGCGCCGTCTACCTCTCCACCAACCCCGTCCAGCACCAACGCACCAAGCATGTGGAAATTGACCTCCACTTCGTTCGTGATCGTGTCGCCGTGGGAGCTGTCCGTGTCCTACATGTGCCTACCAACCCTAGGGAGAGGAATCTATCCATCATCTCTTCCTACAGTCCTAATTGATGCTAGGTACTCTAGTAGAATCCTTGTCCTTGTTACTGGTTACTTTATTTGCAAATATTTGTTGTGCTCGTGGAATAAGTTCAGTTTTAGGTTCAAAATGCACTATTGGTAGTTTCAAATGATACTGTTTGTCTTGGTGAACAAGAGTTAAACATAGGTAAGTTGGAGCAGCTTTTGCATAAACAATGCCATCCCCCGCAAATACCTGTACCAATTTTTTATTTGCCAGGAGGCGCATTCCTTTTTTACAATATTTATGCTTATGTATAACATATTTATGCAGGGTTATGCTGCGGAGATCTCAAATGAATTGAAATTGTTAGGAACTTTTCCTTATTGGCTTGATACTAATCAAGGGAATGCAATACTGAATGATGTCCATATGCAGTCTTTGTTTATTCTGACTGGTCCAAATGGTGGTGGCAAATCAAGTATGCTGCGATCAGTGTGTGCTGTCGCACTACTTGGAATATGTGGCCTGATGGTGCCAGCTGCTTCAGCTGTCATCCCACACTTTGATTCCATCATGCTGCATATGAAAGCCTATGATAGCCCCGCTGATGGCAAAAGTTTGTTTCAGGTGCCAACTTGTAGCTTTGCTTGTTTCTTTTCGTATAATTTGTGTATTGTGTTCTCGGGTTAATATTGGTGTTATTACCATTTGTTATGTTAGTCTTTCATGATTGGATTTAACCTGCTAACAGTTCATTGATTGATGCTATTTCTGTTGTAAACTAATCATCTTAGCTATTTTTTACATTGAACTTCCCCAGTAAGTAGCACATGACAAAAGTGACGTGCTAGAAACTATGCTTAGTTATACTTGATGCATAAATGCATAAGGTCTCGAAGAACACAGCCAGTGTCATCACAATATGAACAATGATGCAAATCCTACAAAATGAATTTAGTTGATGTACCAGCACCATTTGGTTCATGTCAGTGCATGCAGTAGGTTATTTATTTCTTAATCTAAATCATGTTATGTTATTACACATGTATGATAAAACTTTCTAATATATGTGTCCTTTTTGTTAACTATCTGTTCTTTACAGATTGAAATGTCAGAGATACGAGCTTTAGTCAACCGAGCTACTGCTAGGAGTCTTGTTCTAATCGATGAAATCTGTAGGGGCACAGAAACAGCAAAAGGAACATGTATAGCTGGTAGCATCGTTGAAAGACTCGATAGTGTTGGCTGCATAGGCATCATATCAACTCACTTGCATGGCATTTTTGACCTTCCTCTGTCACTCAACAATACTGATTTCAAAGCTATGGGAACGGAAGTTGTTGATGGCTGTATTCAGCCAATATGGAAAATAATGGATGGCATCTGTAGAGAGAGTCTTGCTTTTCAAACAGCTAGGAAAGAAGGTATGCCAGATTTGATAGTTAGAAGAGCTGAGGAACTATATTTGACTATGAGCACAAACAAGAAGCAGACATCATCAACGACACACCATGAACCTTCCGTTGCCAACTCTACTGCAAACAACTCGGTTGACAAGCCTGATTTTCTGCGAAATGGGCAATTTCCATCTGGTGCCTTTGGACTACTGCGAAAGGAAGTTGAGAATTTTGTTACCACAGTATGCAAGAATAAACTGTTGGATCTTTACAAGAAAAGAAGCATCTCAGAAATGACTGAGGTGGTCTGTGTTGCCGTAGGTGCAAGGGAGCAACCCCCACCTTCAACTGTTGGCAGGTCCAGCATCTATATAATTATCAGACGTGACAACAATCTGTATGTTGGGCAGGTACTTTATTCATCATATTCCTCTGATCTCCATTTTCTTAATGTTGCTACGAGGGGCATAAAATGTTGACTCCACTGTCTGCAGACGGATGATCTTGCAGGTCGCCTTATTGCTCACAGATCGAAGGAAGGTATGCAGGATGCCACGATATTATATATGGTGGTTCCTGGCAAAAGCGTTGCTTGCCAACTGGAGACTCTTCTCATAAATCAGCTATCTTTGAAAGGCTTCAAGCTCATCAACAAGGCAGATGGCAAGCATCGAAACTTCGGTATATCTCTCGTCTCAGGAGATGCCATTGCAGCACACTGAGCTGGTCAACTAAAAATCTAATCTAGGAGTAACTCTAGGAGAGTGCATTCTGATCCGTTTTGGTTACCGATTACGATAGGTGCAGTGGCAGGAGCAAATCGATCTAATTGGTATTGCTGCCATCATTGCGCATAGTAGGGGGGCCTTTCCATTTGGAAGTAGTTATGATGCTAATCCAATGTATGAGTAATTCACTGTTAATTGGGATATTATTTATCTGATGCCATTGTCTCCACGACTTTTAGGGCCCCAACCTGATCCCAGGTAATCCTGTATCATCAAATTTCGAAATATTCTCTGGGGAGTCTTCATGCCAAGATCGTAAAGGTTCTGCCTATCAAAATTCAAAATGCCCTGATCCCATGTTTCTCATCATTAGATTCCCTGGGGGCAGCCGGGCAGGAAGCCAGGAACATGAGTGAGATAGTTGAATCCAACACAATGCGAAAGGTGCAGCTTATCCGCTGTAGTGTATGATGGCACGCGAAGTATTTTTTTTTCGCTTGACTCCGAAACCAGTGAGGCTTCGTGTGACAAGTTGACAAGTCGCGACGGATTTTACGTCGCCATAACATGCACGAGCGGGGGTGGCGGTTTGGGCGCGACGGCGACGTGCCGAAGCGGCATACGCATCGTTGCCTCCCCTAAAATTCCCGTTTTGCGTGATGAGATTTCCGTACCAGGGTGACTGTTACACTTGAGCTAACCAGCCAGCCCACCTGCTGCTGCTGCATGTGTGAGGACATATAAAATGCAGAGGAAACGTACAAATTCGTACCTCGATTGCTCCTTGGTTCCGTCGGCAGGGCCGAGGCGGGGGGGGGGGGGGGGGGGGGGGGGCACACCTCAGTACGCTGTTACATTTAATATAAAAATAATTATTTGTCATTTCATATTTGTTATTAATTATTTGTTGGTAATTAATTGTTTTCTATTGAATAGTTCAATGCATTTAACGGTATCACTTCAACCATTTTCTGTATATTTTACTCTTATAGTTAGGGTGTGTTTGCCAGGTTTTAGTTATACCTTCTTTGTCTTGTGAAACTAGAGTTAAGCCAAACACATTTCCTGAGTATTAGATCTTGAAAGTGCTTCAAAAAAAGGTGGTGGAGTAGTATTTAGTCAACTTTAAGTGCTTCATTTTAATTTCAGTATGTATTTTAGGATCTGGCTTTGTTATTATGTCAACGATATAAGACTATTCACAGTGGTAAGTTTAATAACACTGTTTTTAAAAGACCATATCAACTTTACAACTGAATGAAATGTCCTCCCTCAGTGGTGAGTTCCATTTCACTATTTTCTAAGCTAATAAGTGTAATTAAATACTTTGTCACTGAATTAAATATCATCTCTCTGAAGAAATGATTTGGCTCACAGTGAGCGTTTGAATTCGGAATATGGGAAAGTAGCTCCGGGTTGGGGGACTACTCCTTTTATGGGGGTCGCAATGGCTTTATTCGCGATATTCCTATCTATCATTTTAGAAATTTATAATTCTTCTGTTTTACTCAATAAATTTTTCTACTAATTTATATCTTCCCTATTCAGTAATATTATTTATATAGAATATATAATCAATGTATAAATTAGGATATACATTTGGTAATAAACAGAGTTATATTACAATATGTTAATATATTAAGAAACGTATATTAACAAAATAACAAATTATTTCATAATCCGGGAATGCTTGTGATATTTCTATACTTATTTAAATATATCACAAATACATATATAAATCAATAATATTTGTGAGAAAGATTATATTAGAACGTAAATAATATGTACTCCTATATACGGGATCGACGATATAAAATATATTATATTACAATTGTCAACACACGAAATATATTATATATTATATCATAATATATATTAGTGTTCCGAAGAAATATATATGGATATATATTATGATTAAATAATACATTACAGAAAACGTTTATAGAAAATTTAAGATAATTATCATATTAATTTTATATGATAATAACCAATAGTGTGCTATTAGTATATTAATGACCTAGAAATCTATGTTATGGTCAGCAAGTATGATGGTTCTAATGATGATCCTGCACGTATTTCGTGTGTATCTCACAGGTGGGTTTAAAAAACCCCGCGAATTAACTTGGGTCACAGGTGTGGTGGTTTCATTTCGTTTCATCCGTTTTAGAAATAGGTTAGCACCGTGTCATATAGATGACTATTTCATTCTCTTTCCTCCATAATTTAAAGTAATATAATCTGAAACAATGTAAAAGTAACTGGGTGAATGAATATACGAGACATTCTACATAAATAGATAGAGACATAGTGACATGTCTAATCAGCGCTTTGACTACCTAGCCTCATACAGTCATACGATCTACTCGTACTTTACTAATATATACCATCGTTTTTTGCATGAGCTGGCGCTCCTCGAAATGGCTCATGACATACGAAAGCTGCGAGATCAGGGTCATAGATTACCGGTTTGCAGGCGCTCCCTCGGCTCGTCAGAGATGTCAGGCATCTCGCCTGTAACTGTGCGACGCTAGCTCAGCTTTACCTAAATATTTTACCATTTCTTTCATTGCCAGTTTGTTCTACAGACTGTGTGACTCTGCTGTGAGGCATGTCACATGCGCCTCAGTGACACGACCTAGCTTAATTAGTACAGGGGACATCTAAAAGTATAGTTTAGACTTTAGACAGCTAAATTTTTCCTCGACTTTTTCAAGTTTACAAACTTAATAAAGTTTAGCCGGGACTCACACTCACTTTTGTACAGCTAAAGTCTCCACAACATCCCTTGATTCAGCATAGCGTGTCATTTGAAAAGGACCAAACTTGAGAAACCGAGTTAGCTATTCACTATTCCATAATTTCATCAAGCTTGGCACAACCAACAAAAAGAAGAGTCCACTTCTTACGCGCGCGGGGAAGAAGTAGGTAAAATGGCTCACATGCTCGGGCCTCGGCAGCTTGCAATTGCACCGAGCTGTCGTCGTCGTCGTCGTACGTGAGTACCACCGGAGCGAGCGAGCGGTCGATCGAACGAGGAATTCTTCCGCTCGTAAAAAACACCTTCCCGCCGTGCCGCTCTGCAGCTGCCGTGTCCGCGCGCACCAGGCACCAGCGAAAGAGAGGCACGTGACGCCGCGAGTACCACTGCAGCAGCAGCGGCACAGGCATGCAGATGGAGCGGCAGCGTTGTCAGGCCAGCTTGTCTGACGGTCTGTCCGACTGTCCCCTCGCCTGCTCGGCGCGACGGCGCCCGCCCCCGCAGGCGGCAGGCCGCAGGCCGCAGCGCGAGGTGAACGCGTCCCACGTAAAAAAACAAACAAACAAACACCCGATATTCCCGTGCGGCGCCGGCGCCGGCGCGGTGGCGTCCGGCGGGCACAGTAGCGGCGTCCCGATCGATCGATCACCCAGTTTACCACGAGCTGTAGGCTGTAGCCTGTAGGTCGTTCTGCAGGGTAAAGAACACACGAAGTTGACCTCGAGAGGAGAGAAAAGCAAACGTCCGTGCGTTGAGGCCGGCCACCTGATCGATTGTTTAATATCTGGTAAACGATCACGCATGCAGCCGACAGGACTCTAGGTCTAGGAGCCACCTTCTCTCTATCACAAAACGGAGTAGCTCCGGCTGGCTCCCTCTCCCTCCTCCTCTCTGTACATTTTACGGTACGATTGGAGCGTGGCGGTGCCACGGAGCTGAGTAACCGAAGGAAGAAGGAACACACACGTACGCACACGAGTTAATCTCTACGTCGTCGCGTTTAGAAGTCGTGCAAAAACTCACGTACTCGTCCATCTTACTTCTCATCATCTCCCCTTTCCTCCTTTATCACGCACGCACGCACGCACGCACGCAACCCACGCGCGGAGTGCCGGTGGAACGCGTGAGGAGTGGAGGAAGAAGAAGCAAAGAGAGTTAAATCCCAGTATCCCACCAACCACCGCTCCACACTGCTTGTCCCCCGGCCCCGCGCTCGCCGGCGGCGAACGCGAACGCGAACGCTCGCCCCCTCGCCGTAGGTATGCGCCCGCGCTCTCTGCTCTCTGCTCTCTTTCCCCGGAATACGCGAACGACGAGTGGCGTGTTTCCTTTTCTTTTCAATTCTCTACTGGGTGTATTTCTTGCCTTCTCCGTTAGATCTTTCTCCTCCTTATCTGGTTTCTGTTACACTCCGCCATGAGCTTCCTCCGCAAAACTCTGAACTTTGGAGTGTTAGATGTTGGGTCTCGACCGTCGATTGCGTGCGGCATTTGCTTGGGGGCGATCTTTTCTAGCTTGGGCGAGGTTTGTGTGCAAATTTCAGGCTGCGCGCGTTAGGTGGATTACTGGATTGGCATCTCAGGTTTCGGGGCGAAATTCACGTCGATGCTGGCGTAAAGGCGGCGCCTTTTTGCAGTTCCTCCCGTCCCCATCCGCTCCCGCGCCCGAGAATTTATTGCTCGGGCGCGCGTCGCGGGTGCAGCTCGCAATGCTCTCAGTCTCTGATGTGTAAGGATGCAGCCTTTCCACTTTTAAATGCTCGGCCTGTTGGCTTCAAGATGCCCTCGCCTCTGCACCATTCGTCTCTGAACTCCCGCTTCCGTAGAGCGTTCTGGTTAGTGGTTAGCCCTCGTGTGCTCCACTCGTCTCGATTTCACGGATTGTTTGGGGGAATTCTGCTGCGCTTCCGCCTGGAAAGCTTCGAGCTCTTGGTGCTTCTACTCTGCGACTGCGAGAAAACCGCGGCTTTAGTAAGAGCTCATCAGATTTCCTATTCTTTTTTTTTTCTTTTATTTTCGGTTTCAGGGTTCGTTTGTATTTCAGCGTACGTTACGTCTCGTTCCTTTCATTCCTTTTCTACCTTGTCGTTATACTTCTTCCTTATTATCACCGTCCTCTTCTTTACAGTTTATCGATGTTCCGTGACAACAACTGGGGCCTGAAAAACTGTCTTGCTGCAAGATTCCCTGTGAGGCCCAATGCGTACAATCTCGTTGCCCTGATAGAGTGATAGTTTCTCCTCCTTTTGAATCATGAGTTCTTGAGTGATGCGTTTGAAGTTAACTCAGCTCGAGTTTTGATTTCCATGGAGTAGAAAGCCGAGCTCCTTTGGCCGTCTCTCTCCTGCCAGCTGTGGACTTTGTGCACTTGTGCTTAACTGGATCATCTGACTGAAAAGGTGCATCCTTTAAAGGCCTTCGTTACTGCAAGATTCCTTTTGATGGTAATCATGGATCTGTAATTACTTCCATCCAATTGCATCGGTGCATTTGCTTTATGTTACCTCCTGTTGCCTATTGGCTGTTACCACATCCTACTTTTCTACTATCTTGCCTGGTGTTGCTCAGTCCCCATCGTATCATTTCGTCGGACGTGCCATTCTCCTTTCTTTTGGTTTTTAAACAGAACAAGGCCATGGACTGTAGTCTTCTTGCAGCAAACTGGCCTACTAATGCCTGCAAAAGTCCAGCCTTAGGCATGTGTGTGTGTGTGTGTGTTGATGTTTTCCTGAAAGGACAGCATCTTGCTACAGTATACAGTAAATTAGCTACATCATCTGACCTTATGTCCCATACACATAGTTTCAAATTTAAGGCTTCAATGCTAAGAGCTTTGCAAGACAGCAGTATGTGTATGCTTAGCTATGCTGGCCTGCTAGCTCTCCGGTTTCTTACCAGCTACCTGTAATGCTCTTTTGATTTATTAACCTGACCAGCTTTGTGGATCTCAGGTGGAAGGCTGGTAGGTAATGTTTCATAACCTCTGTGCCATTTGACTGAATTTCTTGTCATATATGTATATCTAGGACTCTGCATTAATGGTGTCATCCTTGGAGGTAGCCTTCATGACAAGAAGAAGGCAATGACCAATTTGTTCAACCTGAGTACAGGGATGGCCAGCACAAATGTGGTAACGGATCGAACTCGCATAGATGGTACACTTTCCTTCCACATTGTGTTTTTCTTTGCAGAACTACTGAATGCAAGTGATCTACAAGTCCTGATTTTTTTTCGTTTCTAGTGTATATTGATTTTTCATAACATTATCCCCCCAAAAATATTTAGTTGGCATATGCTTTACTGCTACTTGAGATAAATGCTGTTTCTGCAAATGATGCATGGGTGCTGGTGGGGTGTAAGATTTGGCAGAATTGCTGGCACAAATGATGACAACTCCACCTATCTGTTTGGCTAGATGGCATTGGCATTGTTTGAATAATTGTTCATTTGCATAATGCTAGATGGTCTCCCTTTAGATGATGACATGTTTGTTTTTTTCCTTGTGGATGCTTTCCTCCTCTTGGATTTGGAAAAAAAATAACAAAAGTACTCTTGTTATTTTTGTTGCAAGACACTGACCTTACAAATCGGACCGATTATTTCTTTCTTTTTCAGCTTGTATGGATGGACATAGAAGTTTTTTTTAAAAAATGTTAATTTTGTGTTATTCTGAGTTACACATTCTATTTACCTTTTGTCTTTTGTCTTTTGTCTCAGGCTCTCAAGTTCAAAAAGGCGGCGAGATGTCAAGAGAAGTGGTGTTGATCCTGCTAAAGTATGTGTAGAGGACAAACTAGTGAGTATCATGGCATGTAGCCCAGTCTGCACTATGTTTTTCTTTCAATTTATCATAGATGTCCTGCCTAAATTCTCATTGTCAGATTTATCCTTTCGAATGTAGAGCAGGACAACACTTAAAAAGTTTGGTAAAATTCTTTGTTCTAATATGAAACTCATTGCAGCAGGTAGCTAGTACTAGGAGTTCTTCAAGCAAGAAATCAAATGCATGTCCAATGAAGAGGCCACTAGCAACGGATATGTCCAAAGAAGTGGAATCAAAGAGGAAGCCACCTAGTGTTGTTGCTAGATTAATGGGACTTGAAGATGATCTACCTGCTAAAGAACCAGCATTTCATTCATCTAGAAGAAATATGCGGAAAAGTCATTCACATGATAATTTGGCATCGACAAACAGGCGGCAACAGCAGCAAGAGAACAGCCATTACAACATCACAACACCAAACATATGCATAGGCCAGAAAGAAACAGTTGAATTTAAGGATGTGTATGAAGTCTCTGAAGATCCATTAAGGGAGCATCATATTCTGGACCAAACTTTTCCTAGAGAAAGATCTTACGGGAACAAGAGTGACATTAGGATTGAAGTTGTTCGACAGAAGTTCATGGAAGCAAAACACCTTGCCACAAATGAGAATTTCCTCCATTCGAAGGAGCTCCAAGAAGCTCTTGAGGTTCTAAGTTCAAACAGGGAGTTGTTTCTGAAGTTTCTTGAAGAACCAAGCCCTGTTTTCTCGAAGCAACCGAGTGGACTCCACACAATGCCTCCACCTCCTCCGACAAAGCGCATCACAGTGTTGAAACCGATCAAATCTGTTGAGAAGAAAGGAGTAAGAACAACCAAAACACACCAAGTTAATGAAGAAAATGTACTTGTGATGGGAAAGACTCACCAGAGATCTTACTCGGCAGAAGATAACTTCTCCCAGCCAACTAGGATAGTTGTCTTACAGCCTAGCCCTGGGAATCCTAGTAGAGCAGCAGCCAGGCTAACTCCCCGAGCAGCTCCATCTGAACAAACTCAGCAAACACACTTTCATGGAGGTTTAGAAGATGGTGCAACCACCCTAGGATCTAAAGAAATACTGCCTGGTTTGGTTCAATACATGGCAGAGAGTTGTCATTGGCGAGACGAGTCGCTGTTGTCGTCTGCATACTCAAATGGGTATGGTGGAGATGAAAGTTCTTTCAGTGGGTCAGAAGCTGACTACATTGATGAAGGAGGTAGCATAAGCGACTCGGAGGGAGTAAGCCCGGTGTCACGATATTCATGGGATTACACCAAAAGATATAACAGTCATCACTCAGTCTCTAATTTTAGCAGGACATCCCACTCACATTCACCTGAGTCATCTGTGATCAGGGAAGCCAAAAAACGGCTTTCGGAGAGATGGTCAATGGTAGCATACAATGAGATCAATCAAGAACAAGAGCAGTTGCCAAGGAGCTCAAGCACTTTGGGTGAGATGCTCTCCCTTCAAGTAGCCAAGAAAAAAGGTGTTGCCGGGATAATTTCTGTTTCAAATAGCCAGTCTTGTGGAACAGAAAATGAGTTGGCCGTGCAAGATGCATGCAAACCTACTTTAAGAGAGCACGATGAAAATGTGAAGAGCTCTCCAAGGAATCTAGCCAAATCAAAATCTGTCCCAGTGTCATCATCCATTTTCGATGACATAGCGGCGAATGCTCAATCGGCATGTTCTGAAGGGACATTGAAGGTGGTTACAAAATCAGGTAAAGGAAAATTATCTTTCAAGGGGAAAATATCAAGTTTTTTCTTCCCTGGCAGTAAAAGGCTGACAAAAGAGAAAACTGCCTTCTCATCTGATAGCTCCGGTGAGAGCGTTGAAGTCACTTCTATTGGGCACATGGGGGCGCAATCTGATCACAATCTCGGTCCTGATGAACAAATGGCATTTTGCAAGGACAAAGCTGATAATTCCACCATTGTAACTATCTGTTCATCAAAAGTAAACACTAATCTCAAATTATATTTATGCCTTATTACTTATTTGTTATCATTTGCCTTTATATCGTTGCATTTTTTTCTACTGCAATTTTCCAATTTTCCTCCCACTTCCTTCGATTATCTCATCTTGAGTTTCCGCAAAAGAATATTGCTCTGTTCTCTAGCACTCTTACTCTCAAGTCACAACAGCTAACGAGAGACATGTCGCAGGATATTGATTCCATCGAAGTACCTGTATCTTTTGATTGTGTAAGGGGAAATGTTGATGAAGAAAAATCAAGTGGTAGTCTAAAATCTATCCACGATCAACCTAGTCCTACTTCGATTCTTGACACGGTATTTGAAGATAGCAAGAGTACTGAATCTTCAAGAAGCACTTCCTGCATTGAGAGTAAGTTTTACCTCCTGTTCTGACCCATGAGCTTGTCACTGATCTCTTTGATTATGTACTAACTACATGTTCTCTATATCTGTAGGTGTTGCCATACGATCCCTTGCCATTGATTCTATTGCTCGCGCATTATCATGGGAGGATACCAACTCACGTTCTCCGTTACTTGGCCACCTAATGCCCTCCAATGTAGGTGATGATGATGAACTACAATGCTACTCCCTTGTACAAAAGATAGTGTCGTCTGCTGGATTAGGCAATCTGCAGTTAAATTTGGTTTTCACAAGGTGGTACTTGCCGGACTCCCCCCTTAGCCCGGCATTGTGTGACGAGTTCTTGGATCGCAAGGAGGAGGATGCTAAATCGAGGGAGCGAAGGTCAAACCAAAAGCTTGTTTTTGATGGTGTAAACATGGCATTGGTTGAGATTGGCCAGGATGCCCTACTGGGCACCTATCCATGGAGTAGAGCATACTTCGGAACATGGCGGGAAACATCGTCTCAAACTTTGGGGGAAGAAGTATGGAGCCTTGTGAGGGATTGGCTTTATGGAGCTGGAAGCTATGCAGCAAACAAGGACGACAATGCCGGAAAGATGTTGGAAAGAATTGTGCAGGAGGAGGTAGAAGGAAGGGGTTGGATCAAGCTGTTGAGACTGGAAGCAGACGAGATCACAGCGCAGATTTCGAGTGAATTGCTGGAGGACCTTGTCGCAGATTCTTTGGATGATCTGGCAATTTGTTACTCTCAGTCTCAGCATGGTATTTCAATGCCAGTACCAGGTCTCTAGGAAGCAGTTGCTATGAAAATATGAGCATTGGGCACTTGTCCTGAAACTTTTGAGCTGAAAAATATCTTAAGCAGCTTCATAGCTTGTACATAGAAACTACAGCTGAACTGGCCAAATCATGCATTGCTGCATCCCTGTAGATGTCCTGTTGATCAAACAGTTAGTCAGAAGTATGACATTAGTACGTTTCACTGTCACCACTACAGCATAGCATATGTCAAACTGTCAATCTGAACGTTTGAATGGGTTAATTTCAGTCAGGACATATTAATGACCCAATCTAGCATGGTCTGTCAGGTGCAAGAAGATAACTTGGACCAAGACTAGGTAATTAGCAGCTGCTGTCGGCTCTGAACATTCCTCAGGTCTGAGATTTCTGAACTAGATGGCATCTTTCTTATTTCAAGGTAGGTGTAGCAGGATTAGCTTAACTTTTCTTGAACCAAGACGCGGCCCTCGCATTGTAATCTCCGTGATGTTACTCACGTAGTGAATTCACCTGTCTGATGTACTTCTTCTGAAATCTGAATTGCATGCACTGTCCATATCCCTGTGAATTCAGTGACAATCCAAAATCCATGTGCTTAAAAGAACAAAAGATGGAGATCGAGCTAACTGGAGCTGTCGAAAAATGTAGGCCGAGTTTGGTCCAGCTCGTAGAAGTCGGAGTGATTCACAATGTTTCACGTGCCGCGAAATCAATAGCAGAGTCCACTTGTCCACTGCGAGATTCAGCATTTTTTTCAGCGCATTGGAGTTGGAGATCATCCACTAGTTCTTGGCGATTTTAAGTTTGTCCGTGCAGAACACGGCAAAGATTAATTAGCGAGTTTTGATCACGGCTCAGATGTTCTTGCGTGTACATTTGGTTCCATCCGTGTTGCATTGACAAAAACGTCTGTCTAAGTATAAAAGAATTAATTGTGAGAAACACAACTTCCAACTGCCGGCGGCAAGCCCATGCATGCATGCATGTCAGCGGTAGAGCGTCACCGGCGGCAGCTGGAATCCGGAGTCGTGCAAGAAGGGTATCGCCTCCGGCCGCGACTCGAGGTCCCGGTAGAACTCGTACTCCGCCTCGTAGTCGTGCAGGTCCAGCTCGCGCCTCTGCAGCGTGTGGTAGTGGTGACGCGCCGCCGCGTCCTTGCCGAACCCGAACACCGACACGCGGTCGCACACGCCGGCGGCGGCCACCACGGCCTGCATCCCTGACGAGTAGTGGAACATGCCTTCGTCGTTCTGCTGCGACCACTCCTCCGCCGGCCGGCCCGTCTCCCGCGCGAACCGGCGCAGCGAGTAGTACTTGACGAGCCGCGCGCACAGCGCGTCCAGACGCGGGTCCGTCACGATCACCGGCGCGGCGATGGCGGCGGCGGCGGCGGCGGCGGAAACGAAGCCGGCGCCCAAGAAGGAGGATGAGTTGGCGTTGCACACGGCGTGCTCCACGAAGTGCGCGGCGTTGCACATGTACGTCAGGATGGGCACGCCCTCGCCGTATGCGCGGCAGAAGCAGATGCTACGGCGCGCGGCGGTGCACTGGCTCAGCACGTTGCTGTTGAGGAACGCCAGCCCGGTCCTGGTGCCCACGTGGCGTGCGTACAGTCCGTTCCCCGCCGGCGCATTGTTCAGCCGGATCACGAGCTCGTGCCCGTCGATGAGCTTGCCGTGCTCCGACGCCAGCAGGATCCCGCTGTTCCCGACCACGGAGCACGACGCGTACCTCCGACCTTCGCTGCCGTCGTCGTCCGTCCCCCCGTGGTACCGATCAATCGGGCGCTTGACGAGCCCCACGAGCTCGGACATCACGCCGGGGTCGAACCGCTGCTTCTCCACCCACTCCCGCAGTCCCCGGAGCGCGACGTCGCGGTGCTCCCCCGGCGCCCTCGCCAGGTTCCCCTCGAGCAGCTTCTTGGCCGCCTGCAGCACCGCCGACGCCGCCGGGTCCACCGCCGCGAGCTCCATGAGCCTCTCGTCGACGTCACCACTCCGTCCCGCACCACCATCCGGCGCCGCGGCCCCGGCGAGGCTGGCAGTCTTCTCACCGTTGCCGGAGTGGCGCAGCGAGCACCGGACGACGAGGAGCATGAAGACAACGGCGACGAGCAAGATCAGCTCGCACGAAGGGTAGCTCCAATGCCTCCTCTTCATCCCGGAATCCGAGTATCCGACTATCCGAATCAAACTGCCAAAGTATGATCCGCCCAGCTAAGCTTCCAGCTTCCAGCTTCCACGCTGCCTTGCTAGCTCGCCTCTGTGGAATCGAACACTGAGAGTATAAACGATTCCATTTTATACGTCTTCTTCCAATGCTCTCCTAACTGTCATGTAGCCCATGTTCGTCAAAATTGGTAGACAGAATCTGAACCCCGAAGATCCAGAAGCACGCCCATAATTTATTAATTTTCTTGTCTGGATTTCTACACTGTTCGTACGTGCGATTGACGACTGGGATCATATCCTCACGTCGATTCAGAACGACAACTGAATAAACAATTCGTTCCGTGGCAAGTTGGCAGAGGTTCATGTGGGGACGGAGAATGCGATCGATTGGCGAAGCGAAGGTTCCGACTTCCGACGGCGGCTGCCTGCCTGCATGCCTCCCTCCCCCAGGAGGCCGCGTTTTGTTGGGCAGTGATCAACTCGTGCGCCGGCCGGGGGAGGTCGATCTCGCCGGCGTCGACATGGGTGGAGCTCGATCGATCGTGTGCATGCGTTGACACGGCACGCGCACGTCCGGTGGAGATGGAAAGCTACCGGTGGCATGACATGGCAGACTGACACTGTGACTCACTGTCCAGCTCTGGACCAGTCTGGTGGAAGCTAAGCTTCATCGTCTTCATTCTTCCAGCTTGGAACGATCAAATATTGGGATCCCAGTCAGCCAAACCTACGCACCCAGTTACCAATTAATATTCCATAGTAAGGAGCGGGTATGTTCTCCGGCTGCAGTGGAAATGAGACGCACGGTCGGATTTCGATATGATACGGAATTTAGCCCACTTTTATAATTTCGGGAACTTTCACATCATCAAATCTGCGCCGAACGATGTGGATCACGGGTTCACCGTTTGTGGGGGGAGGAATAATAAAAAAATGAATTAAATAGAACATTCAAGTGTTGTGTGGTGTTGACGTGATAGCCACAACCTAATCTGCCGTCTTCCGGACTTTCGGTGTCTTAAACAAAGGAGATACCTATGATTGTAATAGCAGTGATAACAAGCTGGTGTATTAGATATTTATTAGGTTAGACTAGCGTATAAGAAAGATTTTAATTAGACAAAAAATAAATAAGAGAAATAATAAAAAAATGAAGAAATTATATTTTAAGCAAGACATCGTGAGGCCATAACATTTAAGACGGTACGAAAAGTAATTGGATGGGAGGAGAGAGAAAGAAGAGAGAGGTATAGAAATTTTACTAAGGTCAGTTAGGTACTAAAAATTAGTTTTAGTTTATCCAAACAATATAACTAATTAGTGAACTAACAATTAGCATATTGGCTAACTAATGATTAGTTCATTAGTTCATAAAAATCAACTAATTTGAGTTAATTGGGATCCTTGGACAATTTTACCACCTATACTATTGTAGCACGATTATTGTAGTGGAGGCAAAATCGGTTTTAGCCACCTGTTATTCCGATGTATCTAAACATGTATGGTCTAATTTTTAGTCAACTAACTATTAGCTAGCTAGCTAATAATTAGCTCTAATTATTAGTTAGTTAACTATTTGTTTTAATGCATCCAAATGGGACCTAAGAAAATGGTGTTGGAAGTGTGGTTTCTAAAGATTGTATCTTAGTATTAGTAACACAATAAGATAAGATATCATGTAAGAAATCATGATTTGGAATTGCCCTAAAACATATTTATTAAATACATTTAATGTTCAGATGCTAATTAGAAGGACTAGATATGAACTAATTATAAAAACTAATTGAAGAACCTCTAGGCTAATCCGCGATGTGAATATATTAAGTCTAATTAATCCATCATTAGCATATTTTTTACTATAGCGACCTATTGTCAAATCATGAATTAATTAGGTTTAATAGATTTGTCTCGTAAATTAACCTAAGAGTTCTGCAATTAATTTTGTAATTAGTTTATGTTTAGTCTTAATTAGTAACCGAACATCTGATATGATAAGTACTAAACTTTTGACCATGTCTTGAAATGAAATGTTTCGGTACCAATTAATACCGGTGTACTATTTTGGGGTCTAATAAAACAATAAAAATATATTTAAAATATATATTGGTATGATTAAATATGATATATTTGAATACGTTGATATCTCAAATATATTATATAGCTTAGTACAATATAATATATAGCTTAATATAAGTAATAGGTAACACATATATATAGAAATGAGCGGTATTGGTCGGTATTGATCGGTATGAGACTGATATTGATCGAAATGGCCGGTATTAACCGGTATTACCGATTTAAATGATAGAACGATATATACTAACTATTCCGATCGAAATGAAATTGATAACTTTATTCGACGATCGTGCATTACGCATAGGATCGATGCACGAAACGAGTCATTATTATCGTTAAACAAATTATACGCCATATATATATATATTGTATTATTGGTTGTGATTACATTCGAGGTCTAAACTAAAGTTAGGACTTCCTCCATTGAGAAAAAAAGTTGAAAAAACGAAAGAAACTGGGCGGGAAAGGGGTCGCCGTGTTGTCGCCTGCCTAAGATGAGCAAGCCACTGGAGTTGGACGACGACGGGTGGGCGCCGCCGCGTTAACCAAGTGCAGAAATTTTATTTATTTGCCGGATAAGCTTCTAGTGTAATCCAAACTAACTTATATGAAAATTCGGAAACATATATGAAAATAGATACCATCGGAATAAATACGGACTGAATAAAGAACGAATACAAATACGGAACTAAATATCTATCAGAATTATAAAAACCCTTAATATATGAAAAATACGATAAACAAATAAATAGGTTCAATTTACACACATATTAATAAATTATAAATACATATAATAAAATAAAAACAAGTTTTATTTTAGTTGTAATGAATATATATTATTTATTTTTAGAAAATAATTATATATTAATTTAAATTAATTTGTTTAATATATTATTAATAGAATATAGTTTAAATTTTACATAATGTGAAAAAGTAAAAGCTAATATTTTGTATAATGCAGTAAAAAACTGTGAAAACGGAAACTTTCCGTTTTTATTATGCGGAATATTCCGTTTCCGTATCTGTTTCTGTCGGAAATTGTCATTCCGTTTCCGTTTCCGCTTAAAAAAATTATGTTTCCGTTTCCGCTCCGGTATTTTTCGTATCCGTTTCCGCATAATCTTCTGTTTCCGTTTTTCCTGAAACGGACGGAAACTTTTCGTTCTGTTTTCATCCCTACTTAAAGCTTTCGACTTGTCGACTTTACTTTCTCTGCCAACCAGTTTATCACTGAACAATCAGTGGTTTCAGACACCCTTAAAGTGCATCAGCCCAAAATTCAGTGCTGTCCGAATGGTAATGCAAGAAATTCGGCAGTTAATATTGGCCATCACAGTAACTGAAGTCCAAGTGTTTCATGTTTCCGTTTCGAAATGATGATCTCCAATCAGAAGGGGACGTTGGATTTCTGGAGAAGAAGGTTGGGTTCAGATAAGCAAATCAAGCCTACCATCTTGCCGGCCACCATACGGAACAGAAGCAGACATAATAATCGGCCACCATTCGCCCCGCCATCTTGAAAGCGTGGTTGCTTTGCCTGCCATTTCCAGCTTCCAATTCCATCTCCTCTTCTCTCCCACCTCCACCTCCACCTCCACCACCTCTCCGGCTCTTAGCTTCTCCTCGACGACGACGGAAAGCCAGCCCTCCGGTCTCGTCCGGTCCTCGCCCATTCCGATCCACGACGAGTTGAAGCCCGGCGCCCGGCATACCATTCCTGGTGAGCATAATTCTGAACTGGAAACAAAGAAATTTGTTAGCTTGCACACCAGAATCATCTTTCCTACTCAAAAAGGTTGCTCTTTTTCTGTCCCTTGCTCGTGCATGCAAGTTACTTTTCTTTGCATCCTGTTCCAGGAAGAGAACAATGTCTTAGGGAAGGATTTAATTTGGCGCTTTGTTCATTGCAAGCATTGAGAAGGGAAGATGATCTCCTCTGCTGTGCAGCTCGGCGTGGTACTAACCTTCTTGTCGGTCACTACTACAAGCCAGGGGCTGAACCATGAAGGCTGGCTTCTCCTGGCGCTGAAGAAGCAGATGGTTGACACCTTACACTACCTTGACGACTGGAACCCTATGGATCCATTCCCGTGTGAGTGGAACGGTGTCTACTGCTCGTCGGGGTCCAAGATGGCGGTGGTGTCCCTGGACCTCAGCAACATGAACCTGTCTGGCACCGTGGATCCGAGCATTTGTGGTCTGGCTAAGTTGACTAACCTTGATCTGTCGTTCAATGTGTTTTTTGGTGTTATCCCTGCAGAGATTGGAAATTGCTCGAAGCTGGAGGTGCTCAACTTGAACGTCAATAACTTCCAGGGCACGATCCCCCATGAGCTCGGGAAGCTAGCTATGCTGACTAACCTTGATATGTCATTCAATGGGTTTTCTGGTGTTATCCCTGAAGAGATTGGAAATTGCTCGAAGCTAGAGATCCTCAACTTGAACGACAACAACTTCTTGGGCACGACCCCTCGTGAGCTTGGGAAGCTAGCTATGATGACTAACCTCGATCTGTCATTCAATAGGTTTTCTGGTATTATCCTTGAAGAGATTGGGAATTGCTCGAAGATGGAGGTGCTTAACTTGGACGTCAATAACTTCCTAGGCATGATCCCCCCTGAGCTAGGAAAGCTAGCCATGTTGACTAACCTTGATCTATCATTCAATGGGTTTTCTGGTGTTATCCCTGAAGAGATTGGGAATTGCTTGAAGCTGAAGGTGCTCAACTTGAACGACAATAACTTCTTGGGCACGATCCCCCCTGAGCTTGGGAAGCTAGCTATGCTGACTAATCTTGATCTGTCATTCAATGGGTTTTCTGGTATTATCCCAGAAGAGATTGGGAATTGCTCGAAGCTAGAGGTGCTCAATTTGAATGACAACAACTTCCTAGGCACGATCCCCCCTGAGCTCGGGAAGCTAGCTATGCTGACTAACCTTAATATGTCATTCAATGAGTTTTCTGGTGTTATCCCTAAAGAGATTGGGAATTGCTCGAAGCTGGAGGTGCTCAATTTGAAGAACAACAACTTCCTAGGCACGATCCCCCATGAGCTCGGGAAGCTAGCTATGCTGACTAACCTTAATCTATCATTCAATGGGTTTTTTGGTGTTATCCCTAAAGAGATTGGGAATTGCTCGAAGCTGGAGGTGCTCAACTTGAATGACAACAACTTCCTAGGCACGATCCCCCTTGAGCTCGGGAAGCTAGCTATGCTGACTGCATTCAATCTGTACAACAACAAGCTCCATGGTGCAATACCTAATGAGATTGGCAATATGACATCACTTGAGGACCTGGTAGGGTATATCAACAACCTCTCTGGTTCTATACCTCGTTCTATTGGTAGGCTCAAGAACCTGAAGACTTTCCGGTTGGGTAGAAATGCTATATCCGGTAACATTCCTGTCGAGATAGGCGAATGCCTCAATTTGGTCGTGTTTGGTCTTGCACTAAACAAGTTGGGAGGACCATTGCCTAAAGAGATTGGGAAACTGAGTCTCATGAACCGCTTAATATTATGGGGAAATAAACTTTCTGGTGTGATTCCTGTAGAGATCAGAAACTGCACAGATCTTACGATAATTTCCCTTCGTGACAACAATCTGGTTGGTCTTATTCCTTAAACGATTGGCAACGTCAAGAGCCTTTGGAGACTATATATCTAGATGAATTCATTAAATGGTAAAATACCATTGGAAATTGGGAATCTTTCTCTTGTGGAAGCGATTGATTTTTCAGATAACTTTTTAACCGGAGAGATACCAAAAGAACTGGGCAACATACCAGCCTTGAGTTTACTCTCCCTCTTTCAAAATCAACTTACCGACTTTATTCCTATGGAGTTGTGTGCATTGAGGAACTTGAGGTGGCTTGATCTCTCGTTCAATTCACTCAGTGGCCCAATTCCAGACCACTGAGTGAACAATTTGCACTTGAGGGTAAATATGTATCTGATATTGGAGTTGATGGTTGTCTTTTTGATAAGATCTAACATCTTTAGAGTTTAAAATTTGTACTAAATGTATCAATCCAATACCAACAAAATATCACTTTTACTTTTAAAGTATTTATACAACACTTGAACTTTATTACTTGTTACTACACCCAATTACTTTCATACTCTCACACTCACGCACCTCATAAGGTATTATAATCTTTTTGCATAACTCGTTACTATATGTGTTTAAGCCCAAAAGATCTTATATTTCGGGACGAAAAGAGTACAACTTTTACCTCCCTATAATTAATCTAAACCAATTGATTATATTTAAATTAGAAATAAATAATAATAACAGATTAAACAACACGTCCTCCGTCACTTTGCCATGGTCGGCTCTGATGCACCGATGCTTCACCCGACCCACATTTCTATATCCGATACGTATGTGATACGTCGATACGCTGATACTCCCCCAATACCCATATCGATGGCGTATCGAATAATAAAGATTAAAAACAAATCAAAATAATTCCCAACACTTTTTTGATACATCTGCGATACTCCTATACTTCTACAACCCATTGAAAGTCTGCCCCAATAATAGAAACCCTTCTCTCACCAGAATAGTCCCTAGCCGCACAACTCATTCTCTCTTGTCCCTAGCTACACAGTTCCAAGCACCTCACGTCGTCACCAGCTTACTGCCACCCACCACCGTAGAGCCGTTGGTGCAGCGCTGCCCTGCCTTGAACTGCCGCCATCCACCACCGTAACTGTCGACCAAGCCGTTGGCCACCGTAGAGCCGCCGGTGCAGTGTCGTCATGCCTCGCCTCCAAGTTCTAGCATCGGCTCGCCCCACCCTGCCTTGAACTGTCGCCGCCCATCAGCCACCACCGTAGCTACCGACCAAGCTACTCCATCGGTGCCACCGACATCGAATCACTCTTCCATCCGATCTGTTGAGTAAGGATCATTCTTCATATCTATTTTTATTCTAGATTGCATGAAGCCTGAAATGAACTATATGTCTTAACTTATGTATTTTTTTAGGACGGTGGGGGAGACACCCCGGCCATTTTTTCTCGAAGCAGGAGGGTGTGTCCAACGTTCGTTGAACGCTGGTGGGAGGCTCCACAGCGAGAGCCTCCACCCCTCGAGCCATAGCTCAGGTCACGTGTTATATTTTTTATATGTGTATATACTCACCGTATCATCGTATTCATATTTTTTTAAAATTTTGTATCGCCATATCTGTATCGTCATACCCGTATTGCATATCCGGGCAACATAGATAGCCGGTGACTGCTCGTTGGACCTAGTCCCAGGCCTTCTGCATGGTGTTCAGGCTTCGGATGAGCTCCGCTATTGTGCCATACCCACTGCAGCATCCTCGCTGACATCTCTCTACCTGCAGTAAATACGTCAGGTGAAATGAGCGAGAAAAGGTAGAGAATTTGGCTTGTTGAGCTTCCTGGATCGATCTTATCACATAAGCATGACCAATTTGATGTTCTCGGTAGTCTCTCTTGTCATTCTTATTGTTGTCCTGGTTGGCTCTCATCTCCCATTAATCTTTAAGAGTAGAGCTAGGATTTGGGTTGTGCTAGATGGCCCTGTCCGGGCCCTTCGGGCCAATATTTAAAATGGGTCGGGCCGTTCTAGCCCGATAAATTTATGGGTCGTGTCGGGCTGGTCCGAAGCAGTGTTCACCAAGACTAAGCACGACCCAAAGCACGTCAAGCCTGGATGGGTCTAGCTGGCCTAGAAACGGCTTTAACTTTGTAATATTGTTAGATTGTCTCTTACTAAGGTTATAAAAATATTTATTTTATTTATCTTTGAATAATGAAAATTCTAGTTCACATAAAATAATAAAACAACCTTGAAAAATTAGGGGAAAATAAAGGAATTTCATTAATAATTTACACATGATACTAGTTCATTAATACTACTTTCTTTACTCTCGAGCATATATATTTACATTTTTATTTGTCCTCCATAATAATGATTCAAATTTTGGTTTGTCCTACATATGATATAGAGTAAGGTATATTCAAATAGTAATTTGCAGATTTTTTTATTTTTAATAACATGTCTCCTCCCTATGGGATGTGAACCCATAAGACCTCTCGGCCCATGTGCCTTTCCGTGCAGGGCTGACCTAGGCATGGCCAACTCTACGGGCCATACTCGTGCCGCCCACCGATCCTATCCTCTAAGCCCATGTCTGGCCCTTGTATGGGCCGTGCCGACCTGACCCATCTATGGGTCGTACCGGGTCGTGCTTTGCGCGAGACGGACCTACGTGCTTTGTGTTGGCCCAAAAAAAACTAGCCTAAGTCCCAGCTCTATTTGAGAGGCTCAGATAGAGAACAACGGAGGGGATACACCACTTCACAAGTACACCATGTTGAATTGAAAGGATATACAAAGAATAAAAATTTGTTAATAAAATTTTAAAAAAATTGACCCGAGTTCGTTAGAACCCCATCTGGCCTATTTGGCATCCCCCGTGACCATAGGTACTCATCGTGGTCCATGATCTAGTGGCTGACGATGGTGCCGCCTAATGTCCAGAGCCTAATAGGATGAACAAGGGCACGACAAGGAGAACCATGAATATAATATATGATTGTGGTCGCCTGATTTGAAATATACACTATTAATAATTTTTGTATGTACAAACAAGAGGGTGAGGTGTACTAATTTTGTAAGTCTAAGTGATCCATCATGTATTGTTGGTTGACTACTTAACCTCTGACCTAATAAATAAGGTGTTTAACCACATAACCATTTAAATATTATTTACGTAACCTGCTAAGATGGTTTTGCAAAGTGGTTATGCTATATTATTGTGCCACATTGGACAAGATTGATTTTTTCTTGTTCTTCATCGTCTCCTTGTGCTCATCTCCTTGGTACTAACATCACTACTAAATCCTTCAATCTTTCAGAAGAAGTAGAAGGAAAAATTATATTAGTTGGTGTGAGATGGCTGGTTGGTGCTTAACGTGCAGTGTTGCCAATGCTTCTATTTTGGGTGAATTTTGCACTAGATTTGAAAATGAGGTTGATGTTGATTAGTTTTTCTTGTCATGTAAATATAGTGACCGGAATAATTTGTCTCATCCCGCCATCATTTGTTTTTTAGATAATTTTTGGGGCTCTAATTTTTGCTTTTCTTTATTCTTTAAAACATGATTGAAAAAACCACAACTACAAGGCGTGGAGATTCACCTTCAACTCAGGCTGCAATTAGATTGTCTACTCCTTATCACATCTTATCGTTTGCATAACCAAAAGAGGGGAAGGGAGGGAAAAGGAAACTCTAGAGTGAACGAGACACTAATAGAGTGAACGAGAAGTCTAGTGGGCATGACTGTTAGTTTTTTCTATAGACAAGTGTGACCAACGTATCAATTCAGTGCCAACAAAATATCATTTTACTTTTAAATTATCTATAAAATACTTGGACTTTATTACTCATTACTACACTCAATTACTTTCACACTCGCACTCAGTCACCTCCATATGGTATTGTGATCTTTTTGCATAACTCCTTACTATATGTGTTTAACTCTAAAACATCTTACATTTTAGGTGTTAGAAATATGTGCAATATTTTAATTCCAAGTTTTATTAGGAGGAAAAACTCATAGATGAACAATGATGCATAAAGAAATACTATTAGGTATTTCATATACATCAAGAAACACATGCTGCAAAAAACATATAAATAACTTACTTGATCAACAGAAGTAGCAATCGGCAACGCGTAGAGGAAGTAGTTGATGTTGAGATTCACACGAGCGGTCGCGCAAAAGCGCTACCCAAAACCTGATTGCCACCCCGTGCAGATGTTCTCTACGGCAATGGTTCAGAGATCCCGCTCTTCTTTCAATCCGGTACACGCCAGAAAGAAAGTTGATGAAATATTGGCAGCACAACAGACTCAAGGCAGTGGAGCAGAGATGGAGAAGGAGAGAATGAGGATCGAAAAACAGTCTTCAGATTATACGTCTCCAATCTTTTATAGACAACCATAATCATACCAGAATAAAGTTATGAACTTATTACTAGTAACTGTCAAATTCATATCACATAAATTTGGCCACAAATACTAGTAATGGAAGTTTTAAATCACGCATTCAAAATGACTAGTACCTGAAATATTAATTCTACCGTTTGATGGCTATTCAAATTTCAATTTTAATCACATTAAATCAAGGGTTATTTTTTCTGTGCCATTACAATTTTCACGGTTTGCCAATATGCTATCGGTGTGTCACTGATAGATGGGAGCCACCACAGTCACTGACAGTGGCATGTAGGTAATTTCTGAAAATTATAATGACATGGGAGTAATTTTCCCTTAAATCAATGCATTTGGATACAAATCATGTATAGATGAAATACAAAAAAATTGAATTGACTTGGTGTTATTCTACTACCACACGCAGTCACAAGTCACGCGATATCTCAAGTGAAAAATATGTGAATACGCGCACGCGTGCATATGAATTTAGCCAAATCCTCATGAATTTTCTCTATTTAATAAATAGAGATAACTCCACCTTATAAGTGGGTCTCCATCCCACTAAATAGGCAATATGGTACTAATTATGTATACATACTTTGGAATTAAATAATTGGGTCATCTCATAGGTCAATTTTCAACATTAGGATGAAAAGAGTACAACTTTTACCTCCTATAATTAATCTCAGACTATTGATGGCTCTCCTCTCCCAGTGCTCGTCGATGATGACCTCCTTGATCCAGTGCATGCGGCCTAATGCCTAGAGCTGAACAGGACGAACAAGGGCACGACAAGAAATATTATAAAATAGAAAATCAATAATTTTTGTATGTATCTTTTTTTAAGAAGGTCACATGTGCCCAACCTTATTTTGGGCATTTGGTACCAAGTTCTTACATCTTGTTCCATCTTTTTGTATGTACCTTAAAAATGTCCTTTAGAGAAAGCCGAGGTGATGCATTCTTATCCATATAAACTTTGTTCCTTTTCAAACTAGTATTGTGCCCGTACTATGCTAGTATGCAATGTTGAATAAGAAATTATAAAATAGTACAACTATGAAACATAGGTACTCGACGGCGAGCGGGAGCTACAAGAATGGTTTGGGATGAAGGCAGCGATAGCAATTCGGTGGTCGAGGATCCGATCGGAGCGACGACCAGAGACGGAGAGGGAACGGTGGACCTAACGGAGTCGACAGCGAGAATGGATGCGACTGCCGGTGACGAGGGCGGACGACAATGGAGAAAAAATGCACGACACAAGCTCGGGTTGGTGATGCTAAGGCTGGAATTAATGGCGGGATTTGGCCATGGACTCTGGATTTTATAAGGAGGCACTGAGAAGTAAAGTGAGCGGGTATGGAAGGGCATTCCGAGCCATCCAAAAATAATATTATGCTATGAATACATTTTCCATGTATTTATTATTTCTATATAAACCTAATAAGATTTCTATAGATCTCCATATATATGATTAACATTCCATATATTAATGATTTTCATATAAAATAGATTAGCTTCCATATATTGATGATTTCCATATAATAATAATTTTCATAGAAAACGGATCACCTTTCATATATTGATGATTTCTATATATTAATAATTGTCATATAAAACAGAAAATTAACTTCTATATAAAACAGGTGGGGCCGAGCGGCAGAGAGAGGAGGGGAGGCCATAATGGACTAGGCAGGCCTAAGAAAGAGAAAAAGGAACATCCGATAATTATGATTTATTAGATATGAATGAAGGGCTCTGATTTAATAGATGGATGATCATCTAGACATTCAAACTGTAACATCCAAATTTTTAAAAAATAAAATGGGAAATAAATTTTACTAAAAAGAATTACTTTTGAATAATAAAGAAGATGAAAATTACCAAATAAATAAAAACCTTGAGAAATAATTCAAATCTTGAATTGGGAAAATTATGTTAGGTTCCTTAAGTCAAGCTAAATTTTTAGGAATTTTTATAATTTTTTAGGACCTTTGTAGATAGCTTAGAAAATATAAATGAATTTCAGGAATTATTTTTAATTGAAAAGGAATTTTAAATAGCAGTGGGCCATCTTCCCCCAATCTCCCCTCTGCCTGGCCCAGTCCTCTCCCGCGCCCCACTAACATGTAGGCCCCACATGTTAGCCTCTCCCCATTCTCCCGTGCTCGTGCATGCCCGAGCCCTCCCCCTCTCACTGCCTTCTCGGTCCCACTTATCGGCACTGACTGTCACCCACACCCGCACCCGCGCTCGCTGACCGGTGGCCCCCCTCATGTCAGCATCGTCTTCCCTAGGGAATCGCTCCAAATCCTCCAGCCAAAACCTTAGATCCCCGAAATCCTCCGTTGTCGTGCACTATTCCATAAATTGAGGCGGCCATCATGTTCCCCGTAATCCGGTGATGACCTTCCACCGAATGCTGACGCGTTTTAATCCCAAGATTGCCAGGTCTGTATACTTGGAAACCCCTCACCGGAAATTTGGAAACCCCTCTCGGCTTACCATCTATGCGCTTTCCATTTTGCTACTAGCGCCCCCTATTTAACCCCCATCCTCCACTGCACTCCAGGCCACACGTAATTGCCTAAGCCCTTGCGTTTCAGAGTTCCACACCACCCATTTTGCGCCATTGCTCTGCTTCGCCTCCATCCACCGCTCACCGTCACCGGAGGACCTCCCATGCCTCGCCGTCGACCTCGTTGTGACCACTGTCGCTTCCCCAACCTCGGCCACATCTCCGATCATGCCAACGACTACCAGAGCGCCCTACCCGCCATCAACCCGAAGCACCATCGCCGCCTCGCTCGTCGCCAGCCACATCCCGTCGTCCATGAGCCCCTTCTCCGGTACCCTCGGACCCCCACTCTACTCTCCTTCCATTTTTGTGCTCACATTGGACCCTTAGCCCTCGCCATCGCCCCTGTGCTCACCACCGCCTACTGCCGTCACCGGAGAAGACATGATTTCCCCGTGCTGTGCCGGATGTGATCTGAACTGTTGGATAAAAAATGAACAATCCAGTTTAGATCCACGCACCAAGCATCCAGATCACTCTGACCGGCTGTTGACCGGTATCGAGTGATCTCGGCCACCCATCGCCACTTAAACCCCGCTTTAAATCTGAGCCCTCCATCTGCACCGTTTCATTTTAATTTAATCCTGGCCATTGGATCTTCATTAAACCCCAGTCGTAGATCTATACCGGTTCAAAATGTTATGATCTCAGCCGTCCACGTCACTTTAAAATCACCACGCACACTATGGCCGTCAGATCTCGATCCAATGGCTCTAGCAAGTCCGGTCCACGCGCACAGTGCGCTGGTTCACGGTAGGCCTGGCTCATCGTGAACTAGAGGTTGTTTTAATTTAAAATAAATTCCATAAATTGATTTAAACTTCTAAAATTCATAACTTCTTTAATTTAACTCCAAATTTCACCATTCAAATTCTAGAAAATTACTCTTTTATTCTATACCACTTTAGCCAATTTAATTGATATGTTTGTACTGTTTATTTTATTTATTTTAATTATTTATTCTTCTTGATTAGCGTGCCGAGAAGATTACGACGCCGCCGAGGAGCCGAAGTTCTACCCTCAGGTCCCTCCACCCCCCTTTGCTGAACAAGGCAAGTCACAATCCCAATTTTGATCATATATAGCCCATGTTTTAGTTAAATATCGCTATAACCCATAGGATATAAATGGTGGGTTCCGGGTGCAAGCGAAGACATTGGTTAGTCGCACACAGGGCACTATAAGGACCGGTCTGTGGGATCTATTGCGAAAAACTTTTGTACTAACCACAAGTCTAATGGATTAGGCTTAACTAGACGTATGGAGCACTCCAACTTAATGCACCAAGTGGAGGGAGCAAGCGGCATCTGTGAGGGGCTTGTACCGACGAGACACAAATGGGGGCATGACATTGGTCCAATGCGTTGGCGCACTGGCGAGACCTAGTGGATTGTCCTCGAGTTGGTGCGTTCCATGGTGAAGGTTTTGATAGGGACTTGGTCAGGGTATCGTGGTGGTATCTTGGTCGACATTGAGTTCTTGCCTTGTGGGTACAGTAGTACACCTCTGATCAAAGTATAATATTTTCGAAAAGTCGTGCCCACGGTCAAGGGTGGGTTAAGAAATATTCACCGCAGTTAGTTTACCTTTATGATTGTTCATGGATTGATGACATTTAAGGACTGTTTTGCGAGGAAGTACCGTTTGTACTACTCGAGTTAGAAAATGATTTATTACACATGATTTATTTTCTGCATAATTAACATGTTCACATTAAATGCTTAACAACAAATTGTACATTACCGCAAACTTAAGCCACATGCCTTCCTTTGTTATTTTCCTTGTATTATGCTACATTTCGGTGGCTTGTTGATTACTTTCGTACTCATCCCTGTTGACACCACTTCAAAGGTAACGTATTACGAGGACGATGGTTTGGAGTAGCTATCTTAGTCAAGGAGCGAGACTAGAAGGAGACGTTCATCGTGAAGACCTCTTTTATTTTCTTTTATGTTTTATCATTTGTGTAATGATGTGGCATGCGAGCTACTTTGATTGTCGTATGAATGCGGTGGTGTGATGAACGTCTTGTATTTATTGTTTTTCTTTGGAAATACAATAATGTACGGAATTGTTAAATCCTGGACGTGACACAAACTAACCAATACACTCAAACTAACCATTTTTTTGGAACAATAATGTTTTTTTTAATATGAAAATAGGCTTATTTTTACGGTCCGTAAAAATCATTTTCTACAAACCATTCTAGACAACATGCCCGTTGCTATATCACACACATTAAATTTTATGAGCCGCCTATAAAAAATCGGAGTGTATGGTTCTCTAATAATATTCTTGAGCCACATGCCATCTAGACAGATGACGAAGATTTTAGTTCATACATACATTTTTTTACATATATTTTTTAAGAAGCAAGAGATCCGCTCATATATTAAAAGAAAAAGGGACATAAAGTTCGTCCTTCGCGGTAACACAAAGAACCGCGCCTACAACATCCGAAAAGACGATCTACAAGGGTTTTAAGAAACTAACACCTCCCTTGCCATACAGAGGAAGATGCCAAGCATCGAAATCCTGAACTATTAACCTAAAGACTTGGGTCATGGTGAGAGTGCGAGTGTGTTCTTGAAAAATGCGTCAATTGCGATCCTTCCAAATGTTCCAAATTGTGTAAATGAAGGTGCCGTTCAAAGTTAGTACGCCGATCGGCCTGTAGGAAGGAAGCAACCACGTCTCTCCAGTGGCACGCGATAGAGCTTACTTGGAAGTGCGAAGTCGAGCACCGGTGTATTTTGCCACACTGAGATCAAACGCCAAATCTCTTTGGTGAAAACACAGTTGAAAAGGAGATAAGGTGCGGTCTCATCATCTTGTTCACGGAATATAAAGATAGCTCCGTGGCCATTCCCTCTTAGCCAAAATATCCACAGTCAGGATCTTTTTCTAAACAGAGAGCCAAGCGAAAAATCTGCAAATCTGCAATTTCCTTCTGCACATTCATCCTACATAAATCCATTGGCATTCTAGTTGATCATATGTCTGCATGCATCCACGAAGCAAACGTTCATCGGCTCGTGCTGCACCAACCTGCAATTCTTTGGCACAAATTTACCAAGGCCGACAAATCTTGCACCGAGGAAACCAAGATCCTGTCCAAACAAGACCGAAATGGCCAGACAACGAACTGCATTATATTTCACCATGGCGACAAGTTTGTCCAAACACGGAGCGCGAAAAGGATACGGTCGTTTTCTTTTTGCACGGCTGCTTCTTAATTGCGGTTCAAGAAGAACAGCAAGATTAGCAAAAGAAGTAGGTGATTATTTACACCTAACCATCCTGTCATTTTGCATTGTGCCAAAAAGGCTAGCTTAGCTATAGCCAGTATATCACTCTTACTGTTCTTCACCAAACCCCCATTAATTAAAACCCGTAATTCGTCCGGACAACAGTTGGTGAAGAAAAAATTGTCGGATTAACCCTCAACTTTCCACTAATGGTGCGTTTAGTTCTGCCGTTAGCTGTGAAAAAAGTTATTGTGACCTACTTATTGTGAAAAAAATTGTTGTGAGATGTCTACTGTGAAAAATTAAAATTCATTTTTATAACTAATATAATTTTCATCATTATAATATTTCATGCATATATATTAATATGAAACGGTCAACATTGGTGCAATTAAATAACTATAAAATATACTAGATAAATAAAAATATATAGCTCATCCCATAAAGTAGACCGGCAACCACATAACTATCTCATAAAATTGTACAATGCAATACAAGTCATAATGATGTTATATCAATCAAGACACTTTGAATTCATGTTATCCAATTTATAATAAAAAGCAAAAAAAATAGAAAAGTAGTGTCCAAATTACTTCCAAGTTTATGCTAAAAAAGCTACTTTTATGAAAGAAACAAGTTTAGTAAATTTGTTTGGTTCAGTTTCTGCTTTTTTAAACATAAGCATATTTCAAAAATAGACTCAAACGTGCTCTAAGTAAGACCGGAAACCACAGGGAAGAATTATAATTTCGTGGGAAACGGAGGGGGCTTTTGCAAAGTGCGCCGTCCCACTTTAAACGCCATCCCCGCGCCAACGGTCGTCCGGGCCGGCGCGGGCCCCACCCTTCAGTGCAGCGCGATCGTTCGATCCGCGCATCGGGCGGTCCAAAATGCCAGCTCAGCACCCGCCTGGTTTAAGGAGGCGAGCGAGCAAAGCGTGAACGGTGTGAAGTGTGAAGTGTGAACTGTGAAGTGTGAAGTGAAGGCGACCTCACCTGACACCATTGCGGCAACAGTAGCAACGAAGCTGGTTCGAGCACGAGCAGGGAGAGAGAGAGAGAAGAGCTCTCTGCTCCTCTTGCCTTCCTCGCCCACGCGAGTTTCGGGCGGCACGCTGCAGCAGCTGAGCGATAGCTTGAATAATTCCAGCGCTGAAGCTCCGGCGATCGGCGGCGGCGGCGGCGGCGGCGGCAGGAGTGGGCTGACATGACCAAGGCGCAAGGCACAGGGCTGTGCCAAGACGGCGTGCATGAGGAGGCGAGGAGTAGGAGGAGGAGGCAGTCGCTGGGGGCGCGGTACGCCTACGGGCTCATATTCTTCGCCACCAACCTGCTGGCCTGGTTCATCCGGGACTACGGGGCCAAGCTGCTCCGCGGCCTGCACCGTAGGTTCCTCCACGTCCAATCCTAGACCCTCTTGCCTCTGCAAGCATTTCCCAGTTCTTTTCATCTTTTGTGTTTGTATTTGGAGTTCTTTTCATCTTTTCACTGTTCTTGCTGTTTGTTGTGGCCTTCAGATGTGCCGGTTTGTGGAGCAGGAGACTCGAAATGTTTCCAATCTGGAGGAGTGCTTCGAGTGAGCTTAGGTTGCTTTGTATCTTTTTTTTTTCCTTCCGAGACGGAAGCTCGAACTAATAACATTTTTTTGCCTCACAAGTTCACAACTCTGAATATTTCAATTGCTCGATCTCGCCAGTTTTGCATGCTAATTGAGAAGATGTGCATGGCGACAGGGGTCGTGTTCCATCTGTTCATTCCTTAAGCAAAGCCCAGATATTTTTCTGGTTGATGTTCGCCACGACATTTGGAGCTCGAAAGCTCCATGGAATTCGCAATTCGTGGCATTCCGGATTCTGGGTTCTCAAGTCTCTTGTTTATGCCGTGTCAATGATCACCCCCTTCATCATCCCTAACATCATCATCCAGCTATATGGTAAGTTTCTCTTGTCTGATCATTTGTTCATCCACACAGTGCTCTGCTCACTGGGCGGTGTACCACAGCTGTAGTTACTGCAGACAGTGCAAGATATTATATATACAGCATTAGTACATTGGAAGACTTATCCTCCGTAGACTAGTAATTCCAGTGGAAGTTTTCAGCTGAAAAAAGAAATTACAAGGCAAATTTTGAAGGCGCGTTAATTATGGTTTATGGTTTATGGTACTACTAAAACTAACACTGCAAATTATCATACCTCTTAGTACCTTCTCAATTACCATAAAATTTCATTTAATTTTATCTCTTACCCCTTCTTACTTCTTGAAGAGGTAAAAAATGTGTCGTCAAAGAGCCTAATTATTATAAGAGAAATTCTACGGTCCTTAGGAGCTACTATATTTTTCAGTATTAATTTTGGTACCTCCTGACACATTAGGTACCAAAATTAACACTAAAAATGTGTTACCTCCTGTTACCTTATCAAGGAGTGTAAAATAACCCTAATTATAAGGGTCCATTTACGGCACCCCTATTATCTCGTAAGAAGGTAATAGTTAAAACTAATCTGGATCATTAATTAAGTGTGTTTAAAATAATAATTTACAAAATAAAATAGGCTAATCTGCTTGATTATGAGAATTAATTTACACACATATCGCCTACACGGAAAGTTTGTTGATTGTTTCATTTTTGTACTGCATGTAATAATTAATTTGCTAGCATACAAAGAAATGAATTAATTGTTACATGTATATAGGCCCGCAAATAATAAATGAATATTATATTATTTATTACTTCTCTTAGGTAATAAATCACGATATCAAATTTGAGTCGTTAGATTGACACAAAATTTAAATACACCGTAAAATTCTCCGATTATAATCATTAGTGCGCTAAACGAAACCTATTTCATTTCATCTGCAGGTGAAATTGCTCGAATGGGTGCCGGGTAATTCTAATGAATACCATGCAATGCATTATACTGACTGCTAAGATTACTCAAGTTTGAATTCTCAGTGCACAAGTTATCTAAATCTAAATGCTTCTCCTTTAGATTGCAGTGCAGCCTTGCAGATAGGTTATAGTTAACTTGTGTTGCATGATCCCTTCTTCATTCTCCAGGGTGTTCCTCCTTCTCCAGCTCATAAGCATGCAATACTTCATCTCATGGTGCAACAGCCGCTGGATGCCAGACTCTGGGTCAAACCAATTGTACATGATTAAACCCTCCTCCACGATCGATCACTCTGCATGCATCGATGATGCTATCTGCCACCTCTGGGTCGTCGGTCCATGACACGGATGTTCGTTCTTGTGTGTGATTTTTCCAGTGGCTTGTTCGGATTGTTCTTGTCGACCGTCTCCTTCGTCGCCTCGTTCGCCGGACTCGCTGTACTGTGCGTGCTGTACGTCCCCAGCTCGTCGTGCGCGTTCAACATCTTCACCGTCGCATGGACGGCGATCTTGGTGATGACAATGATGGCGGTGTCACTCCACTCAAAGGTTAAACCTACCTTTCTTGCAGAGTAGTCGTCCGCGATCCAATGGTTAAACCAAAAAAAAAAATTGTGATGATCTTAAATTGTGATGTTTGCCAAGCAGGTCAACGAGGGTCTCCTGTCGTCAGGAATCATGAGTCTATATGTTGTGTTCCTCTGTTGGTCTGCACTTCATAGGTACTATGATTTACATATCTAGTATCAAAGCTTATGATCTAGTTCTTGTTAAGAAAATACACCTTGATCGAAATATGTTCCGATCTAATTAGAGTTCTAATTAGTTAAATTAGGAATAGTATTTCGATAATGAGTTTTAGAGAAATTATAGAAAATCTCTAACTATTAGAATCCTAGTATAGGTTGAAATAACATGAGAATTATTAGCTAAGATACAAGTCGTTGCAGCGGCCGCGGCGTTCGTCGCCTGTTCTCGTAAGAGGGCTCGACTTACAGTTCTCAAAATATCCATGTGCATATTGCAGTGAACCAAAGACCGGAAAGTGCCACACTGAGATGAAATTTGCCAAGGACGGTGGTGATTGGGCCACTGTTGTTGTAAGTGGAAGTTTAGTGTTCTTTCCAACTGTTACTTGTTTAAAACGATCCGTTGTGATTAACCACGCTGTGATTTTGTAGAGCTTCATCATTGCAATCTTTGCAATCGTGATGGCCACATTTTCTACTGGAATCGACACCAGATCCTTCCAAGTAAGTTTAGTTTAGGACCTTAGCCACTTCTATTGTCGTAATCATCGTTCAGTTTCCCAGCATCGCTGAATACTGAACAGTAATTTGAGGCCAAGTGTTCATGTCTCAGCTTCGAAATGATGATCTCCAATCAGAAGAGGACGTTCCCTACAGCTACGAGATTTTCCACATCGTATTTGCAGTGGGAGCTATGTATTTTGCGATGCTGTTCATTAACTGGGAGCTTAACCAGCCAACAAGAAAGTAAGGCATCCTACCATTATGATTATGCAATTAGATGGCCATATATGGATTTTTTAAAATAATATTTTTTTAAAAAAAATCAAATTTGTATGTCCACTTAAAAAATTTGTAAAAGTAGCATGCGGTCGGTACTTGAAGTGCCGACTGAATACCATGTCAGAGTGCCGACTAGAGCTGATGTGACATAATCTGATAGGGGGCAGTATCCAGTCGGTACTTAAAACAGACATACGGATTTGAATTTTTTTAAAAAAATATTATTATTTTAAAAAAATCGCCATATATGCCCTAATGCAGAAAAGCAATGGTCATGTTACTCCCTTCCGATATGATCGGATTTGACATTTTATAGTAAAACGAATCTTGACGAAATGTATTGTTTTATGAAATATCAAATTCAGGTACCGTTTAGATTCGTTGTAATATGAAATATCATCGGGCATCCTAACTTTGATAATCAGGTGGAGCATAGATGTTGGATGGGGTAGTACATGGGTAAAGATCATCAATGAATGGTTTGCAGCAAGCATATACAGTAAGTGGACAGTTCCTGTTGCTTGTGAAGCCTCGCAGCTTCATTCTTTACTGAAACAGCTGCTTTTAACTGTTAACTGTCTCGATCGTTGCTTTGCCGCCTGCTGTATTCGCTGAGGTTCTGACTAATTGTGCGTTGATTTCTTACTGAAATAGCACCATCTGAATGATCGGAAATTTTGGAGGGAAAAGATGGTGATGCCCGAACTGACGGTCTGTGCTTTTGCTTGCAGTTTGGAGACTGGTCTCTCCAGTTGCATGGAGGAAGCAATCTGCCAATAATGAAGAGCTGGTGCCACCAACCATCACAGTGTAGTGTTCACCACAGCTAATTCTTCCTTCACACATTTGTCGTTTCGATTATTGTGATATTCATATATCCGGCCAAAAATACCCATATGTTTTTTCTTACTCATATATATATATATATATATGGAGAATTTTATGGATCATCTAGTTTATACATCCAATTTATATGATCGAATGACTCAGATTTAATATCGGTGACCTATAAAATATAACTAGTCAGATGTTTGTGCTTTGCAACAGAATCTTATTTTGCAATAGAGTATTTGCGTAAAATTCATGTTTCTGTATGATTTTTCAGAAATCTAAGTGTTTTTACACAAAATTCGTACATCCGTGTAAAAATAAATAAATTAAAAAACTGAAATGCAAAAGTATTTTTATATTTTTTTTCTTTTTCTTCTTTCTCATGTTTTCTTTTCAGTTCGGTGCATGCGCGCGGGGCGCTCCGGGCGGGCGAGCCGGCGGTTCAAGCGGTTTTCACAGGGCGTAAGTTTTGGCCGGTTTTTTATGGGATTTGGAAAAACACACTGGGTTGCAGACGGATGACACGGAAATCTGAACGCTTTAATATAGTTAAGATAGGTCATATAACCTTTTTTAAATATGTGTAGGCCTACATACATACAATAATTAATTACTTTCTTCGCATGCTAGCAAATTAATTATTGCGTGCATTAGAAAAATAAAATAACCATTAAGTTGGTTAGCTCTTTTTTAATTAATTATTTTAAACATACATAATCAACGGTACAAATTAATTTTAATTATTACCTCTCTATTATATATACACACACAGAAAAAAAACGCAGATCTCTTTCATGTTCCATGCAATTCTCGGACGAACAGCCTGATTGTAAATCGAAAAAAATACATAATATTTTCATGGGCCTGGGCTGCTGTGGGTGATCAAGCCGGCTAATCTACTCTCTGGGCTCTTTAGGCAACGCAAACACATGATCTTAAGCATTTTTAATCATCTTCCTCTAATAAAATGCTATTTACTTCGTCTGAAACACTCAGCTTCTAACATGTGATGACACACATGAGCTAGTTCGAAAAAGAGGAAGACGTAGAATGTCACGGGTTTGATCATAATAAGATAAAGAGCTAGGATAGCCGGGCGACGAAGACTGCTAGCACGTACGAGAGTTAGACTATTTTTTTCTTTTTTATATATTCACAATCAATATCATATATCTGGATACGTTATACTATTCTTATGATATTGTTCGCGTGACTGTGAATGAACTTGATAGGAAGTGGTTACCCTGATGTCAGGGAACTCGACTGTTCTTTGCAGTCGCAATCCGCGCCATCCAGAGCGGATCTAATAGTATGGAGACCCTTCCGTATTGTGGAGGTGAGCCCTAACACCTCCAAAGCTCTCCTCCAGCACCTGTCGAATCAAAATACGACGGTGCAGAGGGATCGACTGCTTCATGTAGTCGGCGAGTCGACTACATGTATCTTGTTTGAACTTGATAACCTTAGCCCACTACCTACGAGGAACAGAACGTCATGTAGTTTCTTACAAGGCATGCAATGCAACAGGGTTACGGGGCACGCACGATCGACGAAACAAGTCGGTGTCATCCCCGGGGCCCCGGACAAAATGCAAGCACCTAGCTGCATGCTGCTGCGTTTACGCGTACGTCGTCGTCCATGGCGGCTAGTGCCTGTGCCGCCTCCCCGGCGTTGTCCCGTCGTCGACCGGCCGGCGGGCCACCATTCCCACTCTCTCCCGTCGCGGTCGACCGAGATCCAACGCTGGAATCAAATCCGCAAAAAAAAAATCGTCTCGATCGAGTTGTTCCGCGTTAACCAGACGGTGCGTACGTCTCCTGCTTTGCGTAATTAAGCTAGCGTTGTGCAGTACGTGCTTGGCTGGATGCATGGCTGCTAGCTTCTTCCTGCAGACATCTGGAATGACTTGTTTGATTGATCTATACATCTCGATCGCTCGCAGGCAGGCCAGATTCCGGAAGGGAGGGCCTGACGTGAAACGCGGTAGAATTAGCTTTGCGTTTGCTCGATGGGACGAGGCCGGTTTTGTCTATCTATTCTATTCTGACAAAGCGGGAAGGCTGAATGAGCCCTACGTGTTAAACAGAGGAGTGTTTGTTTAGTTATATCTAAGGTTACGTGAGTAGATACGGTAACTGGTTTTTGGTTTGGTACGCTAAATCTGAGGTTGTACGAGTGGGTGTAGTTGATTTTAATGTGACTGACAAGTGGACTCCACCCAACAACACTATGGTAGTGGAATCTTATGGTCCTGGATGTGAATGAAGCCCAATGTAGAATCTTATCTTCAAATTGATGGTTAAACATCTGATATAATATAAATCAAATTTTAGTCTATGGAACCAAACTTTCCTTTTTATCTCATGATTTGGTAGTACAGGTAGCCGTACGTACGGTGTGTATAGTAGCTAGCTCGCTGCGTCCAAAACCGTGGACTGATCTGATCAACCGCTGCTGCGCCGGTCGCATTTGAATTTTGGATCTGAGTGAAGATTGTTAGTTAGTTTATCGCCAGTTGTTCAACGAACACATGAAACTGTGTCAGGCCTCTCTCTCGAAGACCTCTATTGTCGCCATGAACAGAAACATCAGCACATGCAGTGCTCCGTCTCGGAGAGATCTCGGACTTCGAGCTTACTGTTCCTTTGTTTTGTAACTGCATGCGTGATGCACACGGCCAGACTAAGCTAATTAATAAGCTAGCTTCACGTTTCATTAGTGTGTGCAAAAGCTAAAATTAAACGCATTGTTAGAAATAAATAAACATGTCCGTGTCAAGAACGTACTGTTTGTTTTATCTTCTGTAGCTACTGCTACCTCTAGAATTATCTGAATTTGAAACAAACGGTTTATATTATGTACTCAGGTCGTTAGAATCGGTATATATTTGTAAAATCTGAAAATGAACTAAAATCTAAAAGTTGAAAAACAATTGTTTCTCTATATTCTTATCAGCTAGATACTCAGATTATTTAGTTATTCAGACTAATTAGCTACTGAAAATCTATAGCTTTCAGAAGCTAAAATAAATGAGGTTTAGTTTAAATATGACTAGTCACAATTGAATACATTTATCATTCATGGCATTTATGGTTATTTGTTGATCAAATTCTAAACTAAATGAGCATGTATAAAGGCATCATCCGATGTCTAAAACTTATAGTCCGTTTATTTAAGCTTCTCATAGTTATATCAATTTTTAGAATCTGTAACCGAAATGAATAGTTCGGATTTTAGATTTAGAATTGTAAGAATAAGTAGTCGTAGAACAAACAAACCCTGACGCTGTTGCAGACTAGCTGACGAAACAGCAAGAAAAACAAACCCTTTCGTGGACAAGAACCGTGCAAATTAAAGCACTGTCGAAGTGCTCATTGCAACCACCTAATCATTCATGAGCCGAGCTAACTAAGCTTATCTCCGTGTCGAGCTAGCTGCACGATCTTGACAGGCTTTGTATCCTTGGTGAAGTTACCATTTTATTCCAATTTGGACAGGTGTATTAGTAGTTGATAGATAGATCAGCTAACCTTGTAGCTACTAGTGCACAAAGCATCACTTGTCAACCTGGTTTGGTTCGTTGCCAGATTATATATATTAGCTACTAAGCTCCCCTACATAAATGACAAGTACGTACCACGTACTCCCAGCTGATTCGCACTCGAAGCTAAGCTGTCCGGCCTCTCTTCCAAATGGCACAACCTAAATGCGTTTCTTATTGGCAAGTACAATCACGGCCATCTAATCTAGCATTAGCATCGTATCCTTCGGAATTTATTGGTTAGATTGTACGACCTTGGCTGCACCTACCATACACGTTATCATCTCTACTTCTCTACTGTTTCCTGATTCTTTTCTTGTTGTTTTTATTGGTTAGAATTTGGAAAGGATGCTCGTGCTCAAGCCTGAGTGACTGGCAAACAAACTGAGATTGGCCGCGTCTTGTTTTTTTAGGGTTATTTTACGGTTTTTGAGAAGGTAACAAGAGGTACCGCATCAGTTGTCATCTTCCTATCATTCATTTTTAGATGATTCTATTAGTTCTTACCACTAATTAAGATAATTAACATAATAGCAGAAACCATTTGTACTGCTTGATATAATGACATCAGTGGTTGGGATTTATTGCAGTGACCCATAAACTGCACTTTTCTAATCAACAGTTGCTCTGGATCACCCCCATTTTTTAAAAAAAAAGTAAAAAAAACATTTTCCACGCGACGCACACCGATAGTTACAAGCCAAAAAGATAGCCAAAGGAATGTATGGCTAATCAAAGCCAAACTGGTCCAATCATTTGATTAGGACAAACAACCATGCTGTGATCATGCATTGGTGGTCGGCACAACATAATTATATATATATATATATATCAGTTTAGGATTATAATAATTTAGCTTATTTTCATAATAAGCTAGAATAAATAGTTTAGCTTAGGGCGACCATAACGGTGATAAAAAGATAACCTTAAGCATTTAATGTTGTTACAATGTGTCTTTACCATTGTAGAAGTAGATGTAAGGGACATGCACAAAAAGTTAGCCTTAAACTTAAGTTACACCATATCAAAATAAATAAATAAAATATTCTACTCGTGTGTACTACACACATCAATGAAATTTATCCACATGAGATGATTGTATCTCCTCAAGTGCATATCTTTAACTTTGTAGAATTGAACATAATTATCACCAACTATAGCGGGTCTCACTCTTATTTTCATCTAAAGCGTAAGTACTGTTGTTGACCTTATTATATTAGCTTATTATAATCTGAAGTGTAGATTATAACAATTCAATAAACTTATCCAACTTAGTTGTTTTTTATAAACCGAATTGTTATAATCTTAAGCTGAAACCAATCGTTCACGAATTTGTTTCGGCCATGATAAACAGTTGACGTGGTACCCGATAACTTATCTAATTCGATCGAATTTCATATTCAAATCAGCTCATCCAAAACGGTTACCGCGGTAGCAGAGTTAACTACCGCTAATTTTTCAATAAAATTTAAGAGCTATAAAATTGCAAAAGAAAAATTATGAATTTTTTATAATATTATACAAATTTTAATACATTTTATTAAGATCATAGCACTGTATCAGTGTTTGGTTGTCTGTATCATTTCATTCCTGTATCGTTCCGTTCAAAATGATTTCATCCTCATTTCATTGGTGTATCATTCCGTCCAACCGAAGATTTTGCCCGAACCATGCGAGAATATTCCATAAATCTGTACCAAGTCATATAGAATGAAATGATTCAATTCAAGCAACCAAACACATTGAGAGTTTCACGTCCAAAACGGAATGATACGTGGTGAATGAAATGATACAAACATTCAAACGCAGCCTAAGCTTACGAGCTAAAGCAAAGCAACTAACCACTAACGAACAATTATTATATATTCATAATAAAACAGGGGGAAATTAACTACGGATTGATCAATCAGAACTGCTATAATCCGTGACAATTTTACCGCCAAACGACATGATATCTGCTTTGCTAATAACTACACATTTTTCTGCATTCGCATATTCCTGTCGTGTCAGTGCAATATTTTAGATCGCCGGCTAAGACACAAATCATTTGCATACCTTTTCTCCGTGCGCACACTCGCGTACGTGTAACCCATGAGGTCCAAAGTGCCAATCTAGCTACTTTTGGGCTATGATAATAATACACATTATAAGAAGCTAAACACCACGGATAACTGATGAACATTGTGTTTCTTTCTTTTTGTAGCATTTAATGAATCAATAATCCTTCGTTTATAGTGCGTTTGGTTCTGTTTTTGAAAGCTGCTTCTGCTGTAAAAAAGTAGGAGCTGAACTAAACAGGTTTACCAAATCTGATTCTCTCACGAAAATCAGCTTTTTCTAGTACAAATTTGGAAATAGTTTGGACCCTGCTTTTCTACTTCTATTTTTTTTTTGCTTTTTTTACAAATTAGATAGCATGAATTCAAGGTGTCTTGATTGATCTAACATCATTATGGTTTGTATTGCATTGCACAATTTCATAAGATAGCTATGTGGTTGCCAGTTACTTTATGAGATGAACTATGATTTTTTTTATTTATCTAATATATTTTCCAATTATTTAGTTACATCAATGTTGAATGTTTCATATTTGTATATATGTACGAAATATTATAATAATGAAAATTATATCAGTTATAAAAATAATTAGCTCACATTAATTTTTTTCACAGTAGCTTCAACCAAATGACTTTGAGTTTTTCTACAGCAAACAACTCACAACAGTTTTTTCACAGCAAATAGCTCACAACAGTTCACAACTCACTGTAGAACCAAATGCACCCTTAGTATGTCCCAAGATTAAAAATTCGAATGATATTTTAACACTAGGCAAAAAAAATTATCATGTTGTCAAAAATGTTTCAATCAAATATAACGTTCGATGATGTTATTTGTGAGAAACCAAGGGTGGTTTCGGTGTTTGTGATGAGTGATTGACTGGATTTTACCCTCTGTTCGAAGGGTACCTCCGGAGGGGCTTCGGAGGTGGTCCTCCGAAGGGTGTTCGGAGGTGTGTCACCGAAGGGTGTTCGGTGTGTGTTTGCTTGCTGCAGCTGCGCAGCGGAGTGTACCTCGTCGGAGGGGTCCGGCAGTACACGATGACTGGGTTCGTACCGATGGCTTCGGTACTTTGGGCGGTACACCGGAGTGTGTACCGGAGGTTGCTAACCCGGAGAGGTCTCCGGAGTACTGGATACACTTGTCTGTTTGTCGGTGGTGCGCAGGGACTTCGGAGACGACGGACAGGGTTCGAGCCAGGTGAACTTGGGTCAAGCGGGTGGTTTGATGCCAAGGGAGCGGGGAGCTCCGTCACGGTGGCTGCGAAGGTGGTCCGGGTCGGTCCTCGGGTCGAGGCGTGCCAGGTGAAGGCAGAGAGTGCGGAGTGTAGCTCCGGCTGAAGGTACTCCGAGACAAAGTCCTCGGAGGTGAGGCACTTCGAAGGTACTTCGAATGGAGTGACTTCGGAGTTGGTTGGAAGAAGTCCTCTGCGGAGGCAAGGAGTTCGAAGTGTGCTCCGGAGGGAGACACTCGAAGGTGGCCCGACGAAGGTCTCAGAAGTCGAGGTGCATCGAAGGCATGGTCCGGGTGAGGCTCGTCGAGGAGTGTGCTCGGAGTGAGACACTGCGACGAAGTGCTCAAGGAATGCTTCATGCGGAGGCCTTGGACGAAGGAGAGACTTCGAAGGGTGGTACTCCGAAGGTAGGCTTCGGAGTGAGGATGACTTGTGGTGCTTCGGCCATGCATGGCTTCGGTACACGGACGGATGGTGTTCGAGCTCGGAGTAGCTGCGAAGCCGTGGTGATCCACTCCGGAGGTGGTGGTGCGAAGGCCCAAGGGCTTTGACGGCTTCGGCTCAAAACCGTCACTGTATCGAAGGTCTTCTTCGGCTGAGCGAAGGCCAACAGGCTGCAGGCTTCTCGCCGAAGCTTCCGCACCCCTCGCGTGCGAAGGGAGGTTCCAGAAGTCAACTCTGTAAAGGCTGACACTGTCTGTTCTGAAAAAGGCTGACACTGTCCCCTCTGCAGCTGACAGAGAAGCCTCCAAAATAAAGGTGGACTACCTTTTGTACCCCTTAGTTCTGTAGAGACAAATCTGTTGTAAACCCTAGGGGTAAAGTAGTCACTTCCTTAGGATGAAGCCATGGGCTATAAATATGGGGGCTCGGTAGGTAACATTTAACACTTTGAGCATTTACTGTTGAGCTCCTGTAGCCACACTTCGATTGAATACATCCTGAGTTCATTTTCAGTGTTCCTTGTTCAAGCGGCGAAGCCCTGTTTGTCTTGTGCTTTTTGCTTGAGCTCGCGTTGCATACTTCGCTAGTTTAGTGCGCCGAAGCCTGTTGAGGCGAAGGTTGTTTTTCGTGCGAGGTGTGTTTTGTCAGTGTGCTGTCGCTCTGTGTAACACGAGGCAAGACCTCGCTGATTACTAGCGAAGCCCTGGTTGTTTCCCGTTTTGCTTCTTGTGTCGAAGCCCTTAGCGAAGTCCGATTTGTGTGCGTGTAGACCTTCGGGTACGAAGCCCAGCACTCGTTGCTGTTGACAAGTACTTGGTCGAAGTCCTCAGAGGGCTGTCCACTCTTGCGAAGGGTGAAGTGCGAAGCCTGCTCGAAGCACCTGTGTGCGGAGCCTGCACTGACTTAGCAGAGTAGATTTTCGAGGGTTGTAAGTGGAGCGAAGTCTTCTTGGCTTCGAACTTTTGCCCCTCCGAAGCCTGTGTTCGAAGGTGACGAAGTACCTCCGAACCAGACCTTCGAAGGTAGTGTTCGAAGCCTGTTCCGCAGAAGACAGAACAGAACCGAAGGCTAAGTTTTTAGCCCGAAATTTTAAAAGCTCCCATTCACCCCCCCTCTGGTCGCCGTTTCCGGTCCAACAATTGGTATCAGAGCAGGTTAAGATCACCAGTTGACCTTAACCGGTTTTGTGATCTGTTGGCGTCATGGATAGAGGCAGTAAAATTCCTCTGTTCGATGGGACAGATTTTGCATACTGGAAGGTGCGCATGGAGGCTTACTTGTTAAGCCAAGGAAATGCAATTTGGGAGATTGTGGACTCACAATACTCCATCCCTGATACCCGCACCACTCAAACCGAAAAAGATCAATATATTGCCAACTCGAAGGCAAGAAACATACTGTTCATTGGTTTGAGTCGGAGTGAGTTTGATAGGGTGCAGCACCTTAGGACTGCTAGGGAAATTTGGACAACGCTCACTATTTATCATGAGGGCTCTACTCAGATTAAGGCCAGGCGCCAAAGCACCTACAACCAACAGTATCAGCTGTTTGTGCAGGCACCTGGTGAATCTATAGATGCCATGTTTTCGCGCTTTGATGCCATAGTGAGTAACTTGCGCTCTAACGGGACGCTTGCTTACAGTGATCACGATAGGGCTATCAAACTTCTCTATGCTCTTGACCGTAGCATATGGGAGGTGAAGATATCCAGCATTGAGGAGTCCACAGGCTATGACTCTCTAACCTGTGATGAACTCTTTAGCAAGCTGAAGTCCACAGAGATTGCCAAGGCATCTCTTGCAGTGCACAGAAGCTCTTTGCCACAGCCATTGGCATTGGTTTCTAGCACTAGCCGTGGCACCACTGCAGAACCAAGCACATCAGGCACTTGTGTTCTTGCAGATGGTTTTGCTTTGTCCTCCCTGGTCTCCGTCACAAAGGAGCAGGTGGATACTCTAGCAGATGACGAGCTTGCTCTCATTGCCCGGAGGTTCACCCGCTTTCATCATGAGAGGCGGGATCAGCGGAGAAGTGGTTTTAGTGGCTGTTATGAATGTGGCGACACTTCTCACATCAAGGCCAATTGCCCCAAGGTCAAGAAGAGAGAAGAGAGTGACCGCCCCAAATTCCACAAAAAAGAGAGGAAGCCCTTTGTGAAGGGCAAGCGCGGCAAGATGGCTAAGAAAGTAGCCAAGGCCGCTTCCAGAGCTTTTGTTGCTGCTCTCAGCGACATCGACACATCCTCAACTGAGGAGTCGAGCTCTGAGGAGGAGGAGTCCCCAAGGAAGGAGGACAAGAAGGACAAGAAGGGACGTGACTTCACCGGCCTTTGCTTCATGGCCGACAGCGATCACAGCGGCGATGAGCTTGACTCATCTGAGGTAAACCTATCATCTGACCAGCTTCTAATTAAATTAGATGAGCTGAATGAAGTTGTGCTTGGTCAGGATAGATTGCTTGTGCAAGCCGCTAGAGAAAGAAAAGACCTTAGACTTAGGCTAGAATCTGTATCTACTGAATATGCCATGCTTAAGTCTAAATTTGATGATGCTGAATGTGAATCATGTTCTGTTGTCATGAGTGAGCTTGCTCAGTTGCGCTCTGTTCATGCTCAAACTCTTTCTGAGCTTGAGACTGCACAGAAGCAGCTTTTGGAGGTGGATTCTAGACCTCATGATGTTGATTGCATGAACTGCTCTTTATTACGCGATAGCATTAATTTACGTGATAAGCATGTTCATGATTTAGAGGCTAGATTGGAGAGGGCCGGTAGTTCTAAGGATGTGCAGCCTGTGTGTGACACATGCATTACCCTTAAGGACCAGCTAGGCACTGTCAGAGAGCGAGCTGAAAATCTCATGTCTGAAAATGAATACCTTCTTTCTGTGGTGAATAAATGCACTGAAGGGAAGGGTAGGATGGATTTGCTCTTGGCCAAGACCAAGTTGTGTGCTGACAGAGCCGGGGTAGCTCTAGGTTTGGGTTTTGAGAGGATAGCTTCAGACAGTAAGACCAAAACTGTTTTCACCTCTCCCACCACCCTAGAGAAAGAGAGAGCTCTGTTGGACACCCCACCAGCCAAAAAGCCTACCCATCCACCAAAGAAAACCACTCCTCCTACCAAGAAAAATCCTCCCAAGAAAACCACTGTGAAGAAACCCAAGGAGCCTGTGAGAGTTGCTCCTGTGACCCATGAGAGTGCCCCCAGGAGAGTGTTTCATTGTTCTTATTGTCAGCGGGCGGGTCATTTGATTGGTTTCTGTTTCCGTCGCATCAAGGATGAGCGACGTGCTCAGGCGATGAGCTATCAGGACATGCACTACCCATCTTTAGGTATGCATGAGTCTGAGTATTACTCTCGTCCTGTTTTTGAGGCTCCTCGTGCTTCTCGGAGAGGTTTTGCTCCTCGAGGTGTTCACCATGTTCCATATGGTGGTAGACCTCGGGCGAGTAGCTTTGTACCTCGTCAGAGTAGGAGACCTCGACATGCTTTGCGTTCTTTGCATGTAGGTAGACCTCGCACTTTGCATCATTCTGATTTTTATGTGCGTAGACCGTCTACTTTTACTGTGCCTACTACTCGTGTCACTCAGTGCTGGATGCCTCGTCATTATTTTACTCACCCCAGCACTGAGCGATCGAGGCGTTCTTATCATGTGTAGGCGACAGGTCGAGGCTTGGAGGGCACGTGGATCATGGACTCCGGTTGTTCGCGCCACATGACCGGAGATGCAAACTGGTTCTCCAGCCTCACAACAACCAAGCAAAGGGAACATATCACCTTCGGAAACAATCGAAGGAGTAGAGTGAAAGGTAAAGGTGTGGTAAGGATTAACACGAACTTCACTCTAAAAGATGTTGCTTTGGTTGAGAACCTGGGATACAATTTGTTGTCTGTATCTCAGTTGCTTGATGAGGGCTTCGAAGTGCGATTTCATCGCGATACTTCGCAAGTGCTCAATTCTGATGGCGTTGTGGTGTGTAAGATCTTTAGGGTTGGGAGAGTTTTTGGAGCTGATTTTTCAGAGTCGTCTGGTTCTTCTCATTGCCTTGTTGCACATTCGACTTCTGAGCTTTGGAAGTGGCATAGGAGACTAGGGCATATGAGCTTTGAGTTGCTCGCTCGTCTGAGCGCCCTAGGTTTGATCCGAGGATTGCCCAAGCTCAAGTTTGAGAAGAATTTAGTTTGCGCTCCGTGTCGACATGGAAAAATGATTGCCGCTTCGCATTCGCCAGTCACCACAGTGATGACTGAACAGCCCGGAGAACTTCTCCATATGGACACTGTAGGTCCTTCTCGGGTTAGTTCTTTAGGCGGCAAGTGGTATGTACTTGTTATTGTCGACGATTTCTCTCGCTACTCTTGGGTCTTCTTTCTTGCCAGCAAGGATGAAGTGTTTTCACACTTTCGGAGCTTGGCTTTGAGACTTTTTACTGAACTCCCTGGTGCATTAAAATTCATTCGAAGCGATAATGGCACCGAGTTCAAAAATAGTCTCTTTGTTGACTTTTGCATGGAGCATGGCATAGAACATCAATTCTCTGCTCCGCGGGTTCCTCAACAGAATGGTGTTGTTGAGAGGAAAAACCGCACTTTGGTTGAGATGGCTAGGACGATGCTTGATGAGCATAGGACTCCTAGAAAATTCTGGGCTGAGGCCATGAACACTGCTTGTTACATCTCAAACCGAATTTTCTTGCGCTCAATTTTAAATTTGACATCTTATGAGCTGCGTTTTGGGAGACAGCCCAAGGTTACTCATCTTCGAGTTTTTGGCTGTCGCTGCTTTATCCTAAAACGTGGTAACTTGGATAAATTTGAGTCGCGATCTTCTGACGGGATCTTTTTGGGTTATACTACTCATGGTCATTCTTATCGTGTTTATAACTTGGAAACTAACACTGTCATCGAGTCATGTGATGTGACTTTTGATGAATCAACCCCCTCTGTTAGTTCTGCTCTTGAACAGGCAAATGAACACGACATGGAACAGACCTTGTTTGAAGAAGAAGATCCCGGAGAATTCGAGGATGAACCCCTACTACCCTCGACATCGACCCCCGAAGCTGACCCCGCTTCAACTACTTCGGCACGAGGTCCCGAAGCGACTACCTCAACATCGGTCATCTTGGACCACTCCAACGCACAAGTTGAGGGGGAGACTGCATCCCGCCGCGAGGCTCCACATCATGTCCAAAGGATGCACCCTCCCGAGCAGATCATTGGTGAGCTTGATCAAAGGGTAACTCGTTCTCACGCTCATTTTACTAATGCTGCTTTTGTTGCTTCTTTCGAGCCTTTAGATGTTAGTCATGCACTTTCTGATTCTAGTTGGATCAATGCCATGCATGAAGAGCTTGAGAATTTTGAAAGAAACCAAGTCTGGACTTTAGTTGATCCTCCACCAAATGTTCATTTCATTGGAACAAAATGGATTTTTAAAAATAAACAAGGGGAGGATGGAACAATTGTTAGAAATAAGGCTAGACTTGTAGCTCAGGGCTTTTCTCAACTAGAAGGGATTGATTTTACTGAAACTTTTGCACCTGTTGCTCGCCTTGAGGCCATTAGGATTTTGCTTGCCTTTGCGACATCCCGGGGATTCAAACTCTATCAAATGGATGTTAAAAGTGCTTTTCTTAATGGCTTCATAGGTGAAGATGTTTATGTAAAACAACCCCCTGGTTTTGAAAACCCCAAGTACCCACATAAAGTCCTTAAACTTCATAAGGCTCTTTATGGACTCAAGCAGGCCCCTCGGGCGTGGTATGATAGACTTAAGTCTTTTCTGCTTGAGCGAGGGTATTTGATGGGCTCTGTTGATAAAACTTTGTTTACTCTCAAGCATGGCAAAGATTTCCTTCTAGTGCAGATTTATGTGGATGATATCATCTTTGGTGGCTCTTCTCATGCTTTGGTTGCCGAGTTTGCAGATACCATGAGCAGGGAGTTTGAAATGTCGATGATGGGTGAACTCACCTTTTTCCTTGGTTTGCAAATCAAGCAAAGCAAACAAGGTACTTTTGTCCACCAGACAAAGTACACCAAGGACCTGCTCAAGAAGTTCGACATGTCCGATGCGAAGCCCCTCGCCACTCCAATGGCTACATCTGTAGCATTGGACCCTGACGAAGATGGAGAAGCTGTAGATCAGAAGGAGTACCGGAGCATGATCGGCTCCCTACTCTACTTGACTGCCACGAGGCCGGACATACACTTCGCAGTATGTCTGTGCGCTCGTTTTCAGGCTTCACCACGAGCTTCGCACCGCCAAGCGGTTAAGCGCATTCTAAGGTATCTCAAACACACTCTTGAATTTGGCATATGGTATTCATCATCTTCATCCTTATGTCTTAGAGGTTATTCAGATGCGGATTTTGCTGGGTGTAGAATTGATAGGAAAAGTACCTCTGGTACTTGTCATTTTCTGGGTACGTCTCTGGTTTGCTGGTCTTCCCGCAAACAGTCTAGTGTTGCACAATCGACGGCCGAGGCCGAATATGTTGCTGCAGCTAGTTGTTGCTCTCAGATTTTGTGGATGGTTTCCACTTTGCGGGATTTCGGGTTAGATTATAAGAGTGTTCCACTTTTCTGTGATAACACTAGTGCCATTTGTATTGCAAACAACCCGGTTCAGCACTCCAGAACCAAACACATTGATGTACGGTATCATTTTCTCAGAGATCACAATGAGAAGGGTGATATTGAACTTCAATATGTTGATACCCAACACCAGCTTGCCGATATCTTTACAAAACCCCTCGATGCTTCTCGATTTGCTTACTTGCGTGGGGAACTTGGTATTTGTCATCCCTATGGCATTTTGTGAGGGGGAGCTGATTTTAATTGTCTTGCATATGCTCATTATGTGTGGAATTGCACTTACATCTTTTGCTATTATATGCCTGCTTTTAATTCAAAGAAATCATGACAGCTCAGCTCTGTGAAATATGTCTGGAACATTGATTGTGCATGATGTTTTATTTTCTAAAAATCAAAACTTGCTCACCGCACAATCTTGTATCTAGCTTGTTTAGGCAGGACTGCTTTTAGCTATCTTTTATCTACTTGACAGCAAGACACTGTTCCTTGGATGCTAAAATTTGCGACTTGAGAAATTGTGTTCTTTATTCATGGATATTCATCAAAATATTAAATTCATCAAAATCAAAATAAAAAAAAAAATCCATGATTTGCCTGGTTTCAATGAAAAGATCCAGGAGGGTTTGTTTGTCGCACTACTCTATTCTAGACTGCTTACCATTGCACTTTGGTCTGAACTGGAATAGTGTAGTGTATGCCAAAATCACCGCCTTAAGCTTCAGATGGCTTTCATGCCTAGGCTTGGCCTGATTGGAAAGTATAAGGTGGACAAACAAATAACCCCTGGCATTAAGAAAAAGAACAACAAAATTAATTGATCATCAAGTTTGCTTTCACAGCTCCTTTTGAACAAGACTTGTCTGTCTAGGGTAGAATTTGTTAGCTTTGCGCAGTCCTTGCCTTTCATGTCTAGCTACTATGATTAAGTGGTGATGCTTTCACTTCTAAATGACAAAATCACATGCCATCATCTTGTTTCACAGATTGTTAAATTGAGCTGAGCCCATGATCATTTGTGTTAATTTTGGCATATTTTTGCATTATATGTCTTTGCAATTCTATTCATTTCGCAGCTTTGCATCTTTTGAATGCTCCTTGATGCTTGCATTGCCAAAGGGGGAGAGATTTTGCTATGGTCTCTGCTGCAAGAAGGCATTATTTCTAAAGGGGGAGAGACTTTTGACATAAAGGGGGAGAAAAATTTGCTCATCTCAGGGGGAGTTCTTATCAAGGGGAGTTTTGCCAAAAAGGGCTTTTACTCTTTTACAAAGGGGGAGAAAATTTCTTTATCAAGTGACATGCTTTGGCTCTTTTTGAGTTTTTTATGGTCACTTGTGTGCTGAAAATTTTTACATTTTCTTGAACTTCAATTTGGTTGTCAATGCACTCATCAAGGGGGAGATTGAGAAACCAAGGGTGGTTTCGGTGTTTGTGATGAGTGATTGACTGGATTTTACCCTCTGTTCGAAGGGTACCTCCGGAGGGGCTTCGGAGGTGGTCCTCCGAAGGGTGTTCGGAGGTGTGTCACCGAAGGGTGTTCGGTGTGTGTTTGCTTGCTGCAGCTGCGCAGCGGAGTGTACCTCGTCGGAGGGGTCCGGCAGTACACGATGACTGGGTTCGTACCGATGGCTTCGGTACTTTGGGCGGTACACCGGAGTGTGTACCGGAGGTTGCTAACCCGGAGAGGTCTCCGGAGTACTGGATACACTTGTCTGTTTGTCGGTGGTGCGCAGGGACTTCGGAGACGACGGACAGGGTTCGAGCCAGGTGAACTTGGGTCAAGCGGGTGGTTTGATGCCAAGGGAGCGGGGAGCTCCGTCACGGTGGCTGCGAAGGTGGTCCGGGTCGGTCCTCGGGTCGAGGCGTGCCAGGTGAAGGCAGAGAGTGCGGAGTGTAGCTCCGGCTGAAGGTACTCCGAGACAAAGTCCTCGGAGGTGAGGCACTTCGAAGGTACTTCGAATGGAGTGACTTCGGAGTTGGTTGGAAGAAGTCCTCTGCGGAGGCAAGGAGTTCGAAGTGTGCTCCGGAGGGAGACACTCGAAGGTGGCCCGACGAAGGTCTCAGAAGTCGAGGTGCATCGAAGGCATGGTCCGGGTGAGGCTCGTCGAGGAGTGTGCTCGGAGTGAGACACTGCGACGAAGTGCTCAAGGAATGCTTCATGCGGAGGCCTTGGACGAAGGAGAGACTTCGAAGGGTGGTACTCCGAAGGTAGGCTTCGGAGTGAGGATGACTTGTGGTGCTTCGGCCATGCATGGCTTCGGTACACGGACGGATGGTGTTCGAGCTCGGAGTAGCTGCGAAGCCGTGGTGATCCACTCCGGAGGTGGTGGTGCGAAGGCCCAAGGGCTTTGACGGCTTCGGCTCAAAACCGTCACTGTATCGAAGGTCTTCTTCGGCGGAGCGAAGGCCAACAGGCTGCAGGCTTCTCGCCGAAGCTTCCGCACCCCTCGCGTGCGAAGGGAGGTTCCAGAAGTCAACTCTGTAAAGGCTGACACTGTCTGTTCTGAAAAAGGCTGACACTGTCCCCTCTGCAGCTGACAGAGAAGCCTCCAAAATAAAGGTGGACTACCTTTTGTACCCCTTAGTTCTGTAGAGACAAATCTGTTGTAAACCCTAGGGGTAAAGTAGTCACTTCCTTAGGATGAAGCCATGGGCTATAAATATGGGGGCTCGGTAGGTAACATTTAACACTTTGAGCATTTACTGTTGAGCTCCTGTAGCCACACTTCGATTGAATACATCCTGAGTTCATTTTCAGTGTTCCTTGTTCAAGCGGCGAAGCCCTGTTTGTCTTGTGCTTTTTGCTTGAGCTCGCGTTGCATACTTCGCTAGTTTAGTGCGCCGAAGCCTGTTGAGGCGAAGGTTGTTTTTCGTGCGAGGTGTGTTTTGTCAGTGTGCTGTCGCTCTGTGTAACACGAGGCAAGACCTCGCTGATTACTAGCGAAGCCCTGGTTGTTTCCCGTTTTGCTTCTTGTGTCGAAGCCCTTAGCGAAGTCCGATTTGTGTGCGTGTAGACCTTCGGGTACGAAGCCCAGCACTCGTTGCTGTTGACAAGTACTTGGTCGAAGTCCTCAGAGGGCTGTCCACTCTTGCGAAGGGTGAAGTGCGAAGCCTGCTCGAAGCACCTGTGTGCGGAGCCTGCACTGACTTAGCAGAGTAGATTTTCGAGGGTTGTAAGTGGAGCGAAGTCTTCTTGGCTTCGAACTTTTGCCCCTCCGAAGCCTGTGTTCGAAGGTGACGAAGTACCTCCGAACCAGACCTTCGAAGGTAGTGTTCGAAGCCTGTTCCGCAGAAGACAGAACAGAACCGAAGGCTAAGTTTTTAGCCCGAAATTTTAAAAGCTCCCATTCACCCCCCCTCTGGTCGCCGTTTCCGGTCCAACAATTTGTAACACAAAGAAACAACTATATGCAACACCCGTGTTGTTATGTTTTAGTAGTTGAAATTCAATGTTTCGTACGTTAGAGTAAAATGTTTCAACTTCGATTCGATTGTGTTTCACTTTATTTATTTTACTGAAATATTTTTTACCAGCCGATGAAATATTTTTCATTGGGTGTTAAAATACTGTCGGATTTTTTTTACAAAGATGTTAGGACGTGTAGTTTCATCCTTAATGAATCCCTCTTTGATCTAGCCATTTATCTGGAGATAGAGTTTTTACGTTATGCTTTATGCTTTTGGTCTGCCACTTGCATAGGGCCATGATATTAAAACTTAGTATTAGGTTTGATATAAGTATAATAAATCTAAACAATTTTGATTGTTATTTTAAATCCAATTCTATGTTACTCTATTTTTGGTGTCCCCATTAACTCGTACGGAAGTAATAGTTAAAACGGATATGAACAATTGATTAAGTATGTTTAAAATAATTAAATAAAAAATGAGCTAACCGTTTTGATTATAGAAAGTAATATGCACGTGTGTCGACCGTATGGAAAATTTATTAATTATTTTCTTTTTCCTAATGCATGCAAACATTAATCCATTAGCATACAAAAAAACAATTAATTGTTGTATTTATGTGGGCCCACACTTATTAAAAAGAATATTATATGATTTATTACATCTCATCTCTGGTATTAAATTTGAGCCATTAAATCGTATATAAAATTCAAGTACACCATAAAATTCTTCTTTTATTATTACACTTTTATGGAATTGAGATTGTTTCGATATTATGGAACCGAGTTCGTACAAATTTTTTTATTAGAATGGGTAAGAAAGGGGGCTAGTGATGTGTCGATCGAGTGCTTGCTAGCGACATCGCTTTCGAGTGTGACGGCCACTCTGCCTGTGAGCTGTGAGGCTGAGCTGCCCCTACGCGTGAGCAGAGATAGTGCGATCTCTCCGGCCAGCTCAGTGTGACAGTGTTAGTCAGACGACGTGTCTTTGACTTGGATAGGGACGGCCATGCATGCATCCGGAGTGTGTGTCAAATCGGTTAATTGGATCCGTACCATATTAATTTTATGAGTTTGAAAAAATATTGTTACATTCACGTTACAATTTCAACTTATTTTTTTAGTTCTCTGAAATCGTAATGACATATTCTAGAGTTTTTTGAGTTTGAAATGATATATTTTAGAGTTCTTTAAAATTGTAATGGTATAGTTCGGAGTTTTCTGAAATTGTAATGTCACAAATCATAATATGTGAATTGTAATGGTATTTCTCTAAACTCGCAAAATTATAATGGCATAGATTATCAAACAACTATGCACAACATCATTTTTTATGTTTCTCAGTAGTTAAAATTCAATATCTTATACATAGGAATAAAATGTTTGGACTTAGAATTGTCCGTCTTTCACTTTATTTATTTTACTGAAATAATTTGTACTACACGGTGAATATTTTTTCATTGAATAGTGAAATACTGTCTGATTTTTTACTATTGCTAGGAGATGCAATTGACATGGCATGCACACTAATTAGGTTCTGTTTATTCCAGTTTGAGATTATAATAATCCACCTTATTTTCATAAACTAAAACAAAAAAATATTAATTTAGTATGTTAGCTTACTATAATTTAGGATACAAATTATAACAATTCAATAATCTGATCTCAGTTTTTTTTATAAACTGAATTATTATAGTTTTGAGCCGAAACAAATACCCTTAGCATCTTTTTTTGATAGACAGAGATGCAATTGACTTGGCATGCACACTAATTACCATATTTTCATAAGGTAAAATAAAAATGTTAATTTATTATGTTAGCTTATTATAATTCGGAATACATATTATAATAATTCAGTAACTTGATCTAACCTGGTTTTTCTATGAACTGAATTATTATAATTTCGAGCGGAAACAAATACCTTTAGCATCTTTTTTTTTGATAGACAGAGATGAAATCCACACACACTACTTTATTAGTCAAGCAAAATCTGATTAATTGTTTGTAGTGCTACAGCAGTGTAGCACATATCAATAGGACTTGTCCTAGAAAAAGGCAAAAAGGAGATCGAGATCGATGATCGGTAGATGGTTGTGGCGAAACCACTAGCTAGGGTTCCAAGTTGCACGAGTTGGACAGGTCTTCAAGTGATCGATCGATCGGTGCAGAGATGAACGTAGGGAACGGCGGAATAACAGATCTAGAATTTGTTAGAGTTTGTTCAAATTTATCTCTAAGAAATCCTGAATCTGTAACTACTGATGGGATTAAAAGTATTTCATTGTTATACTATAAACTGAGATTTAGCGTGAATTTCTCGGAGTTAAACAGATGTAGGAGCTGCCGAGACGTGCGTGATAAACCGGCCGGCGATATGATGGCGAGCCTCCGATCCATCCATGTCACGTACGCCGGCCGGCCGGTACGCGTCGCTCCTCCGCCGCGCGCATGCAGTCAGCTGCAGGAAGCCGCCACTTTGGACTCGACCACCGTGAGCCCGGCCGCGAGACGCGTCGGCGTCGCCGTGGCAGCATTAGTCGTGTCACGTGGTGAATAGCCACGAGCTGACGAGCGAGGCCACAATGCATGCGCCGCTAGCTAAGCTAGTTGCTCTCTAGCTATGATAATGCACGTAGTACACGCGCGCGAGAGAGAGGAGGAGCTAGAGCCCTAAGGAGATGGAGGAACTAACGAAAACTACTGGTTAATATAAGTCATATAAGTGGGTACGGTGCGCGTGCGCCGGCGGGGAGCGAGCCAAAAGGCGGCGGCCTAGCTAGCGACGACGGCGCGCGTGTGTGTGCGCGCGCGGGCGGGACCGGCCGGGCCGGGGTGGGGTGCGTCATGCGTGGCGTGGCGTGGCGTTTATTTGGCCGCGCGGGACGTACGTACGAGCGTGCGCGTGCTCGTGCGGCTGCTGTCGCGCCGTGGAGCTGGTGGCACTGCAGGTGCGCGCGCGCGCGCGCGCACGCAACTACGCAAGCAGGCATCCGCCAAGCGAGCGCGCGAGCCGTGGCGTGTCGCCCGTTGTGACCCGGCCTCGCGCGCTCACATCACATGCAGCGTGCGATCGCGCGACCTTGGTGCTCGCTCGCTTGCGGTACATATGTGAGCGCGTACGTTTGTCGCTCGACGTCGACGACACCGGGGGAGAAACGCAGAAAATGTTGTCCCGTCAAGCTGCAGTCATGCGTCGTTCTCCACCAGACACTGAGCTTATTGGACTAAGAAACAAATTTCTCCTCCGACGACAATAAACAAGACGTACTTGGACCATTAATCGATCAATAAACCAACCATAATGGACCAGAGACTGAGCTAGCTCGCACCCTATCCCAACTTACACTCTTCGACTCTCGCTTGTCCAGTTAGTTGTCTTTCCGGCAAGAAACCGGAAAAAAATAAGAAGAGAAGCACCTCCTCTCGCCACTAATTGCATCTGCGAGGGCATGCACATGCGACACATGCATGACCGGTCGCGTCGTGGCTGTGTAGCTAACTCTCTCAAATCCAAGAACGATAATTACATCCGACACAGCAATACACCCACGTTGTGAATCGAACTTAACTCACTTCTCCGAGACCACGCATGATTGAACGAATGAAAAGATGGATCGATACATACACACGCATCTGCATATATGCATGTGGATAGGATCAGATCGATCATCTCCGTTAAGGTGTCGGCGATCGAGAATTTATCCCAGGCCCCAGCTAGCCGGCCGGCCGGCCAGTCGGCGTCGCGGAAGAACGGGCGGCCGCCGGCCGATAGCGGCATCCTCCTGTGGTGCCCGATGAACTGCTAGCTAGCTAAGCTATAGCTGCACGTAAGCTGCTAGCTAGCAACTAAGCACAGAACGATATGATAGCATTGGCGCCCACTTGTGCTAGCTAGCTTGGAGATTGCACGGAACCGCTTCGTACTACACTACTACTGGATCGAGATTCTTGCTTTATTCCCACTCATCTTCTTTATGGGGCTCCCTGTGATCGATCGATGTATCGATCGATGATGCATGCATCATGCATGGTCTATGAGGGCTAGCTAGCTGCTGATTACATGTGTTCTTTTCAAACGCGATTGGCTTTAAATATGATGTTCTTTTCACCGAAAAGTACAGTATTTTAAACGTGTTAAAAAATATAATGGTTCGTCTCAAGAGTTGGAAGAGTTAGGTCTCACCTGCAGGCTAGGCGTGCGTGCGTGCGTGCGGAAACAAACGGAGTAATTAAGTGGCCAGTTTTGCTTGGCGGTTTATGGATGAAGACGTGAATTGATTTGGTACTGAAAGTTCACGAGGTAAAGTGAACCCACAAAAGTACATAATTAAGATGGAAGCGCACACACTAGTTCATCGTTACTCTCTCTCTCTCTCTAAGACTCAAGTTGTCTATTTTTACTGTATTTTATATTCCATTGAAGACAAACATGTATGTGATTACATCCTACTCCCTCCGGTGTACAAATATTAATCGTTTTAGACAGAATTACATATACCAAGGTGATATTAAATAGAGCAATACAAGCTGTCCCAACTGGTTATCGATGCGAGATTTTAGTGGTGCCTCCAAGTTCAAGTTCAACTCCTGGTGGTCATAGGTGCCCTATTTTTTTAGTGTTTTTATTGCTAGAAACTTGACGTGGTGACTAAACATCAAAACGACCATTATTGAGACTGCTAGCGACCTAGATAATAGAGGATGAAGAGGTAGAGGGAGTTAGTTGAAGCAGCATGGTGGTGCAGGATTTGCTAGCAAGGGCACACATGGTCTGGATCTGTCGATAGGAGGCGCGTGCGGCTTAGATCCATCGACGGGAGCATGCACGGCCTAGATCCATCGGTGGGAGGAGCTCGAGGCACGGATCCACTAAGGGCATCCCAACCCAGTGACTAGGATGGTTTTCATGGTATTAAATGCACCGCCACATAAGAAAAAATCTGATGTAGCATAAGAGTTAATGAGGAGAGAAAAGAAATGTGAAGGAAATGGTTTCTCATGCAAGACATGGTTTCTATCACTAATACCAAGAATAAAGAAACTACTCTACATGCATTGGGAGAGTATAGTAGTTTCTATAGATAGGGTCCATTTATTTATGATTGGGAAAAATAGAAAAAAATAAACAGGGACAAGAAACCATGCATTGTGAGAGTGGGTTTCTATGAGTAGTTTCTTAGTAACATGACATGTATAGAAACTACTAGATAGTTTTTTGGTTGGGAATGCCCTAATGCGGGTTACGTGTGGCCGAGACAATTGTCAATGGGTGCGTGCGGCCAGATCCACTGTCGTGATGAGGTCTAAGGGCATGTACAACCCTGAGATGGCGGAACGGTTTTCAAAGTATAAAAAGACAACAAAGAAACTGCATGATACAACCTTAAGCCTCTGAATCATAAATGCAGCTAAGAGACAATGTGTATGGAGAATCTTGTAGAGAGCCCGTCTCTTGTATTTTTTTCAGTTAACCCTCTATAGACCTCTCAAGAGACCACCTATTAAATAGGGTTATACATGCCCTAAGTAACTTGTGCTTGGTTCCATGATGAGGCGAGGAGATTGAGAAGGGACGTGTCACTAAATGAGAGAAAACAAGAGAAAGAGAGAGAATATGCACGAGTAACACACAAAACATATATAACCCGACTAGCGTCTATTTAAACATTAACCCATATAACACATTCTTAATAGATATATAAAAACCATTGATAAACCCTAATGCTTACTAAATTCCTATAGGTTGTGTGCACCATGATTTGAATCATGGTGAGTGTGTACTCCATGTATAGCCTATTACATACTAATGTACTATACAAAAGGTGCCCCAACCTATTTTAGTTGCTCATGTTGCCCCGACGTAGGAATTTTATATGATTTTTACAGGAATTTTACTAAATCCTTTATTTTTTTAAAAAAAAACTTCATGCCAAAGGAGCTATAATTACATGAACAATTCGAGGAGGACTTTCAAAGCTAAAAATAAAAAATTCTTAGCACCCATAGTAAGATTTTAAAAAGTGTCAATGTTGGCCATCACTTCTACTTTCACAATTAAAAGAACTTAATATCTTACCTTATAAGAGGTAATAGAATGACTTCTTAAAAAAGTAAAAGACGTATCGTAAAAGACCAATAGGACGGACCATGCATCTATCCTACAAGAAATTATAAAACGACAAGCCAATCGACAGTGTGTTTTCACTTCACTATCATCTGGTGCATGATGAGATTTGTCTGGTTCTTCCGGTACACCTCATCAGTACCGTCTATCCTTTCCATGGTTTTTCCTTGCTCCCCTTGCTGATTTCTCACCTTAACCGGCTAATTAGCTAGCTAGCTAGCATGTTTATATCATGCATCAATCTTAATCTTAAGTAAGATCGAGTAATACAGAGAAGATATAAACTTAAGTTGATGTACATAAACTTTATTAATTAGACTACATATACAATATGTTAGATTGGTAATAATGTGCATTTTGTAACCACACTACTCAAGACAACTTGGTCTCTCTATCAAACATTGTTACTACATACTGTCAGAGATGATGACACAGCTGCAGCCTATGATCCACAAAGAAAAATAGTACCGATGAGTATTTTTGTTGACCTAACATCCAATAAGAGGGTAGCTTAGTAGCTATAGCTAGATGCCATAAAATAAAATATGTCCGGATCTATATATTTTTATTCGATCATAAATATTACTCATCTCTGTTTCATAATATAACAATCTAGAACTAAATAAAATATTTTATATATTAAGTTGGCTCGTCGTCGTTTTCAACTCTAGGTTGATTTCCGTGCTTAGTACACGCGCAACGGCAGCAGAAACAACAACAACTTATAGTGTACGATCGAGTTAAATAAATTCTACCGTTATTAAATTTAGGCTCCGTTTGATTCATTTTAGGGACTAAACAAAAATTTAGTCCTCTTATTTATTTTGACTAAACTTTAGTTACTACATGTTTGGTTTTAGTGACTAACAATTATTAAAGCAGTTGAACAAAAATCAAACTACCTCTAGTAAATACCTACATACGCACTTTTTCTCACCCGAGGGGCATTAATGAGGGGCAGAACATGTCATTATACTTTAGTCTCTTGTAGCAATCTTTCGGAGATTAAAAGACTAAAGTTTAGAAACTAAAGTTTAATCTTTTTTAATCGTCATATTTGATAGTTTATGTACTAAACTTTATTCCTTAAAATTTAGCGCATTGAAACCAAACAATCTCTTTGAAATCTAATCTAAAATTTATAACAAGTTTTGTAAATAGTTGTAGCTAGAAAGTACAGTAACAAATAGTCAAGGGCAGAGTAAACTAGAAGGCACCCGCTCGTGTGGGCTACACATAGCTAGGCGTTGCACGCGCTCTCGCACGCACGTAAAGGCCACCTTTTTGTGCGAAATCTCCTCTCTTTCCGCTCCCTCGCGTGTACCCCGAGGCCGAGTACAAGTGTAGCATGCCTTTTTTTAGCTCTAGGCGTTAATAATTACTAGTCAGAGGCCTGTGCTTTGCAACATAATCTTATTTTATAATAGGTTTTTTATTTCCACGCAAAATACATAAATTAAAAGACTGAAATATAAATACAATTTTCTTTTTCTGGTTTTATTTTCTTTTTTATTCTTTTTCCTTTTTTTCTTTTCCTCTTTTCTTTTTTCTTTCTCACGCAATGAATCGCATGCACGCAGCGAACGTGGGCGGTTGCACAGCGGGCGGGGCGCGCACGTCGCGCTTTGATGGCCGGTTGCACCGGTTTTTTCAACCGGTTTTTTTAGGGCGGTTGCACCGGTTTTTTTAGGGTATAAATTTTGATTGGTTTTTTAGGTGCGTTGTACGGAGAGGAAGGCTGCGGACGGACGAGTAAGTCGCCGCTTTATATTAGTTAAGATTGGCTCCGTTCTAATGGGCGGAGGTAAGACTTAAAGCCCCAACTCTACCCCTAAATATCCATTAAAATTATATTAAAATTTATGATTTTTTTAAAAATAAAAAACAATTCATTTAGCCCTATTAGTTAATAATTGTTGGCTTCCTTGTGATGGTTAAGGGTCCGTTTGGATTGGGAGCGAGAATGTATAGGATGATCTCATCCATGCATTTAGGGATGATATAATACATTTGAGGTATTTGGTTAGACAAATGGGATAAAACAAAAAATTTTATTTAATTAGATATATATAACTTGGATGAGATAAGCTTAAATTTAGTGGGATCCACTTGTCAAACTGTAAAGCAGCTAGCTAGGCTAGCCTCTCTCCTCCCACCACTCCAGACTTGTGCGCTGGCTTTCGTTTTCTGTGGCACCCGTGCAGTCACGTAGAGAGCTCAGTGACACGCAACACCTCGTGAGCCGTGGCAGCAACGAGCGGCCGATCACCATTCACCAATCAATCCATCCATCAATCAATCACCCAAAACGCCCGTCCGATCGGTCCAACTCGCCGGGCGACCGGCGACGTATGGACCGGACGCCTCGTTGTTGACGACAAGGGGCTTATGTTTCCGGCCGCTTATCAACTTTTGAGTGGAATTATACTAAAAACTCTCTGGAAAAATGAATTGGAGTGATGAAATAGAGTCTAATCAGCTAAACTGTGAATATTTTAAGATCAGTAACTTTAACAAATAGACCCTAACTACGGTGAGATTCTATTTAGTTTACACGTGTAGGCGATTTAAAAATATATGGCAAAATTCCCTTAGATTTGAAAAGGATGACAAAATATTTGATGAACTCAACTTAGATAAATGTGGTAACTAAAACTAACTATATGTTCATTAATTCTGTTAGCTCTACTTTCCAAACAAATATTAATTGAGTGGTTTCAAACTAAAACTTATTGATTATATATATATATATATATTAACCAAAAAACAAACTAAAAACTTAACTATCTTCCAGTGACAATTTTATTTTAGATACTTAAAATCAATTCTTTACTAGACGGACGAAATAAGCTGCAATGTAACTCCTGTTCTGCTACTGTGGTACGGTACTAGGGCTCTCCGGCTAACAAAATCCAGTCAAATCCAGCATTAACTAGAAATTAACTAGAAACATGAGAAATTTACGAGTGGGAAAAAACAAGGGTTATTTTTTTCGTGCCATTATAATTTTTATGATTTGCCAATATACCATCGGTATATTACTGATATATGAGGGTTGCCACCGTCAATAACAGTGGCATGTAGGCAATTTTTGAAAATTATAATGGCATGCGAGTAATTTTCCCAAAAAACAATGGGAACTAAAACAACTAAGTGAGAATTATTCACATTGTAATTACTCAATTGTAATTTTTAAGAATTGTCTACATGTCACTGTCAGAGACGGTAGCGTCACTCATTTATCAGTGATACATTTATGATATATTGACAAACCGTGAAAATTATAATGGTATAAAAAAAATTAATCCAATAATTAATCTATCCACGGCTTGGAGATTCATCTTGAGTATGGATTCATATAGTATAATAAAATAATTTAAATTTAAATTTTTTAAGTTTAAAATAAAAATTAGATTTTTCAACTAAATACATTTAATCTAAGAATAAGTCTATATAACCCCTCACGTATTGATGGTTGATTAATTAATTCTAACCTAACAAACTAGGTCTTTAATCCCCTAACCTTTTAAATACCGGCTAATTAAATTCATAAGGTGATTTTGTAAACTGGTTTTGACTTGTGTCACATTGGATAAGATTGTTTTCTTCTCGTTCTTTTCATCTCCTTATCCTCATCTATCTGATGTTAATGCCACCACTGAATCCTTCCACCTCCTAGAGGAAGTAGAAGAAAAAATTATGCTAGTTGGTGTGAGGTAGCTTGTTGGTGATTAACATATTTAGTGTTATTGTTTTTTTGTGACTTTAGCACAGGATCAGAAAAAAGCCGCTATTGATTAGTTTTTTCGTGTGAATACAATGCCTGAAATAATTTTTGTCTCATCCTGTTGTTACTTATTTTAGACAACTTTTGAAGCTCTAGATTTCGCTCTTCTTTGTTCTTTAACACAACATAGCTAGAAAAAAACTACATTAACAAGGTGTAAAGACTCACATTTAACTCACGCTATAATCCAATAGTCTATTCTATGTCATCAGCTCGTTGTTCGCCTAGTCAAAGAGAGAGAAGAGAGAGAGGAGGAGACCTAGAGTGAATGAGAAGTCCACAAGGCACAACTGTTAGTTTCCCTGGTGGATTTTTTAAAAATAGTGTTATAAAACCCATCACCGTGAATAGCCTAAGGTGGTGTTTGTTTCTCTGGACTAAAGTTTAGTCCGTGTCACATCAGATGTTTGAACATCAATTTAAAGGATTAAACTTGAACTGATTATAAAAATAATTACAGACTTGGAGGATTATTCACGATACACTTTTTTAAGCCTAATTAATATATGATTAGCAAATGTTTACTGTAGCATCATATTGTCAAATCATGGCGTAATTAGGCTCATTAGATTCGTCTCGCGAATAATCCACCGATTATGAAATGAGTTTTATAAATAGTCTACATTTAATACTCCAAAATAGCATCTAAACATCCGATGTGACGAAACTAAAATTTATTGTAGAACTAAAGAACCAAACACATCCTAAGAAACAGTGCGAAACACTGAAACAATGACCTTAACTCCTGTGGTAGGGTACTAGCTACTAGGGCTCCTGCTGCCAACAAAATCCACTCAAATCCAGCATTAACTACAAAACAGGATAAATTTACGAGAGGAAAAAAACAAGCGGAGCTATAAAAGTGCCTGGTGGGCCCCGGCCGGATTAGGACGAAAAGCAGAGAAAAAAAGCAGCGTGGAGACCGAGAGTGGGCTGCCGCGTGCAGAAGCAGAGCGGAAGGAAGGAAAGCAGAGCAAATCGACGGAGAGGGACCGCCGGCGATTGCTACGCCCCGCAAGCTTGAAAGCGTGCTCGCCTTGCCTGCCATTTCCACCTTCCGATTCCACCTCCTCGACGACGACAAGCCAGCCCCGCCCGCCAACCCGCCCATTCATCACTCGCCCCGCTCGCGGTGGATGCGTCCGCTCCTCGTCGAGCGGGCAGCGGCGGCAGCGACAGGGCGGCGGCGCCGGCGGCGGGAGAGAACACGCGGCGGTGAGTAGCCCTGGAAACCTGGTCGCACCTCGCCCTTCCGCATTACTGCTGTGACCCGCGCGGTTCCGTGGGGAGCTCCTCCTCGCGCGCGCTCCGCGTGCGGAGCTCGCCGCAGGGCGGGAGTGGGGTAGACGCTCGGGGATTTTACGGATCTGTTTTCCGACGGGGGTGGTGCGCGGCGGTGTGTTCATGGGTCCCCCGATGGGCCGGGGGCTCCCGTGATTTGGGGCGGTGCGGTTTCCCTGTGCGATGATTCTGCCACTGCTGCTGGGGATGATGGTGCGATGGGTGGCTGGCTGCTACTGTTCTGATTCTCGATGAGTTGAAGGCCAGCCTACCTACCATTACTGGTCAGGGGAATCTGATCCCTGCTGTTTTTGGGTTTGATTCTTCTCATTGTGGCCGCCTTGATTCGGATGGCCTCAAACCTCAATCCGCTCGCTTCCGGGTTTGAACGATTCTTTGGCTTCATTCTTCTTCTCTGGGTTGACGAGTTGAGATGTTTTTGCTGCCTTTGTTTTTTAGTGCGCATAATTCTCAACTGAAACAAAGAGTCAAAGACAATGCAAAAGCAGTTCGTTGTTAGCTTGCACAAAGTTCTGCTGCTACCAGAATCTTTTCAATTCAAAAGGATTTTATCTTTTTCTGTCCCTTCTTGCGCGTGCATCTTGTTACTCTTCTTTGCATCCTCTTCCAGGAAGCGAACAAGGCGTGGGGATGCCGATGCGGGAGAGCACAAGATTGTAGGGAAGGGTTTGGCGCTTTGTACGCTGCGAGCATTGTAAAGGGGAAGATGGTCTCCGCTGCTGCGGGGGCGGATCAAACGCCCTGGGCTCTGCAGCTCGGCGTGGTGCTAACCTTCTTGCTGGTCACTGGCACCCAGGGGCTGAACCATGAAGGCTGGCTTCTCCTGGCGCTGAAGAAGCAGATGGTTGACACCTTACACCACCTTGACAACTGGAACCCCGGGGATCCGTCCCCGTGTGAGTGGAAGGGTGTCAACTGCTCATCGGGGTCCAGGACGGCAGTGGTGTCCCTGAACCTCAGCAACATGAACCTGTCGGGCACCGTCGATCCGAGCATTGGTGGTCTGGCTGAGCTGACTAACCTTGATCTGTCATTCAATGGGTTTTCTAGTGCTATCCCTGCAGAGATTGGGAATTGCTCGAAGCTGGAGGTGCTCAACTTGAACAACAACAACTTCCAGGGCATGATCCCTCCTGAGCTTGGGAAGCTAGCTATGCTGACTACATTCAATCTGTGCAACAACAAGCTCCATGGTGCAATACCTGATGAGATTGGCAATATGGCATCACTTGAGGACCTGGTAGGGTACAGCAACAATCTCTCTGGTTCTATGCCTCGTTCTATCGGTAGGCTCAAGAACCTGAAGACTGTCCGGTTGGGTCAGAATACTATATCTGGCAACATTCCTGTTGAGATAGGTGAATGCCTCAATCTGGTCGTGTTTGGTCTTGCACAAAACAAGCTGGGAGGGCCATTGCCTAAAGAGATCGGGAAATTGAGTCTCATGACTGACTTAATATTGTGGGGAAATAAGCTTTCTGGTGTGATTCCTCTGGAGATCGGAAACTGCACAAATCTTACCATAATTGCCCTTTATGACAACAGTCTGGTTGGTCCTATTCCTGCAACAATTGGGAACATCAAGAGTCTTCAGAGGCTATACCTCTACAGGAATTCATTAAACGGTACAATTCCATTGGAAATTGGGAATCTTTCTCTCGCGGAAGAAATTGATTTTTCAGAGAACTTTTTAATCGGAGGAATACCAAGGGAATTAGGTAACATACCAGGCTTGTATTTACTCTACCTCTTTCAAAACCAACTTACAGGCTTTATTCCTACGGAGTTGTGTGTATTGAGGAACTTGAGTAAGCTTGATCTCTCGATCAATTCACTCACTGGCCCAATTCCAGGCTGTTTTCAGTACATGAGCAAATTAATTCAATTGCAACTCTTCAATAATATGCTGTCAGGAGACATACCACCAATGTTTGGCATCTATAGCCAACTTTGGGTGGTGGATTTCTCAAACAACAATATAACGGGGCAGATACCTCATGACCTATGCAGGCAGTCAAACCTTATATTGTTAAACTTGGGGTCTAACAATCTGATGGGGAACATTCCCCATGGAATCACCAGTTGCAGATCTTTGGTGCAGCTTCGTCTCTCTGGTAACAGTCTGACAGGAAGCTTCCCAACCGATCTCTGCAATCTGGTGAATTTGACAACAATTGAGCTTGGTCGAAACAAGTTCAATGGTCCTATCCCTCCTCAGATAGGGAATTGCAAGGCTCTGCAAAGGCTTGATCTCACAAATAATTTTTTCACATCGGAGTTGCCCCAAGAAATAGGTAAACTGTCAAAGCTTGTCGTCTTCAATATCTCGTCTAATAGATTAGGAGGGAGCATACCACTGGAAAGTTTCAATTGTACAGCGTTACAGCGTCTAGATCTCAGTCAAAACAGCTTTGAAGGTTCATTGCCAAATGAAGTTGGCAGGCTCCCTCAGCTGGAGCTGCTATCTTTTGCTGACAATAGACTCTCTGGGCAGATACCACCTATTCTTGGTAAACTTTCACATTTGACAGCTCTACAGATTGGTGGCAATCAATTGTCTGGTGGAATACCAAAGGAGCTGGGACTACTCTCAAGCTTGCAGATTGCCATGAATTTGAGTTATAACAATCTCTCTAGCAATATACCATCAGAGCTTGGTAATCTTGCATTGCTAGAAAATTTGTTTCTCAATAATAACATGCTGACAGGTGAAATCCCAATTACATTTGCAAATCTGTCCAGTTTGCTTGAGCTCAATGTCTCCTACAATAATCTCACTGGTGCTCTCCCCGCTATACCACTTTTTGATAACATGTCTGCAACTTGCTTTCTTGGAAACAAAGGACTTTGTGGCGGACAACTTGGCAAGTGTGGGTCTGAGTCAACCTCTTCTTCACGGTCAACCAATTCAGGCAGTCCCCCTTTGGGAAAGGTCATAGCAATTGTTGCTGCTGTTATTGGAGGAATTTCACTTATTCTCATTGCGATAATTGTGTACCATATGAGAAAACCACTAGAAACAGTAGCCCCTTTGCAAGATAAGCAAATATTTTCAGCTGGGTCTAACATGCATGTTTCTGCCAAGGATGCATATACATTTCAGGAATTGGCTGCTGCTACAAATAATTTCGATGAAAGTTGTGTTATTGGAAGGGGTGCTTGTGGGACAGTGTACAGAGCCATCTTGAAGCATGAACAGAGAATTGCAGTAAAGAAGTTGGCTTCTAACAGAGAAGGAAGCAACACAGACAACAGTTTTCGTGCAGAGATCCTCACTCTGGGAAAAATAAGGCATCGTAACATTGTGAAGCTATACGGATTCATCTATCACCAGGGTTCAAACCTTCTGTTGTATGAGTACATGTCAAGAGGAAGCCTTGGGGAATTACTTCATGGGCAATCTTCTTCTTCACTCGATTGGGAGACACGTTTCATGATAGCCCTAGGGGCAGCTGAAGGGCTTTCTTACTTGCATCACGATTGCAAGCCTCGCATCATCCACCGTGATATCAAATCCAATAACATCTTACTTGACGAGAACTTTGAAGCTCATGTTGGTGACTTTGGATTGGCAAAGGTGATAGACATGCCATACTCAAAGTCAATGTCTGCAATTGCTGGTTCATATGGATATATAGCACCTGGTGAGTCTTTTAAGGTTACTTGACATCCTTTTTCGTTGATTCCATTTGCATATCTGTTCTTGTCATATGCTTATATCTCTTATATGCTTTACTTGAAGCTGCTGTTTGTAAAATCCAAGGTTACTATAGTACTATATATGTTGCTGATTACTTTCTACTAATCACTGAAACGTAATGTTAGACTTTCTACTAATCCAAGGTTACTTTCTACTATATATGCTTATATCTCTTATATCTCTTGTCATGTTGAACATGCAGTATGTATATGTTTTGTACTGTTCAATTTCTGTTTTGTACTTGCAGTATGTACATGTGATTGTTTCCCACAATGGAGTGAGGGGCTAACCTAGTTCTTCTCCTCTGATCAGAATATGCCTACACCATGAAGGTCACTGAAAAATGTGACATATACAGTTACGGCGTCGTACTGTTGGAGCTGCTAACTGGGCGTGCACCTGTACAACCATTAGAATTGGGAGGTGATCTGGTAACATGGGTAAAGAATTACATCAGGGACAATTCTTTGGGTCCAGGGATTCTTGATAATAATCTGGATTTAGAAGATAAAACATCTGTCGATCATATGATCGAGGTCTTGAAAATTGCTTTGGTATGTACTAGTATGTCTCCATACGACAGACCACCGATGAGGCATGTTGTAGTTATGTTAAGTGAGTCTAAAGATAGGACCAGAATGAGCCCTGCATCCTCACCTTCTTCTGATCATTCTTCAAAGGATAACTCATGATGTATTTATAATTTTATATATGTTCAATTAGTCTGGGCAATGCCCTTTTTGGAGTTTGCATTCATTCTTTATGTCATCATTTTCTAGTGACTTAAATAATACTTACTCATAGGGTGCCATTTTGTACATGTCTCTCAAAAGGTATTGTGTCCAAAATAACGTAGTATTTGTGTCGTCAGAGCTCTTCACCGTCGTATGGCTGTTTACTCATCTGCCTTTACCGTGGCCTGTGGATTTGTGGTTTCTTAGTCCGAGCTCATTGTGCGGCTGTAAAATAAATCGACAGGACCGAATACCTGTTAATAGTGTATTATCCTCCGTATGCAAAGCTCCATCAGGCTCTCCATCATGCATTCATGTTGGTTCTGTTCTGCTCAGGACAACTTCAGACATCTGTCAGTCTTCTTCGAGCAATTCAGGTAGTATCTGCATCCCCCTTCGTATGCTCATATCTGATGTAGCACTGATCTTACTAGTACCAGGAGTCCAGTTTTTAGGGCAAACATCGATCGCATTGACCGGTGCCCTCTCTTCTTTATTTCTGTTCGTTGTTCTTGGATTTTTTTAGAGGTAAGATCTTCTCATCTGCATGAGACTGGTGAAGCGCTGCGGCCTGCTGCTCAAGCCTGGACGGACCTGCTTGAATATCAGAGCATAAACTGTACTTGGGAGAAATACAAGAAATAAGAAGCGGTGGCATACTGTATATTTTTTCTATGTTTTACGAGGCTATGTTTAATTCAGCTTTTCCAACTAGAAAGCTAAAAGATTCAAGGGACAATTGGCTTTAAAAAAACTGTAGCTTTTTCTTAGTATAAATTGAAAGCTAGCTTTTATAGTTTCTTAGTTCAACTTTGAATGAAAATTGCCAATCATGCCATTACAACATAAAGGTTTGTGTAAAAATTGAAAAATTTAAATTTTAGTAAAATGTATTATTTTAGTGTAATTAAAAATATATAATTTTAGTATAAATATTAGAAAATTTCACGCCTACAACTATTTACATGCAAAATTGCATATTAATAATGTAACAAAATATCAAAAGTTACTCAATCTGAAATCTATACCTAGTCTAACCAAATAGTTTTTTTTTAAGTTTGTAACAGTTTTTTCAAAATCTACCGTTTAACCGAACAATCCTATTCCAAGTAGATATCGCTTCTCAAAATTACTTTTGGTAACGGTGGTTGCAGTTTAAGGGCATGTACAATGGGTGTCTTGAGTTGTGTCTTCGGATGTGTCTAATGGGGTAAATGTAAAAAAATTCAAGACACGTCTCTTAACGAAGACACTGTGTCTTGGTTCTATGCTCGAGGCATATGACTAGCTGATTGGTCAATTTAATTTATTGAATGCTCTGATTGGTGCAATGAATATAGCAAGACATAGGTTTTAAACACGCCCACTGTACTATATTGTGTTTTAGCTATATCTTATGCTTGGAGTACCGTGCAGCAGTGTCAGGGTTGCACATGCCCTAACCTGTCCGATTAAATGAGGCCGAATTCCATGGGAACAGCCCATGGCTCCAGAATCTATGCTTAAGCTTTACTCCTGGACACCGGATCAACCACTCGAACCTTTACCTTTAACTTTACCTTTATCTTTACGGCGATGTTTGAACCGAACAAATCGTTTAGAGAAACTTCAACCATGTCCATATATAAATGACCTATCGAAGACCACTGAATCTGCCTCTATTACTGTTGATGGATCGGCCGGTTGCGGAAACGAAATTCTAGAAGTAGAGTCTTCGAGTCTTCCTTCCTTCGAACACATGAATTTTACAGGATATGAATTTTACAGGATTTTTGTAAGGATTATACTAAATCTTTTAAATTTCTAATGGAATGCGGGGGTGTTGGTGATCTGGGCGATGCGTCCCAATCCACGGAGACACGAATTAGCTCAGTGATGCAGGTGAGTTTACCCACACGATGCAGACATGACATGCCGCCCTTCATTCGTCGTGGAAAGGAAGGCGCCGTACGTTTGATAAAAAGTTACCAAGATCAAACATATAGTATGGAAACAGTTTATGATAAGATATAGGATAATTGCTTTTTTTACTATCGAAGAGACTTAGGTGAAATCTTGCTTGTCACGAGAATCGTGCTAACTATCCATATAAGTTAAGAGAAATATTTATATATGTTGAAGTATATTAGTACACCATATAATATAAGTGATATGATTTATAATTCATATTATTTCGTTAATATAGTTTTAGAATGGGTTAATTACTTCTGTGCCACCGTTATTTTCCGAAACGCAAGAAATACCATTAAAATTTTAGTATTTGCTCATATGCCATCACTATTTCAACATTTCATGGAAAGTCCACGGTGATTGATTACTCTGCAGTGTGAGTTGTTCTTCGATACGATAAGCTGAGTATTCTGCTGAAAGCAACCGAGGATTAGTCCCCCTTTTCCTACCAACAATCCTCCTCTCTCTTTTTTTTTCATATATATATATATATATATATATATATATATATATATATATATATATATATAGCATCCCTCGAGTATTTAACACGCAACATCTTTGTCTTGATCGATCATCTTTTCATAATTCATATCCTCTCTTCTGGTTATTCTGTGGACTGTGTTGGAAGTAATTCAGATAGCTCCGAATTGTTGGTAAATGGTCGGAGTTAAGTAATTCAGATAGCGGTTCCTTTGTAATATTTGCATGACTAAGCTCCTTAGCTGTTTGGTTGTAACGTCTAAAAATTATTAAATGAGTTGAATAATGATCAATCTATCCCTTATAAATGACCACAATTGTCTTTTGTCTCATTCCGAGAGACATTAATAAGAGGTATTTTGTGTCATTGGTATTCTTTAGTCCCTTTGAACAACCTCTGGGCATGTACAATGGTATAGACAATGGTTGTCTATAGATTCTTGAAATTTACAACAAATAATCAACGAGTACAACCCATAGACAGTAGCTGTCTGTTTAATTATTTACAAAATATTTAATTTTTGTATGTAATCATAACTCATAGGTCCTTAAATATGCATGCGAGTATAATCTCTTGTTGTGTCTTCATCAAGAGACGGCTTACATGGTGACTAAAAAACTAATTCTTAGACACCACATTCCCAATAAATAATTTCTTCAAAAAATATTTTCATTCAATCATCCAATAAATAATTTCTTCAAAAAAGGAGAGAGTAAAACGACCATTCATAGACACCACATCCCTAATAAATAATTTCTTCAAAAAATATTTTCATTCGATCATCTATCTTCTTATCTATTTTCTTCCACAGTTTAAATTTAGGGTTTATTTGGAACAGTACTTTTCGAAACGCAGTAATTTTACAGGATTTTTATGAGATTTAGTATAAATCCTTTAAAATTACTCGTTCCAAACGAACCCTTAGTAGCGTGTTTCTACTGTCTAAAATATCGTAGCATTCATGATTTTTCGATCGTTAACGCATTGGTCAGTATGGAAAATATCAATCCGCGCAGCACCCAAACTCACTTCCTTTGCATGATTTGGGGTCTGTTTTGTTCGTCCAAACCTCACTTCCTTTGCATGAGTTCACATTTTTAAACCAACTTTCTAGCTTGGAAACTAGAATCCAAACTAAACAGATTTTTTTGTCACTAAGTTTTTTTAGAATCTTTAGATTCTTGTAGTACAAATTTGAAAACTGGTATAATTTAGATTTCATAAGTTCTTAGTTTAACTTTGAATGAATATTACCTACCATCACTACAACAATCCAGGAAACTTCAGCCCTTTCCCAACGGAAGAAGTTGTTCTAAGTCATCCCTTAAATCACCTCTCCCTTCTCTTAAAAATAGGAATTCTCTTTTTATCAGAGAAATTTACTCACGTACTTGTCTACATGTCATTGTCAGTGACTGTGGTAGTCTCCGTATGTCAATGACACACTGATGACATTTTAGTAAATCATGATTTGTTAGCATTTATTATTATTATTATTTAACTCTGTTCATGTATAAGAATCAATCAGTTTTCAGTAATATTTCTATATTTTAAAGGATATTAAAAGGTGTTGGACCGGAAACGGCGACCAGAGGGGGGGTGAATGGGAGCTTTTAAAATTTCGGGCTAAAAACTAGCCTTCGGTTTCAGTTCTGTCTTCTGCGGAACAGGCTTCGAACACTACCTTCGGAGGTCTGGTTCGAAGGTCCCTTGACAACTCCGAACACAGGCTTCGCAGGTCCAAAAGTTCGAAGCCAAGAAGACTTCGCTCCACTAACAACCCTCGAAAATCTACTCTGCTAAGTCAGTGCAGGCTCCGTACACAGGATGCTTCGAGCAGGCTTCGCACTACACCCTTCGCAAGAGTGGACACCCCACTGAGGACTTCGACCAAGTACTTGGCAGCAGCAACTGGTGCTGGGCTTCGTACACGAAGGTCTAAACGCACACTAAACGACTTCGCTAGGGGCTTCGACACAAGAAGCAAAACGGGCTTCGATCAGGGCTTCGCTAGTAAGCAGCGATGTCTTGCCTCCTGTTACACAGAGCGACAGCACACTGAAAAACACACTTCGCACAAAACACCCTTCGCCTAGACAGGCTCCGGTGAACTACAACTAGCGAGGTATGTAACGCGAGCTCAAGCAAAAAGCACAAGAAAGCAGGGCTTCGCCGCTTGAACAAGGAACACAATAAAATTGAACTCTGGATGAATACAGCGAGGTATGTGGCTACAGGAGCTCAATAGTAAATGCTCAAAGTGTTAAATGTTACCTACCGAGCCCCCATATTTATAGCCCACACAGTTCACCCAAAGGAAGTGACTACTTTACCCCTAGGGTTTACAAATGATTTGTCTCTACAAAACTAAGGGGTACAAAAGGTAGTCCACTTTATTGGAGGCTTCCCTGTCAGCCTTTGCAGATGGGACAGTGCCAGCTTTTTGCAGAGCAGACACTGTCAGACTTGCAGCCTTTGACCTTTCCGAAGCCCCCCTTCGCACCGAAGTCAGTCTTCGATACAGTGACGGTTTTGAGCCGAAGCCGTCAAAGCCCTTGGGCCTTCGCACCAACACCTCCGGAGTGGACCACCACGGCTTCGCAGCTTCACCCAGCTCGAACTCCGTTAGTCCGTGTACCGAAGCCATGCAGGTCGAAGCACCTCAAGTCAACCTCGCTCCGGAGCTAGCCTCGCTCCGAAGCCTTCCTCACTCTGAAGCCCCACCTTCGGAATACCACCCTTCGAAGTCTCTCCTTCATCCAAGGCCTCCGCATGAAGCATTCCATGAGCCCTTCGTCGCATTGTCTCTCCCCGAGCACACTCCTCGATGAGCCTCACCCGGACCATGCCTTCGATGCGCCTCGACTTCTGAGACCTTCGTTGGGCACCTTCGAATGTCTCCCTCCGGAGCACACTTCGAACGCCTTGCCTCCGCAGAGGACTTGTTCCACCATACTCCGAAGTCACTCCATCCGGAGTACCTTCGAAGTGCCTCACCTCCGAGGACTTTGTCTCGGAGTACCTTCAGCCGGAGCCACGCTCCGCACTCTCTGCCTTCACCTGACACGCCTCGACCCGAGGACCGACCCGGACCACCTTCGCAGCCACCGTGACGGAGCTCCCCGCTCCCCTGGCATCAAGCTTCCCGCTTGACCCAGGTTCACCCGCTGCGAACCTTGTCCGTCGCCTCCGAAGTCCCTGCGCACCATAGACAAGCAGACAAGTGTATCCAGTACTCCGGAGACCTCTCCGGGTTAGCAACCTCTAGCACACCCTCCGGTGTACCGCCCAAAGTACCGAACCCTTCGGTACGAACCCAGTCATCGTGTACTGTCGGACCCCTCCGACAAGAACACTCCGCTGCACAGCTGCAGCAACCAAACCACCGAACACACTTCGGTGAAACCACCTCCGAACACCTTCGGAGGTACAACCTCCGAACACCCTTCGGAGGTACAGCCTTCGAACACCTTCGGAGGTCCAACCTTCGAACACCCTTCGGAGGTACCCTTCGAACAGAGGGTAAAAATCCTGTCAATCACTCATCACAAACACTGAAACCAACCCTTGGTTTCTCAATCTCCCCCTTGATGAGTGCATTGACAACCAAATCCAAGTTTCAAGAAAATTTAAAAAATTCAGCACACAAGTGACCATAAAAACTCAGAAAAGAGCCAAATCATGTCACTTGATAAAAGAATTTTCCTCCCCCATTTTCAAAAGAGTAAAAAGCCTCTTTGGCAATAAAAACTCCCCCCGAGTTAAATTTTCCCTTTGGCAATAAAGAACCTTCTCCCCCTTTGGAAATTATACCCCTTGCGGCAGAGAACAAAGCAAGTCTCTCCCCTTTGAGGAATTTCTCCCCCTTTGGCAATGCAAGCATCAAGGAGCATGTAAAAGATGCAAAGCTTCGAAATGAGCAGAATTGCAAAGACATATGAAGCAAAAATATGCCAACAATAACACCAATGATCATGGGCTCAGCTCAAATTAACATTCTCTAAGAAACATGATGAAGCAAGTGATTTGATCATTTTTTGAAATAAAAGCATCACCACTTAGTCAAGGAAACTAGACAAGTAAAAGCAAGAACTGCGCAAAGCTAGTCAATTTCTACTCTAGACAGGCAAGTCCAGTTCAAATGGAGCAAATGAAAGCAAACTTGATAATCAAAGAATTTTATTGTTCTTTTCTTAGTGCCAGGGGTTATTTGTTTGTCCACCTTATACTTTCCAATCCGGCCAAGCCTAGGCATGAAAGCCATAAGAAACTTAAGGCAGAGATTTTGGCATACATTACACTATTCCAGTTCAGACCAATGTGCAATGGTAAGCAGTCTAGAATAGGGTAGTGCGACAAACAAACCTACCTGGATCTTTTTACTTGAAGCATGCAAATCATGGAATTTTTGATTTTAACCAAGTGAACCAATTGTTTGGCATTTTTATGAATATCCATGAAGATATAGAACAATTTTTCAAGTTGCAATTTTTAGCATCCAAAGAAATGTGTCTTGCTATCAAGTAGATAAAAGATAGCTAAAAGCAGTCCTACCTAAACATGCTAGATTCAAGACTAAGGAGTGAGCACGATTTGATTTTGAAAAGAAAACATCATGCACATGAATGTTTCAGATGAATTAAAAAGAGCTGAGCTGTCATGATTTCATGAATTATAAGCAGGCATATAAGTGCAAAAGATGTAAATGCAATTTCAACACAATTAGCAAAGGCACATCCATCTAAAACAGCTCCCCCTCACAAAATGCCGTAAGGGTGACAAATGCCAAGTTTCCCACGCAAGTAAGCAAATCGAGAAGCATCGAGGGGTTTTGTAAAAATATCGGCAAGCTGGTGTTGGGTATCAACATATTGAAGTTCAATGTCAGCCTTCTCATTGTGATCTCTGAGAAAATGATACCGTACATCAATGTGTTTGGTTCTGGAGTGCTGAACCGGGTTGTTTGCAATACAAATAGCACTAGTGTTATCACAGAAAAGTGGAACACTCTTATAATCTAACCCGAAATCCCGCAAAGTGGAAGTCATCCACAAAATCTGAGAGCAACAGTGTTGGACCGGAAACGGCGACCAGAGGGGGGGTGAATGGGAGCTTTTAAAATTTCGGGCTAAAAACTAGCCTTCGGTTTCAGTTCTGTCTTCTGCGGAACAGGCTTCGAACACTACCTTCGAAGGTCTGGTTCGGAGGTACTTCGACACCTTCGAACACAGGCTTCGGAGGAGCAAAAGTTCGAAGCCAAGAAGACTTCGCTCCACTTACAACCCTCGAAAATCTACTCTGCTAAGTCAGTGCAGGCTCCGCACACAGGGTGCTACGAGCAGGCTTCGCACTTCACCCTTCGCAAGAGTGGACACCCTTCTGAGGACTTCGACCAAGTACTTGGCAGCAGCAACTGGTGCTGGGCTTCGTACACGAAGGTCTACACGCACACAACCGGACTATACTAAGGGCTTCGACACAAGAAGCAAAACGGGCCTCGGTCAGGGCTACGCTAGTAAGCAGCGAGGTCTCGCCTCCTGTTACACAGAGCGAACGCACACTGACAAAACACACTTTGCACAAAAACAACCTTCGCCTCAACAGGCTTCGGTGCACTACAACAGGCGAGGTATGTAACGCGAGCTGAAGCAAAAAGCACAGGAAGCAGGGCTTCGCCGCTTGAACAAGGAACACAAAATAGATTGAACTCTGGATGAAATACACGAAGTGTGTGGCTACAGGAGCTCAACAGTAAATGCTCAAAGTGTTAAATGTTACCTACCGAGCCCCCATATTTATAGCCCACAGTTCACCCAAAGGAAATGACTACACTACCCCTAGGGTTTACATTGATTTTGACTCTACAGAACTAAGGGGTACAAAAGGTAGTCCACCTTTATTCTGGAGGCTTCTCTGTCAGCTTTGCAGAGAGGACAGTGTCAGCCTTTTACAGAATAGACAGTGTCAGCCTTTGCAGTCTTTGACCTTCTGCAATCCTCCCTTCGCACGCGAGGGTGCGGTAGCTTCGGCGAGAAGCCTTGAGCCTGTTGGCCTTCGCTTCACCGAAGTCAGCCTCCGATACAGTGACGGTTTTAAGCCGAAGCCGTCAAAGCCCTTGGGCCTTCGCACCAACACCTCCGGAGTGGACCACCACGGCTTCGCAGCTACTCCCAGCTCGAACTCCGTCAGTCCGTGTACCGAAGCCATGCAGGCCGAAGCACCTCAAGTCAACCTTCCTCCGAAGCTAGCCTCGCTCCGGAGCCTTCCTCACTCTGAAGCTCCACCTTCGGAGTACCACCCTTCGAAGTCCCTCCTTCGTCCAAGGCCTCCGCATGAAGCATTCCATGAGCCCTTCGTCGCAGTGTCTCTCCCCGAGCACACTCCTCGACGAGCCTCACCCGGACCATGCCTTCGATGCGCCTCGACTTCTGAGACCTTCGTCGGGTACCTTCGAATGTCTCCCTCCGGAGCACACTTCGAACCCTTGCCTCCGCATAGGACTTGATCCAACCAACTCCGAAGTCACTCCATTCGGAGTACCTTCGAAGTGCCTCGCCTCCGAGGACTTTGTCTCGGAGTACCTTTACCCGGAGCCACGCTCCGCACTCTCTGCCTTCACCTGGCACGCCTCGACCCGAGGACCGACCCGGACCACCTTCGTAGCCACCGTGACGGAGCTCCCCGCTCCCCTGGCATCAAGCCTCCCGCTTGACCCAGGTTCACCCGCTGCGAACCTTGTCCGTCGCCTCCGAAGTCCCTGCGCACCACCGACAAGCAGACAAGTGTATCCAGAACTCCGGAGACCTCTCCGGGTTAGCAACCTCCGACACACACTCCGGTGTACCGCCCAAAGTACCGAAGCCTTCGGTACGAACCCAATCATCGCGTACTGTCGGACCCCTCCGACGAGCACACTCCGCTGCACAGCTGCAGCAAGCAAACACCGAACATACTTCGGTGAAGCCACCTCCGAACACCCTTCGGAGGTCCAACCTCCGAACCCCCTTCGGAGGTACCCTTCGAACAGAGGGTAAAAAGTCTGTCAATCACTCATCACAAAACACCGAAACCAACCCTTGGTTTCTCAATCTCCCCCTTGATGAGTGCATTGACAACCAAATCCAAGTTCAAGAAAATTTAAAATTTTCAGCACACAAGTGACCATAAAAACTCAGAAAAGAGCCAAATCATGTCACTTTATAAAAGAATTTTCTCCCCCTTTCTCACAAGATTGAAAAGCCCCTTCGGCAATAAAAACTTTCTCCCCCTTTATGTCAAATTTTCTCCCCCTTTGGAAATTATACCCCTTGCGGCAGAGAACGAAGCAAGTGACTCCCCCTTGAGGAATTTCTCCCCCTTTGGCAATGCAAGCATCAAGAAGCAAGTAAAAGATGCAAAGCTTCGAAATGAGCAGAATTGCAAAGACATATGAAGCAAAAATATGCCAACAATAACACCAATGATCATGGGCTCAGCTCATATTAATTTTCTCTAAAAGCATGATGAAGCATGTGATTTGAACATTTGTTAAATAAAAGCATCACCACTTAGTCAAGGAAACTAGACAAGTAAGAGCAAGGACTGCTCAAAGCTAGTCAATTTCTACTCTAGACAGACAAGTCCAGTTCAAATGGAGCTTGAAAAACAAACTTGATAATCAATGAATTTTGTTGTTCTTTTCTTAGTGCCAGGGGTTGTTTGTTTGTCCACCTTATACTTTCCAATCTGGCCAAGCCTAGGCATGAAAGCCATAAGAAGCTTAAGGCATAGATTTTGGCATACACTACGCTATTCCAGTTCAGACCAATGTGCAATGGTAAGCAGTCTAGAATAGAGTAGTGCGACAAACAAACCCACTTGGATCTTTTCTCTTAAAAGCATGCAAATCATGGAATTTGTGATTTTAACTAAGTGAACCAATGTTTGGTACTTTATGAATATCCATGAAAATGTAGAACAGTTTTCAAGTTGCAATTTTTAGCATCCAATGAACAGTGTCTCGCTGTCAAGCAGATAAAAGATAGCTAAAGCAGTCCTGCCTAAACATGCTAGATTCAAGACTAAGCAGTGAGCACGATTTGACTTTGAAAATAAAGCATCATGCACATGAATGTTCCAGATAAATTAAAAGGAGCTGAGCTGACACGATTTCATGAATTAAAAGCAGGCATATAAGTGCAACAGATGTAAATGCAATTTCAACACAATTAGCAAAGGCATATCCATCTAAAACAGCTCCCCCTCACAAAATTCCGTAAGGGTGACAAATGCCAAGTTCCCCACGCAAGTAAGCAAATCGAGAAGCATCGAGGGGTTTTGTAAAAATGTCGGCTAGCTGGTGTTGGGTATCAACATATTGAAGTTCAATATCACCCTTCTCATTGTGATCTCTGAGAAAATGATATCTCACATCAATGTGTTTGGTTCTGGAGTGCTGAACCGGGTTGTTTGCAATACAAATAGCACTAGTGTTATCACAGAAAAGTGGAACACTCTTATAATCTAACCCGAAATCCCGCAAAGTGGAAATCATACACAAAATCTGAGAGCAACAGCTAGCTGCAGCAACATATTCGGCCTCAGCCGTCGATTGTGCAACACTAGACTGTTTGCGGGAAGACCAGCAAACCAGAGAAGTACCCAGAAAATGACAAGTACCAGAGGTACTCTTCCTATCAATTCTACACCCAGCAAAATCCGCATCGGAATAACCTCGAAGACATAAAGATGAAGACGCTGAATACCAAATGCCAAATTCAAGGGTGTGTTTGAGATACCTTAGAATGCGCTTTACCGCTTGGCGGTGCGAAGCTCGTGGTGAAGCCTGAAAACGAGCGCACAGACACACTGCGAAGTGTATGTCCGGCCTCGTGGCAGTCAAGTAGAGGAGGGAGCCGATCATGCTCCGGAACTCCTTCTGATCTACGACTTCTCTATCTTCGTCAGGGTCCAATGCTACAGATGTAGCCATTGGAGTGGCGAGGGGCTTCACATCGGACATGTCGAACTTCTTGAGCAGGTCCTTGGTGTACTTTGTCTGGTGGACAAAAGTACCTTGTTTGCTTTGCTTGATTTGCAAACCAAGGAAAAAGGTGAGTTCACCCATCATTGACATTTCAAATTCCCTGCTCATGGTATCTGCAAACTCGGCAACCAAAGCATGAGAAGAGCCACCAAAGATGATATCATCCACATAAATCTGCACTAGGAGGAAATCTTTGCCATGCTTGAGAGTAAACAAAGTTTTATCAACAGAGCCCATCAAATACCCTCGCTCAAGCAGAAAAGACTTAAGTCTATCATACCAAGCCCGAGGGGCCTGCTTGAGTCCATAAAGAGCCTTATGAAGTTTAAGGACTTTATGTGGGTACTTGGGGTTTTCAAAACCAGGGGGTTGTTTTACATAAACATCTTCACCTATGAAGCCATTAAGAAAAGCACTTTTGACATCCATTTGATAGAGTTTGAATCCCTGGAATGTCGCAAAGGCAAGCAAAATCCTAATGGCCTCAAGGCGAGCAACAGGTGCAAAAGTTTCAGTAAAATCAATCCCTTCTAGTTGAGAAAAGCCCTGAGCTACAAGTCTAGCCTTGTTTCTAACTATAGTCCCATCCTCCCCTTGTTTATTTTTGAAAATCCATTTTGTTCCAATGAAGTGAACATTTGGTGGAGGATCAACTAAAGTCCAGACTTGGTTTCTCTCAAAATTTTCAAGTTCCTCATGCATGGCATTGATCCAACTTGAGTCAGAAAGTGCATGACTAACATCTAAAGGCTCGAAAGAAGCAACAAAAGCAGAATTAGTGAAATGAGCGTGAGAACGTGTTACCCTCTGATCAAGCTCACCAATGATCTGCTCGGGAGGGTGCATCCTTTGAACATGATGTGGAGCCTCGCGGCGGGATGCAGTGTCCCCCTCAACTTGTGCGTTGGAGTGGTCCAAGATGACCGATGTCGAGGTAGTTGCTTCGGGACCTCGTGCCGAAGTAGTTGAAGCAGGGTCAGCTTCGGGGGTCGATGTCGAGGGTAGTAGGGCATCATCCTCGAATTCTCTGGGATCTTCTTCTTCAAATAAGGTCTGTTCCATGTCGTGTTCACTTGCCTGTTCAAAAGCAGAACTAACAGAGGGGGTTGATTCATCAAAAGTCACATCACATGACTCGATGACAGTGTTAGTTTCCAAATTATAAACACGATACGAATGACCATGAGTAGTGTAACCCAAAAAGATCCCGTCAGAAGATCGCGACTCAAATTTATCCAAATTTCCACGTTTTAGGATGAAGCAGCGACAGCCAAAAACTCGAAGATGAGTAACCTTGGGCTGTCTCCCAAAACGTAGCTCATAAGATGTCAAATTTAAAATTGAGCGCAAGAAAATTCGGTTTGAGATGTAGCAAGCAGTGTTCATGGCCTCAGCCCAGAATTTTCTAGGAGTCCTATGCTCATCAAGCATCGTCCTAGCCATCTCAACCAAAGTACGGTTCTTCCTCTCAACGACACCGTTCTGTTGAGGAACCCGCGGAGCAGAGAATTGATGTTCTATGCCATGCTCCATGCAAAAGTCAACAAAGAGACTATTTTTGAAATCAGTGCCATTATCGCTTCGAATGAGTTTTAATGCACCTGGGAGTTCAGTAAAAAGTCTCAAAGCCAAGCTCCGAAAGTGTGAAAACACTTCGTCCTTGCTGGCAAGAAAGAAGACCCAAGAGTAGCGAGAGAAATCGTCGACAATTACTAGAACATACCACTTGCCGCCTAAAGAACTGACCCGAGAGGGACCTACAGTGTCCATATGGAGAAGTTCTCCGGGTTGTTCAGTCATCACAGTGGTGACTGGCGAATGCGAAGCGGCAATCATTTTTCCATGTCGACAAGGAGCGCAAACTAAATTCTTCTCGAACTTGAGCTTGGGCAATCCTCGGATCAGGCCTAGGGCGCTCAGACGAGCGAGCAACTCAAAGCTCATATGCCCTAGTCTCCTATGCCACTTCCAAAGCTCAGAAGTCGAATGTGCAACAAGACAATGAGAAGAACCAGATGACTCTGAAAAATCAGCTCCAAAAACTCTCCCAACTCTAAAGATCTTACACACCACAACGCCATCAGAATTGAGCACTTGCGAAGTATCGCGATGAAATCGCACTTCGAAGCCCTCATCAAGCAACTGAGATACAGACAACAAATTGTATCCCAGGTTTTCAACCAAAGCAACATCTTTGAGAGTGAAATTCGAGTTGATTCTTACCACACCTTTACCTTTCACTCTGCTCCTTCGATTGTTTCCGAAGGTGATATGTTCCCTTTGCTTGGTTGTGGTGAGGCTGGAGAACCATGCTGCATCTCCGGTCATGTGGCGCGAACAACCGGAGTCCATGATCCACGTGCCCTCCAAGCCTCGATCTGTCGCCTACACACGATAAGAATGTCTCGATCGCTTAGTGCTGGGGTGAGTGAAATAATGACGAGGCATCCAGCACTGAGTGACACGAGTAGTAGGCACAGTAAAAGCAGACGGTCTACGCACATAATAATCAGAATGATGCAAAGTGCGAGGTCTACCTACATGCTGTGAACGAACAACATGTCGAGGTCTCCTACTCTGACGAGGTACAAATCTGCTAGCCCGAGGTCTACCACCATATGGAACATAGTGAAGACCTCGAGGAGCAAAACCTCTCCGAGAAGCACGAGGAGCCTCAAAAACAGGACGATAGTACATCTCAGACTCATGCATACCTAAAGATGGGTAATGCATGTCCTGATAACTCATCGCCTGAGAGCGTCGCTCATCCTTGATGCGACGAAAACAAAACCCAACTAAATGACCCGCCCGCTGACAGTAGGAACAGTGAAAAACTCTCCTCGGGGCACTCTCATGGGTCACAGGAGCAACTCTCACAGGCTCCTTGGGCTTTTTCTGTGTGGTTTTCTTGGGAGGATTTTTCTTGGCAGGAGGTGTGGTTTTCTTTGGTGGATGGGTAGGCTTTTTGGCTAATGGGGTGTCTAACAGAGCTCTTTCTTTCTCTAGGGTGGTGGGAGAGGTAAAAACAGTTTTGTTTTCACTAACTGAAGGTATCCTCTCAAAACCCAAACCTAGAGCTACCCCTGCTCTGTCAGCACACATCTTGGTCTTGGCCAAGAGCAAATCCATCCTACCCTTTCCCTCAGTGCATTTGTTAACCACGGAAAGAATGTATTCATTTTCTGACATGAGGTTCTCAGCTCGCTCTCTAGCAGTGCCTAGCTGGTCCTTAAGGGTGATGCAAGTGTCACACACAGGCTGCACATCCTTAGAACTACCGGCCCTCTCCAATCTAGCCTCCAAATCATGAACATGCTTATCACGTAAATTAATGCTATCGCGTAATAAAGAGCAGTTCATGCAATCAATAATATCATGAGGTCTAGAATCCACCTCCAAAAGCTGCTTCTGTGCAGTCTCAAGCTCAGAAAGAGTTTGAGCATGAACAGAACGCAACTGAGCAAGCTCACTCATGAAAACAGAACAAGATTCACATTCAGCATCATCAAATTTAGACTTAAGCATGGCATATTCAGTAGAAACATTTTCTAACCTAAGTCTAAGGTCTTTTCTTTCTCTAGCGGCTTGCACAAGTAATCTATCCTGACCAAGCACTACTTCATTCAGCTCATCTAATTTAATTAGTAGCTGGTCAGATGATAGTGTTACCTCAGATGAGTCAAGCTCATCGCCGTTGTGATCGCTGTCGGCCATGAAGCAAAGGCCGGTGAAGTCTCGTCCTTTCTTGTCCTTCTTGTCCTCCTTCCTTGGGGACTCCTCCTCCTCAGAGCTTGACTCCTCAGTTGAGGATGTGTCAATGTCGCTGAGAGCAGCAACAAAGGCTCTGGAAGCGGCCTTGGCTACTTTCTTAGCCATCTTGCCACGCTTGCCCTTCACAAAAGGCTTCTTCTCCTTTTTGTGGTATTTGGGGCGCTCACTCTCATCTCTCTTTTTGAGCTTGGGGCAATTAGCCTTGATGTGAGAAGTGTCACCGCATTCAAAACAACCACCAAAACCACTTCTCCTCTGATCCCGTCTCTCATGATGAAAACGGGTGAACCTCCGGGCAATGAGAGCAAGCTCGTCATCAGCTAGAGTGTCCACCTGCTCCTTTGTGACGGAGACCAGGGAGGACAAAGCAAAACCATCTGCAAAAACACAAGTACCAGATGTGCTTGGTTCTGCAGTGGTGCCACGGCTAGTGCTAGAAACCAATGCCAATGGCTGTGGCAAAGAGCTTCTGTGCACAGCAAGAGATGCCTTGGCAATCTCTGTGGACTTCAGCTTGCTAAAGAGTTCGTCACAGGTCAATGTGTCATAACCTGCGGACTCCTCAATGCTGGATATCTTTACTTCCCATATGCTACGGTCAAGAGCATAGAGAAGCTTGATAGCCCTATCATGATCACTGTAAGCAAGCGTCCCGTTGGATCGCAAGTTACTCACTATCGCGTCAAAGCGAGAAAACATGGCATCTATAGATTCACCAGGTGCCTGCACAAACAGCTGATACTGTTGATTGTAGGTGCTTTGGCGCCTGGCCTTGATCTGAGTAGAGCCCTCATGAAAGACAGTGAGCGTTGTCCAAATCTCCCTAGCAGTCCTAAGGTGCTGCACACTATCGAACTCACTTCTACTCAAACCGATGAACAGTATGTTTCTTGCCTTGGAATTGGCATTATACTGATCCTTCTCAGTCTGAGAGGTGCGTGTCTCAGGGATGGAGTATTGTGAGTCCACAATCTCCCAAATTGCATTTCCTTGGCTTAACAAGTAAGCCTCCATGAGCACCTTCCAGTATGCAAAATCTGTCCCATCGAACAGAGGAATTTTACTGCCTCTATCCATGTCGCCAACAGATCACAAAACCGGTTAAGGTCAACTGGTGATCTTAACCCGCTCTGATACCAATTGTTGGACCGGAAACGGCGACCAGAGGGGGGGGGTGAATGGGAGCTTTTAAAATTTCGGGCTAAAAACTAGCCTTCGGTTTCAGTTCTGTCTTCTGCGGAACAGGCTTCGAACACTACCTTCGAAGGTCTGGTTCGGAGGTACTTCGACACCTTCGAACACAGGCTTCGGAGGAGCAAAAGTTCGAAGCCAAGAAGACTTCGCTCCACTTACAACCCTCGAAAATCTACTCTGCTAAGTCAGTGCAGGCTCCGCACACAGGGTGCTACGAGCAGGCTTCGCACTTCACCCTTCGCAAGAGTGGACACCCTTCTGAGGACTTCGACCAAGTACTTGGCAGCAACAACTGGTGCTGGGCTTCGTACACGAAGGTCTACACACACACAACCGGACTATACTAAGGGCTTCGACACAAGAAGTAAAACGGGCCTCGGTCAGGGCTACGCTAGTAAGCAGCGAGGTCTCGCCTCCTGTTACACAGAGCGAACGCACACTGACAAAACACACTTCGCACAAAAACAACCTTCGCCTCAACAGGCTTCGGTGCACTACAACAGGCGAGGTATGTAACGCGAGCTGAAGCAAAAAGCACAGGAAGCAGGGCTTCGCCGCTTGAACAAGGAACACAAAATAGATTGAACTCTGGATGAAATACACGAAGTGTGTGGCTACAGGAGCTCAACAGTAAATGCTCAAAGTGTTAAATGTTACCTACCGAGCCCCCATATTTATAGCCCACAGTTCACCCAAAGGAAATGACTACACTACCCCTAGGGTTTACATTGATTTTGACTCTACAAAACTAAGGGGTACAAAAGGTAGTCCACCTTTATTCTGGAGGCTTCTCTGTCAGCTTTGCAGAGGGGACAGTGTCAGCCTTTTACAGAACAGACAGTGTCAGCCTTTGCAGTCTTTGATCTTCTAGAATCCTCCCTTCGCACGCGAGGGTGCGGTAGCTTCGGCGAGAAGCCTTGAGCCTGTTAGCCTTCGCTTCACCGAAGTCAGCCTCCGATACAGTGACGGTTTTAAGCCGAAGCCGTCAAAGCCCTTGGGCCTTCGCACCAACACCTCCGGAGTGGACCACCACGGCTTCGCAGCTACTCCCAGCTCGAACTCCGTCAGTCCGTGTACCGAAGCCATGCAGGCCGAAGCACCTCAAGTCAACCTTCCTCCGAAGCTAGCCTCGCTCCGGAGCCTTCCTCACTCCGAAGCTCCACCTTCGGAGTACCACCCTTCGAAGTCCCTCCTTCGTCCAAGGCCTCCGCATGAAGCATTCCATGAGCCCTTCGTCGCAGTGTCTCTCCCCGAGCACACTCCTCGACGAGCCTCACCCGGACCATGCCTTCGATGCGCCTCGACTTCTGAGACCTTCGTCGGGTACCTTCGAATGTCTCCCTCCGGAGCACACTTCGAACCCTTGCCTCCGCATAGGACTTGATCCAACCAACTCCGAAGTCACTCCATTCGGAGTACCTTCGAAGTGCCTCGCCTCCGAGGACTTTGTCTCGGAGTACCTTCACCCGGAGCCACGCTCCGCACTCTCTGCCTTCACCTGGCACGCCTCGACCCGAGGACCGACCCGGACCACCTTCGTAGCCACCGTGACGGAGCTCCCCGCTCCCCTGGCATCAAGCCTCCCGCTTGACCCAGGTTCACCCGCTGCGAACCTTGTCCGTCGCCTCCGAAGTCCCTGCGCACCACCGACAAGCAGACAAGTGTATCCAGAACTCCGGAGACCTCTCCGGGTTAGCAACCTCCGGCACACACTCCGGTGTACCGCCCAAAGTACCGAAGCCTTCGGTACGAACCCAATCATCGCGTACTGTCGGACCCCTCCGACGAGCACACTCCGCTGCACAGCTGCAGCAAGCAAACACCGAACATACTTCGGTGAAGCCACCTCCGAACACCCTTCGGAGGTCCAACCTCCGAACCCCCTTCGGAGGTACCCTTCGAACAGAGGGTAAAAAATCTGTCAATCACTCATCACAAAACACCGAAACCAACCCTTGGTTTCTCAAACAGCTAGCTGCAGCAACATATTCGGCCTCAGCCGTCGATTGTGCAACACTAGACTGTTTGCGGGAAGACCAGCAAACCAGTGAAGTACCCAGAAAATGACAAGTACCAGAGGTACTCTTCCTATCAATTCTACACCCAGCAAAATCCGCATCGGAATAACCTCGAAGACATAAAGATGAAGATACTGAACACCATATGCCAAATTCAAGGGTGTGTTTGAGATACCTTAAGATGCGCTTTACCGCTTGGCGGTGCGAAGCTCGTGGTGAAGCCTGAAAACGAGCGCACAGACACACAGCGAAGTGTATATCCGGCCTCGTGGCAGTCAAGTAGAGGAGGGAGCCGATCATGCTTCAGAACTCCTTCTGATCTACGGCTTCTCCATCTTCGTCAGGGTCCAATGCTACAGATGTAGCCATTGGAGTGGTGAGGGGCTTCGCATCGGACATGTCAAACTTCTTGAGCAAGTCCTTGGTGTACTTTGTCTGGTGGGCAAAAGTACCTTGTTTGCTTTGCTTGATTTGCAAACCAAGGAAAAAGGTGAGTTCACCCATCATTGACATTTCAAATTCACTGCTCATGGTATCTGCAAACTCGGCAACCAAAGCATGAGAAGAGCCACCAAAGATGATATCATCCACATAAATCTGAACTAGGAGGAAATATTTGCCATGCTTGAGAGTAAACAGTGTTTTATCAACAGAGCCCATCAAATACCCTCGCTCAAGCAGAAAAGACTTAAGTCTATCATACCAAGCCCGAGGGGCCTGCTTGAGTCCATAAAGAGCCTTATGAAGTTTAAGGACTTTATGTGGGTACTTGGGGTTTTCAAAACCAGGGGGTTGTTTTACATAAACATCTTCACCGATGAAGCCATTAAGAAAAGCACTTTTGACATCCATTTGATAGAGTTTGAATCCCCGGGATGTCGCAAAGGCAAGCAAAATCCTAATGGCCTCGAGGCGAGCAACAGGTGCAAAAGTTTCAGTAAAATCAATCCCTTCTAGTTGAGAAAAGCCCTGAGCTAGAAGTCTAGCCTTGTTTCTAATTATTGTCCCATCCTCCCCTTGTTTATTTTTGAAAATCCATTTTGTTCCAATGAAATGAACATTTGGTGGAGGATCAACTAATGACCAGACTTGGTTTCTCTCAAAATTTTCAAGTTCCTCATGCATGACATTGATCCAACTAGAATCAGAAAGTGCATGACTAACATCTAAGGGCTCGAAAGAAGCAACAAAAGCAGCATTAGTGAAATGGGCATGAGAACGTGTTACCCTTTGATCAAGCTCACCAATGATCTGCTCGGGAGGGTGCATCCTTTGAACATGATGTGGAGCCTCGCGGCGGGATGCAGTCTCCCCCTCAACTTGTGCGTTGGAGTGGTCCAAGATGACCGATTTTGAGGTAGTCGCTTCGGGACCTTGTGCCGAAGTAGTTGAAGCGGGGTCAGCTTCGGGGGTTGACGTCGAGGGTAGTAGGGGTTCATCCTCGAATTCTCCGGGATCTTCTTCTTCAAATAAGGTCTATTCCATGTCGTGTTCATTTGCCTGTTCAAAAGCAGAACTAACAGAGGGGGTTGATTCATCAAAAGTCACATCACATGACTCGATGACAGTGTTAGTTTCCAAGTTATAAACACGATAAGAATGACCATGTGTTGTGTAACCCAAAAAGATCCCGTCAGAAGAGCGCGACTCAAATTTATCCAAGTTACCATGTTTTAGGATAAAGCAGCGACAGCCAAAAACTCGAAGATGAGTAACCTTGGGTTGTCTCCCAAAACGCAGCTCATAAGAGGTCAAATTTAAAATTGAGCGTAAGAATATACGGTTTGAGATGTAACATGCAGTGTTCATGGCCTCAGCCCAGAATTTTCTAGGAGTCCTATGCTCATCAAGCATCGTCCTAGCCATCTCAACCAAACTGCGGTTCTTCCTCTCAACAACACCGTTCTGTTGAGGAACCCGCGGAGCAGAGAATTGATGTTCTATGCCATGCTCCATGCAAAAGTCAACAAAGAGACTATTTTTGAACTCGGTGCCATTATCACTTCGAATGAATTTTAATGCACCAGGGAGTTCAGTGAAAAGTCTCAAAGCCAAGCTCCGAAAGTGTGAAAACACTTTATCCTTGCTGGCAAGAAAGAAGACCCAAGAGTAGCGAGAGAAATCGTCGACAATAACTAATACATACCACTTGCCGCCTAAAGAACTAACCCGAGAGGGACCTACAGTGTCCATATGGAGAAGTTCTCCGGGTTGTTCAGTCATCACTGTGGTGACTGGCGAATGCGAAGCAGCAATCATTTTTCCATGTCGACAAGGAGCACAAACTAAATTCTTCTCAAACTTGAGCTTGGGCAATCCTCGGATCAGACCTAGGGCGCTCAGACGAGCGAGCAACTCAAAGCTCATATGCCCTAGTCTCCTATGCCACTTCCAAAGCTCAGAAGTCGAATGTGCAACAAGGCAGTGAGAAGATCCAGAAGATTCAGAAAAATCAGCTCCAAAAACTCTCCCAACTCTAAAGATCTTACAGACCACAACGCCATCAGAATTGAGTACTTGCGAAGTATCGCGATGAAATCGCACTTCGAAGCCCTCATCAAGCAACTGAGATACAGACAGCAAATTGTATCCCAGGTTTTCAACCAAAGCAACATCTTTGAGAGTGAAGTTCGAATTAATTCTTACCACACCTTTACCTTTCACTCTACTCCTTCGATTGTTTCCGAAGGTGATATGTTCCCTTTGCTTGGTTGTGGTGAGGCTGGAGAACCATGCTGCATCTCCGGTCATGTGGTGCGAACAACCGGAGTCCATGATCCACGTGCCCTCCAAGCCTCGATCTGTCGCCTACACACGATAAGAATGTCTCGATCGCTCAGTGCTGGGGTGAGTGAAATAATGACGCGGCATCCAGCACTGAGTGACACGAGTAGTAGGTACAGTAAAAGTAGACGGTCTACGCACAGGAAAATCGAAATGATGCAAAGTGCGAGGTCTACCAACATGCTGTGATCGAACAACATGTCGAGGTCTCCTACTCTGACGAGGTACAAAGCTACTCACCCGAGGTCTACCACCATATGGAACATGGTGAACACCTCGAGGAGCAAACCTCTCCGAGAAGCACGAGGAGCCTCAAAAGCAGGACGATAGTACAACTCAGACTCATGCATACCTAAAGATGGGTAATGCATGTCCTGGTGACTCATCGCCTGAGCGCGTCGCTCATCCTTGATGCGACGAAAACAAAACCCAACCAAATGACCCGCCCGCTGACAATAGGAACAATGAAACACTCTCCTGGGGCACACTCATGGGTCACAGGAGCAACTCTCACAGGCTCCTTGGGTTTTCTCTGAGTGGTTTTCTTGGGAGGGATTTTCTTGGCAGGAGGTGTGGTTTTCTTTGGTGGTTGGGTAGGCTTTTTGGCTGATGGGGTGTTTAACAGAGCTCTCTCTTTCTCTAGGGTAGTGGGAGAGGTAAAAACAGTTTTGGTCTTACTGTCTGAAGGTATCCTCTCAAAACCCAAACCTAGAGCTACCCTGCTCTGTCAGCACACATCTTGGTCTTGGCCAAGAGCAAATCCATCCTACCCTTTCCCTCAGTGCATTTATTAACCACAGAAAGAAGGTATTCATTTTCAGACATGAGGTTCTCAGCTCGCTCTCTAACAGTGCCTAGCTGGTCCTTAAGGGTGATGCAAGTGTCACAAACAGGTTGCACATCCTTAGAACTACCGGCCCTCTCCAATCTAGCCTCTAAATCATGAACATGCTTATTACGTAAATTAATGCTCTCGCGTAATAAAGAGCAGTTCATGCGATCAATAACATCATGAGGTCTAGAATCCACCTCCAAAAGCTGCTTCGAATGTCTCCCTCCGGAGCACACTTCGAACGCCTTGCCTCCGCAGAGGACTTGTTCCACCATACTCCGAAGTCACTCCATCCGGAGTACCTTCGAAGTGCCTCACCTCCGAGGACTTTGTCTCGGAGTACCTTCAGCCGGAGCCACGCTCCGCACTCTCTGCCTTCACCTGACACGCCTCGACCCGAGGACCGACCCGGACCACCTTCGCAGCCACCGTGACGGAGCTCCCCGCTCCCCTGGCATCAAGCTTCCCGCTTGACCCAGGTTCACCCGCTGCGAACCTTGTCCGTCGCCTCCGAAGTCCCTGCGCACCACAGACAAGCAGACAAGTCTATACAGTACTCCGGAGACCTCTCCGGGTTAGCAACCTCCGGCACACCCTCCGGTGTACCGCCCAAAGTACCGAACCCTTCGGTACGAACCCAGTCATCGTGTACTGTCGGACCCCTCCGACAAGCACACTCCGCTGCACAGCTGCAGCAACCAAACCACCGAACACACTTCGGTGAAACCACCTCCGAACACCTTCGGAGGTACAACCTCCGAACACCCTTCGGAGGAACAGCCTTCGAACACCTTCGGAGGTCCAACCTCCGAACACCCTTCGGAGGTACCCTTCGAACAGAGGGTAAAAATCCTGTCAATCACTCATCACAAACACTGAAACCAACCCTTGGTTTTTCAGAAGGGGTATACCATTATAATTTTTAAGAATTGTCTACATGTCACTATCAGTAACTGTGGTGACCCCAATATATCAATAACACACTAATGATATATTAGTAAACTGTGAAAATTGTAATGACCCAAAAAAACTAACCCTTTCTTTCTAGTATCCTTTAAAATATAGAAATATTATTGAAAACTGATTGATTCTTATATACGAACAGAGTTAAATAATAATAATAATAATAATAATAATAATAATAATAAATGATAACAAATCACACGGAGCCCAAAATGGAAAAAAAAAACTGAACTCGCTCACTGACTCTCTAGCTCTCTCCACTATTCCTAGCGGAGGCTTCGTGTGGTTGGGTTGGGGTATTTTCCCATCTCCTCCGGGACACGAACAGACGGGACGCACGCCTTGTTGCTTCCCCTCAAATCGGGCAGATCCGGCCGCTCTCGTCCACCCGGATGGTCTGCGCCTCCACACGCGTCGCGGCTATGCCCCGGGGATAGCGCGTAGCGTGGACCGATCCCCGCCAAATCCAGCTCTTCCTCCGCCTCGCCGACGCACCGCAGGTCGCTGTCCTCGTCGTCCTTGATGGCGCCGCCGCGGACGACGGTGCATGTGGCCGGGACTGGGGCTGGCGGCGGGGGAGCGCCCACCATCGCGACCGCCACCGGCACGGCGTTAGCGGCGCCCCCGCCCGAGCGCGACCACACGCAGGACCTGCCCGACGAGATCCTCATGGTCGTGTTCGCGTCGCTCAGCCCCGCCGAGCGCTACGCGTGCTCGCTCACGTGCTCCCGGTGGAAGGAGGTGGACGCCGCCACGCGCCACCGCCTCTCCCTCGACGCGCGCGCCGCGCTCGGGCACGCCGCGCCGAGGATCTTCGCGCGGTTCACGGCCGTGACCAAGCTCGCGCTCCGCTGCGCCAGGGGCTGCGGGGCTGACAGCCTCTCCGACGACGGGGCCGCCCAGGTGGCCGCCGCGCTGCCGTCCGAACGCCTCGCCAGGCTCAAGCTCCGCGGCCTTCGGCAGCTCTCCGACGACGGGCTCGCGTCGCTCGCAGGGGCCACGCCGGCGATCCGCAAGCTATCCGTCGCGTCCTGCAGCTTTGGACCTAAGGCCTTCGTCGCCGTCCTCAGGTCTTGCCCCCTCCTGGAGGACCTCTCCGTCAAGCGCCTCCGCGGCCTCCCGGACACGGCCGGCGCCACTGCCACAATCACCGAGGAGATCCTCTTCCCACCCGCCTCGTCGCTGCGTTCAGTGTGCCTCAAGGATCTGTACAGCGCCCTCTGCTTTGTGCCTTTGGTTGCCTCTTCGCCTAACCTCCGCTCGCTCAAAATCCTGAGATGCTCCGGCTCCTGGGACCTGCCATTGGATATCATTGCTGCGCGTGCTCCTGGTCTTGTTGAGCTCCATCTTGAGAAGCTGCAGATCGGCGACCGTGGCCTCGCCACTGTCTCGGCATGTACAAACCTGGAAGTGCTGTTCCTTGTCAAGACCCCTGAGTGCACTGATGCTGGCATAATCAGCGTTGCCGAGAAGTGTCACAAACTTCGCAAGCTACATATTGATGGGTGGCGCACAAACCGGATTGGGGATCATGGCCTCATGGCTGTGGCAAGAGGATGTCCGGACTTGCAAGAGCTCGTCTTGATTGGGGTCAACCCTACAGTGAAGAGCCTCCGGATGCTTGGTGAACACTGCCGTTCCTTGGAGCGTCTCGCCCTTTGTGGTTGTGAGACTGTTGGTGATGATGAGATCATTTGCCTGGCTGAGCGCTGTGCTGCACTCAAGAAGCTTTGCATCAAGGGTTGCCCAGTCTCAGATCGTGGGATGGGGGCACTGAATGGGGGCTGCCCCAGCTTGGTCAAGGTGAAGTTGAAGAGATGCCGTGGAGTATCGTACGAATGTGTTGAGAACCTGAAGGTGGTTAGGGGGGGCTCGTTTTCTATCAGCTTGGATGTTGTGTCGGAGCATGATGCTGGAAGTGCGAGTGAAAATGCTGTGCTGGAGACCGGACAGGTGCAGATTACAGAGCTTACCGATCAGATGGCAGCCATGGACCTTCCGACTAACAGCGCCGGTGCGCAACCTTCTGCGAATAGTAGGATGAGGAGCGTCATGTCAGCTCTCAGGAGGAGGTTTGGCAATCCTCCACCTCTGTGATGTGAGATGGAAAATTGATGAACTTATGTGCTACTTTATGCTTTCTAATCTCATATTTATGTTCTTTAGCTTATTGAATTTACTATCTAGTTCTTGCAAAGTCACTATTATGGATAATTCTATGTTACTGTCATGCTATTTCATCAGCAGTTGTTTATGCCCTTGCTCTGATTTAGAAAAAGGGATTGGTTTAGCTTTGCTGATGATCTGCATGCCTCATTCTTATCTATATAAATATATTTTCTTTGGTTGCTTGGAGCTGTAGAAATCTGGCATTGCAAGCATATCTACCTCAGAACTAAAAAATTGTCACCATCATTGTCAGGCACATTGGTATAGTTAGCTGTAGATGGCAGCCTATATCAATGGCATGCACAGTTAGCTGCTCTATGCACAATGGTACATTATGCCAGTTTATCTCTGTTTATGTGTTATGTTTGAAGAGCCAATCACACACAATTAAAATGTATGTTGCCCTTATTTATGCAAAGAGGATTCTTGTTCCATTTGTCCAGGTTGTTATCCATGTAGTGTGCAAATGATCTGCATTCTGCAATGCTGTAAACAATGAAGATAATTACATACGTCAAGCCAAGTGTAACTATAGAGGTGTTGGATAGTGATATATGCTAGTTGTTGCTTGAAAGTTTAGTTAGAGGGCCGTAGGTGATTGTTGATAGTGAACCATTTTATGTCATGTAAAATAATATGCCTTATGCTTGTTTCTGTGGTTGTCAAGTCGATGGTACTATTGAGTGAGTTCAATCAGAATATCAAATGGTAAGATTCTGGGACGACCATTCACTAGATGCAAATTATTTGAGCATTCCGAGTGCTCAACAAGGATAGTTTCTGTCTAGGGGGATATTTGATGATTTGCCACTTCGATTATTTGCCACTTTGATCTACTTATCATCCATACAAGTGGCAAATGATCCCACTGTATAAACTTTTTAGTAGCAAATCTGTCTTCATAGGCTCTCCGGACCGCCTTTAATCCTTTATATATGTGAGGAGACAATATCATAAGTTGGTTACCACACTGAGTAGGTTAAGCTCTTCTATCTATTTACAACATGAATTTTAGTTTTAACTGAAAAATAACCTTCACTACACTTTGTATAGTTGGTCCGGCCTATCTCCTGCTCGGGTGACCATATGTCCATATACATTTTTTGGTGATATCTGATCCTTTTTTTTACAATGTCCTTGTCACCTTGTGGCGTGCCCCATACCTTTCCTCTTGCATACACGTTACCGTATAGACTTCTCGACGCAACTCTCGAAGCGCTGGAGAAGCAAGAAAATGAGGAACTCTATACTGTACAGTACTCTTCTATGTGGATATGTTCTTCGTGGTAACTGTGAAAGTTGCCTGCTTTAAGCGGTCAAATTTGGTGTATCCTTTCAACTAATCTAAAAGTAAATTCTACTGCAAGCAGATGGTGCCATCCAGATTGTCGACAAAGACGGCAATCCAGCGTGGACACGGATGGCCGTTGAAAGCAGTGCTTGTCTTGGGCCGGTCGCTTGCTACAGCACTGTACAAGTAAGTAGTAAGTGCTGTGCTGTGCTGTGCTGCGCTGCTGGTAGGCGTAAATGCCGTTGGCCCCGTTGGCGTCAGACGACGCCCGGCCAGTGCTGCTGTGCTGGCGATGCCTCGGCGCCATTAATCCGAAACGTGAAGCCCTGCCGAGTTTCTTTTGTCCATTTCTTCGTCTTTCGCGATTCCTTTTTTTTTTTCCGCTTCGGATGCTCCTCTTCGGCACGGAAACTAAGGAAGAGAGCTGAGAGCCCAGCGCAGCGTGTTGGCTGCTGCAACTTGGGCGACGCTGCATTCATAGTTTTGTACGGAGAAATCTCGTGCTCCTACTACTCTCACGTCGGTTCCAGTTTCTCATTTCGAATTCAAAACTTTCGCACTGCCCCGAGCGCCGACGTCGACGTTTGCGGCGTGAGCATTTTAGCGGTCGCTTTTAACCTGTTTCGATCAGTTTCCACAGTTCTGCTGCAGCATACTGCATACGCCTGTATCTGTAATTTTATGTATGAGCTAGAGAGAGGTAAGCCCTCGAAGCAACTTCAATGTTTACATATTCTCTTTGATACTTCATTTTATAGGGGATTACAATGATTGGTTCACAAAAAATTTTCGGATTCTCTCTCTGATAATTTTCATATCAAGAATTTTCTTGGCTGCTCCTAAATTTTTCTATCTCAAATTCTTTGCTCAATTGTGTTTTGTTTTTAACTTAGTTACTTCTAATTTATCTTTTGCGGTACGTCCACATAAAACAAGAGATAAATAAATGAGCTCCTAATATCTTGTACCACTGTCTAAGGAATTATTTCAAACCATAAAGAAAATTATTTAACTTACGGACGAGATGTTCTTTTCCATGGAAAACAAAACCTTCAGATTCGTCCATATAAATGTCATCTTCTAATTCTTTATGTAAAAATACAGTTTTAACATCCAATTGTTAAAGTTCATAATCATGCATAGCAACGATACTCAACAGGGTACGAATTGAGATATGCTTAACAACTAGAGAAAAGACATCATTATAATCAATACCTGGAATCTGGTTGTAACCTTTAGCAACCAATCTTGCCTTGTATCTTGCAACTCACTAGGAGTGCTGCCTTCTTTTCTTTTGAAAATCTATTTACAACAGACAATCTTTTTCTCTTTAGACAGTTTCACTAATTCTCAAGTGCCATTCTTTTCAAGTGACTCAATCTCATCTTGTATTGTGGTCATCCAATTCTTATGATCATCACAAGAAATAGCCTAGGAATAATTTAAAGGTTCTGCATTACCTTCAATCTATCCTGCAACATTTAAAGCATAAGAAACAATATTACATTCTTTAATAAATCTTTTAGGTGGATTAATTGTTATCCGAGATCTGTGAATTGCAATAGATTGTTGTGGAGGCTGAACAACATGAGACAAAGGCTCACTAACAGGTACATCTTGAATATCAATATCTGGTGAATTTTCTGCATCAACAAAGTGCTCTACCTGCATACTTATTTTCTCCTGAACTTCATTGGGGATAGTAGGAGGAGACTCATAAAATATGGCAAATTCATTAAATATAACATTCCTACTGATGATGACCTTTGAAATCTGAGGATTCCATAATGTGTACCTTTTAACACTAGATTGATAACCAAGAAATATGCATTTAACAACTCTAGGCTCTAATTTCCCATTATCAACATGAGTATATGCAGTTCAACTAAAAACTCTCAATTATGAATAATCAGCAGATGAACTAGGCCATACCTCAATTAGAGTTTTCTTATCAATAGCCGGGAAGGGTGACCTGTTAATAAGGTAGCAAGCAGTGGAAGTGACTTCAGCCCAAAAATGCATATTCAAACGTGCATGTGACAACATAGAACGAGCCTTTGAGATGATAGTCATGTTCATGTGCTCAGCTATACTGTTTTGTTGAGGAGTACTAGGAACAGTGTAGTGTCTGAAAATGCCTTCAGACTTACAATATTTTTTAAATTCAGCAGAACAAAAGTCCATCCCATTATCAATATGTAGTACTTTTATCTTCTTTTTAGTTTACCGTTCAACCATAACCTTTCACTCCTTGAACAATGAAAAGGTAGACCATTTTTGCTTCAAAAATATGCCCACACTTTTCTAGAATAGTCATCAATAATTGTTAGCATATAACGAGCACCTCCTAAAGATCTCTTACGAGAATGGCCCCATAAATCAGAATGAACGTAATCAATAATACCTTCTGTGGTATGAATAGAAGTATTAAATTTTACCCTCTTGTATTTACCAAATATGCAATACTCACAAAAATCTAATTTTCCACCTTTATATCCATCAAGCAATACTCTTTCAAACCTTGTTCACTCATATGACCAAGATGTTTGTGCTACAAATTTGAAGCATCAAATGAATGTGACATCACACAAGTATTACCTATAACAGTAGTGCCTCGAAGAAGATATAAATTAGCAAATTTCAAATCCCCTTTCATCACAATGATAGAACCTTTTGATATTTTCAAAATTCCAATGCCACTTGAATATTTATATCCTTTTGTGTCAAGATAACTCAAGGAAATAAGATTTCTTGTCATACCTGGAACATACCTCATCTTTGTCAAGGTCCTGACAATCCCATCAAACATATTTATTTGGATAGATCCAATTCCAACAATGAAGCGTGGAGAATTATCTCCCATCCTAACACAACCAACACCTTGAATAGAATCATAAGTGGTGAACCAATCTATATTAGTGCAGATATGAAAAGATGCAGCGGTATCAATGTTCCATTCATCACTACTACTAGTACATCCAGCAAAAACGACAAGAATATCACCATTATCTGAATTTTTATCACTACAAGCAACACACACATTATCATCATTCTTTTGTTTGCCATATCTTTTTTACTTATTCTTTAACTTGTAATATATAGAAATGGTGTGATTATCTTTCTTGTAATACCTGCAGAATTTATCATTGCTTCTGGATTTTGAATGTCCCATAGAATGATTTTTACTCCTACCTTTAGAACCATTGTTTGATTTATTTTCCTGTGTTCTTCCTTGAATATGTAGAGCATCACCATTTGACTTAGAATTTTTAGTACTTATCATCGATTTCATCTTTTCTTTTGCATGTAATACATCATAAAAGAATAAATTGGTATCTCCGAAATTTGAAAATGATGGTGGCAAGGAACATAAAAGAATAAGAGCTAGATCCTCATCGTCAAACTTTACCTTCACAGACTCAAGGTTAGAAATAATCTCCTTGAATGTAGACAAATGATTCAACACGAAACCATCATCTTCCAACTTGTGCAGAAATAATCTCATCTTCATGTGCATCTTGCTAGTAAGATCTTTTGTCATGCAGATGAATTTCAGCTTTAATCATAAGGCAGCGGTATTTTTCTCATGTAAAACCTATTGCAAAATATTATTCGATAAATGAAGATGAATCTAAGATAAAACTTTATGATCTTGCCTCTTTTCTTTGTCATTCCATGTGCTTTGCTCTTTGTTGCCAAATTTATCAAGTGTATCATCCAAGTCATTCTGCGAGAGAATAGTGCACATCTTCACTTGTCAAAGTGAGAATCTTGTGTCACGATCCAATAACGGGACACCACATTTAATGAAAGTCACGATGCAAAAGAAATCCCCGAAAAATGGCTGACAACAAAATTAATGTAAAAATTCTAGTACGCGAACTAGGTATGTGAAGAAAAAAGAACCTGAAATTAAGTTTCCGCAGATACGAAACGGAGAGCACGCGTATGTCTGCGGAGCCAATCGGCGGAGGCGTGTGCTCTTGGGACGTAGCAATGGGCGGAGGCCGAGCTGGCGACGTGGGGAGGACCAGCGGCAATGGAGACCCCTAGCGGTGGCGCGCGGAAGAAAACGTCGGCGCCGACAGAAAAGCGGCTCGACATGGAGAACCGGTGGATCGGAGGCCGGCGCGCGTGGATAGCGGGCGGTTTGGCCGGCCGGTGAAGCCCGCGATGAACATTAACCACCCTCGATGAACAGTGATCGGTGATTATGGTAGATCCGATTTTTTTCTAAAACTCTCTCTTAAATTAATCCGTAGCTCTGCTATAAAATCAAGCATATGATTACAAATGAGAGACACAAGATTTAACATGAAAAACCCTCACGGTAAAAAACTACAGGTATCAGTTGACGATCTTCACTATATCGAGGAGAAGTTTCCAGAACATAGGGGCTGGCTCAATCTATACAAGAGATATTTATAGGGTGGACTAAGGGTTCGTTTGGTTTGTGGGTGAGGATGGATAGGATGATCTCATCCATGGATTTAGGGATGGGATGATACATTTGAGATGTTTGGTTGGACGGATGGAATAAGATAATTTTTTGTTTTGTTAGTTGTATATAATTTAGATGAGATAAGCTTAAATTTAGTAGGATCCACTTGTCAAATATATTTTTAACGAAAATATAATCATATGAGATCTTATTTTATAGATTAAATTACAATCAATACAATGATGTAATTAGGGGGTTTTGAATTGGGGGCTAAATTTTTAGACCCGTTACATCGAATGTTTAGATACTATTTTGAATTATTAAATGTAAACTATTTACAAAACCCATTTGTAATCGGTGGATAATTCGTGAAAAAATCTAATGAGCCTAATTACACCATGATTTGACAATGTGACGTTGTAGTAAACATTTGCTAATTATTAATTAATTAGGCTTAATAAATTCGTCTTGCGAATTATCCTCTAATTATTTAATTATTTTTATAATTAGTTCATGTTTAGTCTTTTAAATTGATATCCAAAAATCTGATGTGACACATGCTAAAATTTAGCCTCTTGATCCAAACACCCCCTTAGATCATAAATTGGATAAATAATTTAGGAGTAAAAATCATTTAAATATTTATAAATGAAAAATTAGATGTGTAATAACCAATCAGGAGATAACACATCATCTCGTCCAATATTAGATAAGCTCATCTAGAAAAATTTCATGTATCCCTCCATTCATCATATTGAAGGAATATTCCTCTTGGTGACCATCACATCCACTCTCGTCTCGTCCTCTAACCAAACGACTGACTAGATGAGATGGTCATATCCCATCAAGCGATATCCAGTGAACCAAACGCACCTTAAATGGATCTAGGTATTCTTGGGCTCCATGGGCCTAGCTAGACTCAATCCGAATTCGGATCAGAATATAAAAATTATAATAAATCTATTTAAGTTTTACTCGAAATTATAATAAACGATTTTATAAGTCTAAAGCGGAAAACCCATATTTTAGATAGTCAAGCAATTTATTATAATCTCAAGCCACAAATTATTATAATCTCAAGCCTAGATTAATGTGACATCATGTGAAAAAATACCTTATTTCAGCTTACGAATATTTTTTTTTGCCAAAGTTCTCAAAGAGCTTGAGGAAGATTACCTATCAATTGACACCCGCCTATATGTCTTCCACTAAAAAAATTGGCATGACAAAACTTAGTCACCTAAACATAATAATGTAGAACTCTAATAATATATATATTCTGCCCAAACAGCTCTCTCACATTGATTGTCTACCAACTTGATTATTGGTGGCGTTCTTTTTTCTGGCAAGACGTTGCTGTTATGTCCTGCCGTTTCTCCTTACCATGCCACCATGGTGCCTTTTCGTTCATCGGAGCAATTTTTTGGTGCTCCAATGAATCGATGCTTGATCTCTTTTTTCAATAAAAGAAAAGGTCTTATGCTTAGACTATTCACAGTAGAGGGTTCATGGGGTTTTATGATATTAATTACCATAACACATCAGATTTTTTATCGATATGACATTAAATTAATGAGAGAAGAGAAGGAAGTAGTGTCATCTCCATGATAGGGTGCTAACCCGTTTCCAAGACGGGTGAAACCAAATGAAACGCCCACTGTGAGCCAAATTGTTTCATCGGAGAGAGAGTATTTAATTCAGTTACAAAGCATTTAATTACACTGGTTAGTATAGGAAAATAGTGAAATGAAACTCTCAACTGAGAGAGAGAGTATTTCATTCAGTTGCAAAGCTGATGTGGTCTTCTAGAAAATAGCGTTATGAAATCTACCATTGTGAATAGCCTTATCAGAGTATGGGAGCGTGGCATGCTGTGTTGTCTGTTCTGGTGAGGAGTGCACTCTCTTGTTGCCACTACTGCCTTATGTTCATCATCGTATATGTTGTAGCAGGCTTGTATATTAAGGTGTGTTTGGTTGAGATGTAGATTTTAAAAAAAATATTGTGAGTTGTGAAATTGTTTAATTAGAATAATTGTCGATTTATGTTTTAGTAGCTCATAATATTTGGTTACATTACTAATATGCAATTGTGCATATAAATCAGTATAATCATAAAATTTTATAATGTTTATTCTGAAATTATACATTTTTGAATTACACTAAAATAATATATTTTACTAAAATTTCACTTTTTTCAAATTTTAGATGAACTGATATGCTATAATGGCATGGTGGGTAATTTTTGTTCAAAGTTCAACCGAGAAGTTGTGAAAATTGGGATCACCCGGCTTTCAGTTTGTAGTACGAAAAAATTGATTGCCTTGAAACCTATTTGGTTTAGTTTCCATCTTTTTGGCCTGAAAGCAGGTTGAAAAAATTAAATCAAACACAACCTAATAGAAAAAGGTGTGTAACTATTGAGGTTCCTAAAATACACTAAGTACTACTAGCTTCGTTTTAGAATATAAATTATTATGGTTTTGTCTATATTTATCTATAGATCGATGAATATAAATACATATATATCTAGATTCATTAATATATGATAAATAACTTACATTCTGAATTTGAGGAAATAATTAGCAATGGTTAATCTACTACATAGAAAAATAAAATCCAACAATAACACAAGCCTGCAATGGTTAGTTGGACTAGAAATGGGTAAGACCTAGTGGTCATACCTATCAACAAACTTAGCTGCTTACAACATCTCGAAGAGATGTCTTAAATTTCATTTCCTAAAATATGATATAGGAATCATTATCTCCGATATTCCCTGAAAATTAAGTTAGCGCCCAATAGTTTTCTTATATTTTACAATCCCTATTTTTAAATCAGTTACTCCGTAGCATGCGTCGTCTACGTGTAACACGTGAATCGACAACTCCATTGCCATATCTTTCACGGTGTTCTTAGTTTTTGTTAATAGCGCCCACATCTCTATATACAATCTTTTCTGTCAAGATATTTAGCTGCCCCCAGCATCTAGGAGCACCAACCTGTCACAATTTCAAGTCAAAACCAAGTTTTCGGTGAATCCATTGTTGTGTTGTTGTACATGTATTATGTATATATAATCAGAGCAAGTATAATAAGCTTATGTAAGCAGGCTACAAGACTTGCCACATCAGATTAGTAGTGAGATGGAGGAGAGAGAATAAAAGCGGGCTACTAGTTAACAGCACACTCATACACAGGTTCCAATGAACATTGTGAGATGATGTAATATGTTACACATTAAATGCATAATACATATAGCTAACTAACTATTATATGAGTTGGCTATTAGATTAGCTACATGTGACATGCCACAAATATAAAACTAACATCTAGCTATATTATTAAACTTGCTCTCATCTAGGTTATAAAAAAATATCCCCATGAACTTTTAACTTTTAAGATGCTGCACATTTCTGCGGTGAACACAAATTCAACATCTAGTCACTCTGTAACGAGTAATTTACTCCCAGCATAAAGACATGGATGCAGAAAATTACATAATATCACGAAAGAGAGTATAATATTCAGTGAAAAACAAAGATCGATAGTATTTGGTTGACCGAGAGTCTTACCATTCAAACCATAATTAATAAATCGAAGGTGTGTATATGTTTATATTATATCTGCATTCTATTCTACCTATTTTGACAATATCTATCAGCACCAAAGTCATGCTTGCTGCCATTGCCATGGATGTCAAACCGTCGGCCTCTCGGATTCCGTAGCAATGATAAAACAAAAGCCGAGAAGGCTTGGAGGTGATTCTTTTGTCGTTAGCCCGGCGAAGCCCAGCAGCGCTCTGCATACAGGCCCGGCCCGGCCCGGCCGTCAGAACAGTGAGAACTTTAGTTAGATTGGTGACATAGAAAACACCGAGTTGTTCGAGACTGCAATCGTTGCTTCAATGATTGCTACTGAACAGTAAGGCTATTCAGAATATATTAGCTTTACAACTGAATAAATATTATTGGAGAGTTTCATTTTATTATTTTTTAGACTAACCAGTGTAATTAAATATTTTGCAACTGAATTAAATACCCTCCCTCCGATGAAACGATTTGGTTCACAGTAGGAATTTTATTTCGTTTCATCCGTCTTGGAAACGGATTAGCACCGTGTCATGGATATAACACTACTTCCTTCTCTTTGCTCATTAATTTAATATCATGTCAGCAAAAAAAATATGATGTATTACGCTGTAGCTTAACTTGTGGGCTCAGCTGCTCCAGCGCAGCTACTCTGTTTTTGGTTTACGCCTCCTATCACGCGTGATGAACTGAACTAGTTGAGATTGAGATTGAGATATACATGATACATTTCGTGCAGGTTATCGCGATTATGTGTTAAAGTTTTTAACACAAGCAATCGGCACGCGACGCCACTGAGTGCGCTTGGCAACCAGGAGACGCCACGGCGACGAGCTGAGCCGCGGCAACTGCAAGCCTTCGTCAATGGTCGCCGTCTTCAGCAAGGACGTCCTGAGCTGGTACCTCATCACGATCAAGCTCAAGGAAGCCGTCGATGGCAACCTCAGCAAGTCCCCGACCCCGCCGCCCGGCGAGCTGCCACGGTGGCAGGCGTTGGTCCGCAGCCTGCCGCTGCTTACGGACGGTGGCGAGGTCCAGTCGCAGTCGCCTCGGAACAGCCCGAGGCCGCTGGATCCGGAATGGGTGGTCACCATCCGCGGGAAGCTGGCGCAGGCACGCGACGAGGAGGCGGCGTGCCCGTGGGCACGACTGTCCGTGTACCGCGTGCCCAAGTCCCTCCGCGACGGCGACGAGCGCGCGTACATGCCGCAGGTGGTGTCCATCGGCCCGCTCCACCACGGCCAGCGCCGTCTGCGGGAGATGGAGCGGCACAAGTGGCGGGCGCTGCACCGCGTTCTCAAGCGCACGGGCCGCGACGTCACCTTCTACCTCGACGCTCTGCGGCCCATGGAGGAGCGGGTGCGCGCCTGCTACGATGGCCACGTCGCCGAGATGCAGGGGAATGAACTCGCCGAGTGCCTTGTGCTGGACGGGACCTTCGTGCTGGAGCTCTTCCGCGGCGCGCGGGACGGCGGGAAGGGGTTCGTGGACGACCTCCGCTACTCGCGGCATGATCCCATCTTCGCCATGCGCGGCGCGATGCACGCCATTCGCAATGACATGATCCTGCTCGAGAACCAGATACCCCTGTTCGTGCTCGACCTCTTGCTTGGACTCCAGCTCAACTACCCGGAGCAGACCGGCGTTGTCGTCACCCTCGCCCTGCGCTTCTTCGACCCGCTTATGCCGACCGACGCGCCTCTGCTCCGCAAGGAACGGTCCAGGCTGGAGTCCTCCTCCATCAGCGCCGAGGCGGCGGCGGTAGCGCCGGCTTTCGACCCCCTGTCAGGCCCGAAGCTCCATTGCCTCGACGTGTTCCGGCGCAGCATCCTTCGCGCAGCCCTGCAGCCCACCCCGCCGTCGCCGGCGCGGCATTGGCTCAGGAAGTTGTCCGGGTTTCGGCGCGTGGCGGACAAGCGGCGTCAGCAGTTCGTCCACTGCGTGTCGGAGCTCCGCGAGGCCGGCATCCGGTGCCGGCGGCGCAACACGGACCGGTTTTGGGACATCACGTTCGACGACGGCGTGCTCCGGATCCCGCGCATCCTCATCCACGACGGCACCAAGTCGCTGTTCCTCAACCTGATCGCGTTCGAGCAGTGCCAGATGGACATCGCCACCCCGGGCGGCAACAACGTCACCTCCTACGCCATCTTCATGGACAACCTCATCAACTCGGCCGACGACGTCAAGTACCTCCACGACCGCGGCATCATCGAGCACTGGTTGGGCAGCGACGCCGAGGTGGCCGACCTCTTCAACCGGCTGTGCCAGGAGGTGGTGTTCGACATCGACGACAGCTACCTTTCCGGCCTGTCGGACCAGGTGAACAGGTACTACGACAACAAGTGGAGCACATGGATCGCCAGCTTGAAGCACAACTACTTCAGCAACCCGTGGGCGATCGTCTCGGTGGTCGCCGGCGTCTTCTTGCTGCTGCTCACCATGGCGCAGACCTTCTACGCCGCCTACAGCTACTACCGGCCGAGGAATTGATCGCCGGAGAATGCGGGTTCGACGCCATCAAAATTTGATCTTTTTTGCTTTGGCATTGTGCGATTGGCACCACCAGCTTGCTGATTTGTGGCAACGTGAGATTACCTCCATGCAATTACAGCTTTGATTGGTCCTTTTGAGTGCATTTCTGTACAGTGGGAGAGGGATTTGATTAGCAAATTCTTGTCAAAAAGGTGTCTTCTGCTGATTTTTACATATGCAATTGCAGCTTTGATTGATCCTTTTGAGTCCATTTCTATACATTTTGATTTCAGTACACGGTTATTACACAAAAAATATAGAGAGATTTTACGGAATGCACCCTAATAACCATTGTTTTTTACTTTTTCAGATTAATTTCTACTACTGATTTAATGGGATGGAGTGGAATATATAGAAAGTAAAATCGTCCAAAAAAATATGACGTGGAGGGATAAAATAGTGATTTTGTTATACTTTTATATTAAACCACCAAAAATCAATTTTTGACTTATATTTCCGAAGCATCGAGTAGAAAAAAAACACATAAGTTTTTGACTTAATAATCAATTAAAAATATTAAATTACACTTTAAAATCAATTAAGGGTGTATTGATATGTGGGTGAGAGTGATCTGGGTGGTCAATGGTCATAGTTTGACCAAATTTATATAAAAAACAATAATTTCGGTATCCAATAAGCATCGTTAGATCCATCATGAAATATGTTTTCATTTTTTTATATGGTATATGTTAATATTCTTTGCTATAAATTTGGTCAAACTTAGAATAATTTGACCTGAAACCAAATTAAAAACAAACTTATCTTGAGACGGAGTGAACATCAAACAAGGCAGAGGAGCTCTGCCAATCAATTAAGGAGGAAGCAAGTTACAGGTTGTAAGTTGTAACATGAGAAGAGACTGATTCCATTTTCTTCTTAACTGATTAGACAAGCTACACAAATCTTCACATATTCTTTTCTTCTCCTATTTCTGTAGAGAAGAGAGAAAACCATTGTTAAGAATATTTGATAATTTGCCACTCTTAAAATGGGCTTCGATTATTTGCCACTTTAGCCCACTGTCATACACTCAGATGGTCCCACTTGTCATCCACACAAGTGGCAAATAATCAAGGTATACAAACTTTTTAGTGACAAATCCTCAAATTTCCCCATCGCAAGGATCATAGATAAAAAAATGAACAAATCTGGTCCCAGTACCATGTTCCAAAACTGATCAAAACACATTTTGCACATGAGATGTCTGTGTCCGATCCAGATCAGCCCCTCAACACTGTCCGATTTCAATCGGACAGGCGCGCGACGGGAGCTTCGCACCGGTGGGACTCACTTCGCAGGAGGCTTTGAAGAGAGCGAAGGAGGCTTCGCACCGTCCGATCAAGGTCGGACGGCTGCGGAGCCCAACTACCCTCTGCAGTCAGTCCTTCGACTGCAGAGGAACCGCTCCTTCTGTGTCCAGCCCCTGCTTCCAGGAAAAGGGATATCACTGTCAGGCTGCTTCCTCTCCAACTTCCTTGAGAGCCTCTTCCACTGTCAGGGTCCTTTGTTTGAGTTTTTGGAAGTCTTAGAAACCAAAAGTCTGATTTTTACATATATGCAACCAGGGGCGTAGCTACCTTTATATTAGGGGGTGCACATGAACCCCCTAAAAAGTTGAAAAATAGAGGAATTGATCAAATTTTCACCATATATGCATCCTCCATGACACATGTTTATGCATCCATAAAAGAAGTGCACCCCCTCTAATTTTGCTCTAGCTTCGCCACTGTATGCAACTGCTGCTTTGATTGGTCCATTTGAGCCCATTTCTATACGTTTTGATTTCAGTACACGGTTATTATAGAAAAATAGAGAGATTTTATAATGCATTCTACTGACAGTGAAATGTATACTGACCATTGATTTTTTTACTTGATCAGATTAATTTCTACTACTGACTTAATGAGATGCAGTATAATGTATAGAGAGTAAAATCATCAAAAAAAATATGATGTGGATGGACAAAATAGTGATTTCGTCATACTTTTATATTAAACACCTAAAATCAAATGGCTACAATTTTTACTTATATTTCGGAAGCGTATAATCGAAGTTTTTGACTTAGGTAGTGTTTGGTTACTTGAACTAAATTTATTTTGGATGGTTCAATACAGCTTCGAAAAACGAGTCTGTTTGGTTGGATTTAGGTAGTGTTTGGTTACTTGAACCAAATTCATTCCGAATAGTTCGGTACAGCTTCGAAAAACGAGTCCGTGTTGATTAGATTTATTACTATATGAAACCATCCAAGATGGATTAGTTCAGATTCTCAGAATATTCTCTCTGGACGTTGAACCATTTTGTGCGTTAAAAACAAGCGAACAACGTAGTCCAGTTTTTATTAACTATGCTAATTATAATTAGTAGTTATTAAGTATTTTTAATGAAAAATAATTATAATTAGATGTTATTAATTATAACTAATCATTATTATGTACCATCTCATACATCCAACCAAACAATCTATTTAAACCATCTCATCTCAAATTAATCTATCCAGATCATCCGTCCAATTTCATTCAGCTAACCAAACACTACATAATCAATTAAAAGTACTAAATTACGCTTTAAAATCGATAGCTAGCATCTAGTATACTAATGGTGCTTAAAATACAAACTTCTCGACAAATTAAAAAATTCCTTCGAAGCTCTGCATGGGCCTATAAGCCCACCTATTGTACATGTCTCGATCGTGGATGGTTTTTTATGTGGGCCTTGCAGTTGCTACGGCCCATATGGGTGCTGAAGTGGGCCATATTTCCACAGTTGGACAAACATTTAGGTTCTGTTTGGAAACCCACAATCGCTACTCCCAAATCAGTGATGCGTACGAGCCCTATGGGTATGGATATTATAAATAATTATGAACTTTATAAATAATAAATATACTTCGTTCGAAAGATTTTTATAAATACTATATTTTTTATGAATTTTCACTGATATGCAATTTAAAAAACAAAAATAGACATCTTTCGACTTTTTAGCGTAGGACGAGGGCGGCGAGCCGGCGAGGAGCGAGGTGGCATGGTGTGTGTGGTCCAGTTGGGCAGCGAAGAGTTAGGCATGTGGCGGTGCCGGACAGTCGGAGGTGGAACATTTGGACACGCGCCACGTGGCGCAGGTGAGGCAGACGCGTGGCGTGGGCGCGACACGCTAAGCGAGGCTTCTATCAATCGTTCAGTTGTCTATCGATAGAGTGTTTTGTTAAGAGCATCTATAATGGTTATTTCAAATAGCTAGCTGATATGGAGCTGAGAGAAGAATAAAAATAATAATTTATCTCACTACTAGTACTTGGTCCCACATGTAATACACTCAATTTCTTGGAATACGTGAAATCTCCTATCTATTAGCTCATCACTAGCTATTCTCTTTTTCTCCATATTTTCTATCCACGAAGAAAGAGAGTGAATGTAGCTAGTAAAATAGCCAACCATTGGAGATGCTCTAATAGTTAAACTATCGATAGAGATCAAAATATCGACATAGCCCTTTTGTAGTGTTGGCAAAGGCTATCGACACTTCACTTCAAGTGTCGACAAATGTTTAGTTTTCCTATTTTTTAGATTGCATGCCTGAATTAAAATTTCGTAAAAAATATATTATTTATAAAAAATACCCGTTCAAAGCATCAATTATATTTTTAAATTATTTAATAATTATAAAACTAGTAATTAATAAATACTAAGATTTACTCACATATAGTTATATATAATTGATCCAACTAGTCGAATTTCCCACGTACTCCTACTATAGAATATTAAATTTTGTTCTATATTATAATATTATGAATAAATGTGCTACATTATTAGCAGTTATGCCTACGGGCAATCCACGTAAAAACCCAAGGTACTATAAATCTTGCGAAAATTACTCACGTACCATTATATTTTTTAAGAATTGTCTAAATGTTATTATCAATGCAAGCGGTTTCTATTTGTTAGTGACACGCCGATAACATATTAGCAAACTGTCTTCCACAATATAAGTTATTACAATCTTTTACGGTTCATCGAAATATATAAAATCACCACAACTAATCATGCAACCGAAATTAAGTGGACCGTAACAGGGTACAAAGGAAGCAAAAGTACAAAATAGACAACACGTCAACACATAAACACAACCTAGAGTCGTCGTCACGACGAGCCAATCAACCGAATCAATCAGTCGTGTCACGTTCACCCGGCGCACGTGCCCTTTTTGGCACGTACCCTCACCGGGCGGCGCCTGCGCGGGCTCAGGGTTGCAGCGAGGAGTAGGTCCGGTAGTAGTTGTCCTCCGCCGCCGCTGTGTACCACGCGTTGCCGGCCGTCTCGCCGGTGCCAGCGTAGTACTTGGGGCGACACGGCACGTAGGTGTTGACGGGGCATGCCGCCGTGTTGGTCCTGTGGAAGAAGTAGGCGCACTCCTCGTGCGACCGCTGGTTGGGCGCCCACGGGATGCAGTTGCGATCGACGTTGAGCTTCCCCAGCTTGATCAGGTCCCAGCAGCAGGAGCCCAGCGACGTGAAGTAGTTGTCGGACAGCGTGAGGTTCTTGAGGCGGCCGGACCACGAGAAGGCGAGCTTGCAGAGCGCGTCGGGAACCTCGCCGTAGAGGAGGTTGCTCGCCAGATTGAGCTGCTCCACCTTGCGCAGGCACGCGAACGACGCCGGGATCGGGCCGGTGAGCTGGTTGGTGCCGGCGTCGATGACGGTGGCCTTGGCGAGCAGGCCTAGCTCGTAGGGGAGGCAGCCGCTGAGCTTGTTGTTGAGGAAGAGCACCTCGAAGAGCGTGTTGGCGGTGCGGGCGATGGACTTGGGGATCTCCCCTGTGAAGTTGTTGTTGGCGAGGGAGAGGTAGTTCACCGGCGAGTCACCGATGTTGTCCGGCAGGCTGCCGGAGAACTGGTTGTTGTTGACGAAGATGGCCTGTATCTTTGGGAACGAGCAGAAGACCTCGCCGGGGAGCTCGCCGTAGAAGCTGTTGAAGCGGATGTCGATGAAGGTGGCGTTCCTCAACCGCAGCACATCCGTCGGAAACGTGCTGGGAGCCAGCTTGTTGTTGCTCAGGTCGAGCTCGTAGAAGTACGGCAGCCGGCTGAGGTCGGGCACGGCGCCGCCGAAGTTGTTGGAGTTGGCGTGGAACAGCGCCAGGTCGGGGAGGCCGTTGACGAAGCCCTGCAGCGACGTCGACTGCAGCATGTAGCCGTTCAAGTCGACGGAGGCGACGGTCCGGTCCTGGATTTTCGGCGGCCGCGCGCAGTAGAACCCCTTGTAGCCGCAGAGGTCAGTGCCTTGCCAGCTGCTGCTGATGTCCATCGGATCGCACGTCACCGTCTTCCTGAACTTCTGGATCACCTGGTACGCCCTGTACAGCCTCTCGTTCTCGAAGTCGCACGGCCGCGGCTCGGACGATGACGACGGCGACGACCCGCCGCTACCTCCACCACCTCGGCTGGTCCCCCCTCGCCTGCCGCCCCTGCCGAAGTTCATGTCGACGTGGCTCCGGCTCGGCCGGTTAGCGCGCGCCGCCGGCGCAACGCAGGCGCCCATCAGCAAGCAGCAGAGAGCGAGGCACCGGGCAAGAAGCGACGACCACGACACGCCTCCACCGCAGCCGACTTGCCCCGCCATTTCCAATCACGGGTGCGGTGACGCCGGCGCCGGCGGCTGGCAGAGACGAACACCACCAAGGCGCGACGGCGGAATCAGCAAATGCGTGGGCGGAATGCAGGATCCGGCCGGCCCGATAATCCGCTTTTCACACTTTGACAGTCGATCGAGTCCAGCCGAGTTTAATACATATAATAAAATACTTCGTTTCAGAAAAAAAAATAATTACTACTATATACTCCATGGGATTGCATTATTATTCGTGAACTGGCCTAGCTCCCACCGGTGAAGTCGGCTAATACATACTGCACACACTCGCACCGGTGCGTCTATAGCTAGCTAGCAATCTGTATCGTGTACCGGTGTACTGTGTTAGGTTATTGGATCATTTGGGTCGGCTGATCTGGTGACATTTGGATCGGCTAATCTGGTGAGCTATGTTGTGACTAAATTTTAGTCTCATCGCTTTCACATAGGAAAGCTACAAGTAGACTATAAAGAAAAACATTCATCTTTTTATTGAATCGTTTTTTTAAGAGAACTTTTTGCCTGAAATTTGGCTCCTGGTTGTACCAGAGAGAGCAGAGCCGGAGCCACCCACCTCGATATCCAATTGTGTGGTTGTTCTTCTTCTTTATGTGCAACGGCCGAGGTGAGAAGAAGTTGCACCAGCTAGCCTACCTAATCCATGCATGGCATCGGTCACATGTTGCTACGAGCTTTTTGCCTGGGTTCTAGCTTGGAAATGGAAGCTGTTGCTTCGTGCTAGCTAGCTCCAAGGGCAGCGTCGTGCACGATAGGTAAAAGCAGACGGGATGCACATATATATCACACTGGCTTGTAGTATGATACTAGTCATAGAAGTTAGTAAGCACTCTAAATATTACAATTTAGTATTATACGAGATAGTTTATAGTATCCTAAATTTGAACAATTCACTGTACAAATTACAAACTAATTCTCGGAATGTGCCCTGTGATGTTGTTCACTTTTTCTTTACAGATATCCACATTGCGGCTGGTAACCAATACACTGCATTTTTTAATTCTGAAGTAGGTTATGCAGTACTGATCTCTGGGGAGTATGGACCTTTGAGTTCAAGAAGACAAGAAGTCAAGAACAACCAAGCATCAGATTATATATATGCATCTGGAACAGCATTGTACACATAACCGACAGATTACATTTCAGACATAGCATTGCCCCCTCTTATTGGAATCCAAAATAGTTTATAACCGCAAGCTCCCAGCAGTGCTGGCGATAGTGAGAGTCTAATCAGGGGATCATAGCAAACAGCAAGGAACTGATTTATGTCTTCTTTCTGAAGATTAGTTTACTCAGCAAGCTCCTGCCCTGCTTCTTCTTTCTCTTCTTCATATCAACAGAAACAGGTGTTAGCGGTGACTTGGGGATCACTGGACGAAGAACGACTTGTGCTGAACCATTGTTACCAGCTTTATGGCCCGTGCCAACATCTTGCTCCTGTACAAGGTTGTTCTCACCTGCCACATGTTCATCTGGTTCTTTCTTGCATGACAAATCTTCAGATAGTGGAGAACTGAAATTCTCGGGCTTGGGAACCTCTTCAGCAGGAAGATTTGTAACTAACAGATGAAGGTTATCAGGCTTTTCTTTCCCTGCAGCATCTGCATTTGCTGGGCAATTTAGGACCTGCAATTTCTTTCTTAGGCTTGTGATTGTCTCTTGGCACTCTGCAAGTTTCTCAGCTGCTGCGGATATTGCAGAATTCTGCGAGAGTTTTTCTTGAAAATTATCACCCTGCACTTGCTTAACTTGATTACAAGTGACAAGCTGAACCTGAGAATAATTTTCCATGACGTCGCCAGGGATCTGAGCCTCAGGTGTTTCATCTGGTTCTTTCTGTACCTCTTGTGGAACATTTACAACCACTTTTGTTTTTGCACTTTGCATTGCTTTCTTTTCATGAAAGCTTAATGTCCTCAGAGACACATTTCCATCAAAATCATTTGTGATGCAATCCCCAGTTTCTAGCCCATCAACACAATAAATGCATTGGTTTACCATCCACTCAAGGGTCAAGCAAACTTCATCAATGAACTTCTGAAGATTAGCCTTTCCATCCAGTACATCACTACATACATGGACCAGGTGCTCAAGTTGACAAGTGAGTTCAGATTTCTCATGCAAAAACGATTGAAAACTCACAGCACTGTTTCCAGTATATCTTTCAATCATGCAGCTGGTGCTTTCAATCAGAGTAGCCACCATGCTCTCTATTTCTGCCTGGTCATATGTCAAATTTGTAGCATCATTTCCTTTGTCAGAAATTTCACTCCTCAACACAGATGCTATTTCATCAAGAATGACATCAACACTTACGTTACAGACTTGATGTGTGTGTATGATAAGTGCCAAAACATCTTGAATCCGCTCAGATAAACAATCTTCAACGATTCGATCTTGGCGAACTTTCAGGGCCGTTTTGGAATCTGTATCAGAAGCACCTTGTACACACTGGTGAGGCGCACTCGAAGGTCTCAAAGTCGTTTCAAGCTTCTCAATTTCTGTTAGATCAACAAGCAACTGCATGTCAGATCCTGCTATTCTTCTTCCCCGTCTGTGAGATGCACTTTGCTTCCCTACTCTAAAATGCTCTTGTTTGGAAACTAGAGAATCAGCCCCTGGTTCAGGATGATTGTTCTCATCCAGCTCATGACTACAAGCCAACTCCTTGAGCTGCCTTTGCACTACTGACGACTTGCATGCCTCATCTGCATATTGCAACTGCACAAACTGGAGGTCATTCTCCTTCTTGGTCAACAACTGCCTGAGGTGTCTGTTTTCATTATCCAACTCCTGCAACTTGACAAGGTAACCTTCAGGCACAGAATGCCTCTGAGTCGCTGCCTGTGATGATGGCTGTACAGGTGTATGTAGCCGTCTCCTTCCATTGTCAACATCACTGGTACCGCGTCGCTCAACCTCGTCTTTCATTTTGGCCAAAGCCGCAGGCCCAGGCAGACGCTTTTGAACCATGGTCCGCAGCCTCTGGCATTCAGCTTCCAATGCAGTAATCTTCTGGACGCTTTCCTGCTGATGCTTCTGGGCAGCATCAATAGATTTGTGGTCGTACTCCCGCTCTTTGTTCCGAATTTCAAGCTCCTTCTGAAGCATGTGCACCTCATACTGAAGAGAGGCGCATTGTTTATGTGTAAATTCAAGTCTGACTGTGGCATCAGATAATTTTTGGTCTGAGTGTAGTTTTCAGCTTCCGAAGATTGTAGTTTTCAGTTGTGACCTTTGCAAACCGCTTATTTGCATCTGCTAGTTTCTGCTGCAATCCTTGTACTTTCTTCTGCTCCGAAGAGATCTTATCAGCTGATTCGACAATAAGACGCTCTTTCTCTTCCCTAATGAGGAGTAGCTGGTCCATGCAGGATCTCAAGGCATCCCCCATTTCAGCCATCCTTCATGGATCTGTTTTCCACTGTCAGACCTTTATCATGAACCTTCTGAAATACCATGAAATCCAAATATTACCTGACGGCTGACGCAACGCTAGGTGTTGCAGTAAGTAGTTCACTAGAACATAATAACAATCATGAATATGAATTTTTATCATAGAAACCTGGGAGAAGTTGCATACAGGAGTGACCTAGTTTTGACATTAAAAAAGTAAATAATGCTCCATTATGCAACACTCATCTACAAACAGCAAATCACCGGTTATTGCAATTGCTTTAGCCGCATATCGACGGTGACCATGAATTGATCGTGCAACAAATGAAGAAAATGAGGGTGACTCTTTGTTACCCATGCTAACGAAAAAATAACTACGGGGTGTGGGTGGTAGTGAAAGGCGATGAAGGAGTCGACGACAAGAATGATCACTTGGCTCTCACCGCCATCATCCAAGTTGTGCCGAAGGCTATGGTGCTAGTCATAGCCGAAAATGAGACGATAAAAGAAGCTCGGGACGCACTCAACGACATGCATATTGGAGAAGATCAAGTTTGAAAAGCGAATGTGCAAACTCTCAAAAAAAACTTGAGAGGATGTACATGGAGGATGTAGAGACAATCGATGAGTATGCTATAAAGCTAACCACAATTGTTAACAAAATACATGTACTTGGTATCAAGGTAGGGGAGACCACCATAGTGGAGAAGCTTCTGCATACTGTCCTCGACAAATTTCAGCATATCATCAGCACTATAGAGTAATGAGATGATGTGACGAAGATGACCATGGCGGAGGCCACTAGACGTTTGAAGGCATATGAAGCATCTATGGCAAGGTGTCGACGTGACAAGGAAGGAGGACCGCAACTGCTAGTTGCACATGCTGAGCCACGACTAACGTGTGTCGAGTGGGAGGCCAAGGTTGCTGAAGAGAAGAAGTATCATGGTAATTTCGATAAGTTAAAAATTGATTGTCGCAAATGTGGTGAGTTTGGTCATTTCACTGATGAGTGTGATGAAGTGAAGAAGACGACCAAGGAAGTGACACAACCTGCCATTGCAGATGTAGATAATGAGCCAATGATGTTGTGATGATCAACAAGGAGGTGCTCAAATAAATACAACAAGATTAGGGGGTGATTGTTAGGATTAATTTTATTGTTTTTAATTTCTTTGTATTAGTTAATGCCACATTTTAGGGTGTTGTTAGCGGAGTTAGTTGTCTAGTGACCGGCTGAATGGTGCGGCTAGTGTGGCGAGGAGGCAAGACATCAGTGATGGGCTACATGGTTCGTGTACGTACGTGCGTAGCGGCTACGTGCAAGTGATTTGCACGTGGATTTCTTTATTTAAGGTAGCTAGGAGCTTCTTGTGTGTGAGTGTGCAAAGTGATTTACCTCTCGTGTTTGGGTTGATATGCAACACTTGCTTTTCTTATCTTGTGTGTGTTAAGTGCTAGTGAGAGAGTTGAGTCACCGTCCACAAATTCGTCGGAGAGCCGCTCTAAGGCTATTTACAATGGTGGATTTCATAGCAATAAAATACCCTATTTCAGTGGAGAATTTTATTTCACTGTTTCTTAGGCTAACCAGTGTAATTAAATGCAACTAGCTCTCATAAAATACCCTCTCTCTGATGAAACGATTTAGCTCTCCATGGTTGTTTCATTTCGTTTCATCCGTCTTGGAAACGGGTTAGCACTATATCATGATGATGACATTACTTCCTTCTCTTTTTTCATTAATTAAATGACATGTAAGTAAAAAAACTGATATGACATGATAATTAATACCCTGAAACACCGCATGAAACTCTCGTTGTGAATAGCCTAATAGACCCACGCCCATGCCACCCCTGCAATTTTTTTTCCTTCCACGTGATAGTCATCTAGATCGGTCTTGTATCACAGAGTTTAGGGACTTGTCCCAAAGATTTTTTTCACGGATTGCCCTTATATACGAATAGCTTTTTAAAGAACTTTTAAATATTTTTTTAAAAAAATTACAATTCTGTTGCACCGATTCAAAAAAGATAAAAATATAGACCTCGTGTCGACGGCTCAACCGTGATATTCCCCTTGTTCTATTTTATTCATTTTTTTAAAATTGGCATATCAGAATTGTAATTAAAAACATTATTTAAAAAGCTTATTTTTTAAAACTGGTACTATATTTTTTGAAAGTTCAGAACCCGCTACTATAATTTATGGAAAAAATAAAAATATATAACTATGTCAGTGATTGTAGTATATTCTGTTTGTCAATATTGACATATTTTCACACCGCAACCGTAAAAATTATAATAACACATTTCTAATTTTTTTCTCTTCGAAAAGACTTGTGTTTGGATGATTAGCAATAGGGCAACCGAGTTAAGGATCATAAACTATTTTTTATGAGCATGACGAAATTTTTGTTTGGTCAACTGAAGCAGAAGAACATGATAACCCCCTCTTCAATCCTGTTCAAAACTACAAATGGTTCATGGATTATCGTGGGTAAACTTATCAAGCTACTGGGCAGTAAAATTTCTGCAAAAACTTGATGTATAAAAATTACCAAGAAATTATTTTAAAGTCATTCATAAAGTCTCTGTCATTAAATTAACAGGCCCAATTCTATCGTCACCTTCTGTTTTGAACTGGACATTTTCGGAGAGCAAAGTAAGAGATGCATGCTTGAGTCTGGAAACGGAGGAGGTACTAGAGGTAGATTCAGACAAGACTTCTTTGATCGAAATTCGAAAGTGCAAAAAAAGTCTTCTTTGATCGAGTGCTAACCGATTAAGAAACCGAGCAGTTTGCATCCATCGTTCGTTCAACAAGAGCAGGGATAGCTGAACACTCACCTGATCCCAGTTGAAGGACAAAGCCAGGTCGGACCTGCCCCTGTTTGCTCTCCGCGCCACGTACACCGAAGGCTTGCTTGGTTTCTTTCCCTCAAACAGAGCAAGAGACAGATGCAGCGAGAGAGCACACGGTTAGCTTGAAATCGCTCTAGCTAGCGGCAGCCAGGGGATCATAATGTTGCCTGCTTCTTAGCTAGGCGGCAGGCGCCCGCCATGGCATTCTATGGTTTCTATCGCTCTGTCCGTTTGGATGGTTGGTACGATCGAGGTAGGAGGTGCAATCCGGGCAGCTGTTGGTTGCGTTACTTGAAGCAATGAAGCTGCCGGGGAGCTATCTATTCCCGCAGGCGTCAAAGCTACAGAGCGGACGGGCCTTTCGCGATGCAACGTACGGGCGGATGGAGCGTACGTCCCTGCGTCAGACGCCGGTCGAAAGGAAGCAAATCGGCGCAAGTGCCCGGCTCCGTACGTGGAACGGTTGGGCTGTTGCTGCCGCCGCTCGCCGTTGCAGCAGAGATCCCGCCGCGATTATGCTGTTCGTGCACCCCCGGCCGCTCGATCGCTGTCGCGAGATGCTCTGTCGACGTGCGCTGGTACGACTCCAAGGAATTTTTTTGAAATAATATTTTTTAAAATAAATTTTCAAATTTGTATGACAGTTTGAAAAAATTACAAAAATAGATATCGATCAACACTTGGTCGGCCAACTGGTTTCATGTGGCGCCTAATCGGCACTTGGTCGGTCGACTAATGCTACGTCAGCGCTAGTCGACCGACCAAATGCTGACTAGGTGTCAGGTTGGCTCCCTTCGGCACGCCAACAGCTCTTCCCGCTGACGTAGCGTCAGTCGGCCGTTGAAGTGCTGCCACGTCAATAGGAGTTAGTCGTTCAACGGTCGACTAGCGCTGACGTGACGTCAGTCAGCAGAAAGAGATCGTTGCGCGCCGAAGGGAGCCAACATGGTACTTGATCGGCCAACTGACGTTGACGTGGCAAACAAGTCAGCCGACCAAGTGACGATTGATAATTATTTTTACAATTTTCTCAAACTGTTGTACAAATTTGAAATTTTATTTTAAAAAATATATTATTTAAAAAAATCTCTCTCCAATTCTCCAACTTTTAAGGCATGGATGTGGCACCGCAGCTAAGAGCCTTCCCCGATTCCGTGGCATTTATGCCCATGAGATCTGCATGGTATGGTAGGTATACATAGCGCCGTCGACCGGTAGGAGTAGTACAATTGATAAAGTAATGAATACAGCAGAGGCGTAGTGTTTGATTTCCGCAAGCGGCAGCAACTTTTCGCTTCTGTCCTTATCGACTGTAGGTTACTCCACCCTGTGGGATTTCGATCCGACGGATACCGAAAGGGTTTCGAATGAGATTTTAGAGGTGGTCTTACTATGGGGTAGAGTCCACCTCCACAGCGTCGGGGGTCTCCGTACTGTCGGATCCATGCCGAATGGTACGGATCGTGATTGTAGAGTACAGTCAAAACCCTCGACATTAGAGGAGCTGCTTCGGATAGGTTGTTGTGGTTGTATGATGCACTATCTGAATTTAAACTGCCTGCGCAGTTGCCTGTTGTGGGATGGGCCGACCGAATTCGGAGCCCAAGCTCGGTTTTTAGTGGAATGGGATGGATCGGTCCATTAGTAGTTTTAAACAGTGTTGTTTTAAATTTTTTGAAAAATAGGACACTTTAAAATTTGTAGAAAATGAAAATTTAAAAATTCATTTAAACTCTGGTGTTATGTCTTTCAAGTTTCAAATTTTAGATGTTAGATTTTGATGTCCACAATATTTCGTTTCAAGACCTCGAAATCATAGGCACAATAATGTCATTAGATCAATGAATATATATATATATATATACTTATTTATTGATTTTATAAATGGATGTATGAAATATCAAGAATGACTTGTGTTAAAAAAACAAAGTAGTAATTTAATACAGTTGTTGACAGTACGCCGTTACCCCTCGGCCGTAGCCGGTAGGTGCATAGAACAGGAGATTCTTGTTTATCACCAGAAGATATTCCCTTAGTTTGCTTTTAAACTTTTAAATATCGATTAAATAGTTTGCTTTAAAACTTTTAAATATCAATTAAATAGTTATAAAAGTCGCCAGGATGACTTGCCTAAAGCGCTTCATCGACGACGTCGGACTCGAGATAAGAACATTGTCAATGCCATGAATTTCGTTGATTTTTGATACTACAATTTCGGGTCGAGAACCAGAGATATCTTTGTCATTTCATCTCACTGATATTAGTACGTAGAGCAAAACGAGTTTTTTCCTTAGGAATATATCATGTACGTTAATACAATTTTAAGTACTCTTTGGAACGTAGAAATTTTATAGGATTTGTACAAAAATTGCACTAAACCCTTGAATTTTTAAAAAAACTTCATTCCAAAGGCATGTTTTAATATCATCATGATTTGACTAAATTATCGCATTAAAATTTTGTAAGATCTTAGATAACTAAAGACATATTTATTTTAGCTTGGGATTATAACAGTCTAACTTATAGAAAAAATATGAGTTAGACCAACTTACTGAATTGTTATAATCTGTAGTCTAGATTATAATAAGTTGGCATAATAAGTTGACATATTTGTTTTAGTTCATGAAAACAAGCTGAGTTGTTATAATCTCAAACTAAAACAAACATGTCCTAAGTATGTAGCCCTCTACTCATCACACGTTTTGGTATAGACATCACTAGACTAGTTCCCTACAGATAGTCTACAGCCAAACAGAGCCTAGCCCGCAAAAGCTGGCAAACCAATGGGTCGATGACGATGGCTAGTAGCAAGTACGCACGGATGTGCTACATTAACTTTGACACGACCGTGACCCATGTGGTGTGTTTGTGTTCGACGGATATAGCAGCGGGATCGCAAGAGGGGGTGATGGGGGTGACTAGTGACTAGTTGTGACTCTTCTCCTAGTATTGGGTCCATCTTCTCAGCCTTCGACGTCGAAGACGAACGCATCTCCGGTAAAGGCATCACGAAACCCTCTCTCCATAACCCGATCCTCTCACTTTGCTAGCCCGACTGCCCTTTATAGTCATCGATCTGCACCATCTAACGCAAATTCGATGGTCGGATCCCCTCCGTACTGTTGCGAGGTGGTTCTCACTAAGCGTGAAGCCTCCTCTGTCATCTATCGGATCTTGATCGCGGGAGGGTGCCTGCCCCTCCGTAGTTAGCTCCATTGACTGCAGGGGATCTCAAATCCTCCTCTCCCTCATCCATTCTATTCTTTTTTCCTCATGCGATGTTTTTTCCGAACGTTTATGTTGTTGTATTTTTCTTTGGAAGCACGCGTACTCGAATCATTTTTTGCTCATGCATGTCGATTTCACAAAGGATTCTAGTGCAGATTGAGATCAAGTAGGAAATACTAGGGGATTACCAAATGTGGCAGTGGTTTCTGATTTCTGAATTCAAACACGCTTACATGCACTCATGTTACTAGTTGTATTTTGCTTGTTTCAACTCATGCGCTCGTTATTGTATGTACTCACACACGCTTGTGCTTTGCAATCTACAGAGTTGGATTATGCTCCTAGGTCACAGGAAGTAGAGCAGAGAACATGGTGATGTTGGATGTTGCATCTTGGGTGTTCAACATTGTGACTTTTGTCGGTATCATCATGGCCAACAATGATCTTATGTCCACGCATGGTTTTGGCTTTGGTAAGATGAATTCAGTTTGTGAAACATTTGTTTTTGCTATGCTTTGATTCGAAGGAATAAACTACAATTTGATATTCTAAATTTCCAATGTGATATGCATTGTAAAGGGCAATGTGGACATACATAAGGGAGCAATCCAAAAATGTAGTTTGACCAACATATCCTATTCTTGACTACTACAATATGTTGTGATGATGTGTATCAGTGATATTATTAAATATACTAAGTAGGAAAATGTATTGTTAGCGCATGTTGCATGGCGTAATGCCTAGGCTAGTTAGTCGGGCTCCTACGTCCCTCTTCCGGGTGGGTTTGTTAGTACATGCCGCATGCGATCATGCTTCCACACATGCAGGCCTATAGCACATGTGGTTGTTAGCTATGTGCGTGAGTTTTATATCCATCATATATGTCATTCCTTTGAATGAATGCAATCGTCGCTGGTGTATTTTGTTTCTTCATGGTATCAATGGCAAAACATTCCTCTTGTGCATGTCCAACTACCCTCCGCTTCCATGGATTCACCCTCCTCTGAATTTAATCTCTACTGGATGCCCCCTCCTAGTACTTTGGTTGTTCAACAGGTGAACATCCGATCACATGTTCCACTCGTCCTCAACGTCAAGGAGCCCAACTACTCTCAATGGCGTTGCTTACTTGACTCTGTGCTAAGCAAGTTTGGCTTGATGTCGCACGTCTACTCCCTACCACCCTCTTGACCAACGTGATGTCAAGTGGGTTCTCAACAACCATAGCATCATGAATTGTCTCTACATGACGATCAACAAGAGCATCTTCAACATCATGTACCGACCACATGTGTTGGTATTCACCATCTGGAGTGCCATCGAGAGTCTCATCCGAGATAATGATCTGCATCGTGTCATGTAAGTTGAAGTCGAGTTTTGTACCCTTCAATAAGGTGACCCCTCCATCGACAATTACTTCACGTGTCTCAAGACCCTCTCCAACACTCTTCATGACCTCAACCATCTAGTTTTTGAATCTTCGCAGGTGTTCAACCTTCTCCATAGGCTCAATCCCATGTATCGCCATCTCAAGCCAGTTGTTGGGGGAATAAGTTTTCCCTTGAACAGGGGCCAAATGACGTCAGCCTCCGACAGCCTTCGGTCCGAAGCCCAACACTGTCGAAGCCTGTTCCTTTCTGAAGAAGCTATTTCCATGTCCCAAAGTTCACTTCGGAGCCCTCTGGAGCGAAGCCTCTGAACCCCTTCGGAGCCCTCCGGAGCGAAGCCCTCGAGATCCCTTGAAGATTGCCTGGAGAAAAGTCCCAGGCTAACTTCGAACTTGGCCTCCGGGCCTTGTTCGGAGTTAGCCTTCGGGCTTTGTTCGGAGTTAGCCTTTGGGCTCTGTTCAGAGTTAACCTTCGAGCTCCCTTAGGATCTCCTCAGAGCCAGTCTCCGAGACCCCAGTTCGAAGCCCCAGTTCGGAGCTCGGTTTGGAGTATACTTCGAAGCCCACTTCGGAGTGTGCTTTGGAGCCTCCTTTGCAGCCTCCGCCTGAAGAGCTCAGGCCCCTACTCCGAACCCAACAGATATTTGCTCCTCGCTACAGTGTAGAAGTCATACCAGAGGCCCTTCTGCCCCCAGTATGTCATTTAGCTGATCAAAGAAGTGACGTTGTCTGACACGTCTGTAAAGCTGTAAAGCACTTTTGTACAGTAGCTAGCTCCTTTTCCCCCTTTTGCCCCTATGAGCCTAGGACTTATAGAGGGCATTTTGGTCTTTTTCCTTTGGCCTGCGTGCCTATAAAAGCAGGGCCAAGCCCTTGCAACATGATAGCTTCTCCAGAGCCATGAAACCCTGGAGTTCACTACGCCACACCGAGGCATATTATGCCAAATCCACCACAAACTGGACGTACGACTATTATCCCTTAGGGGAGGTCTGAACCAGTATAAATCCTTTCTCCCTCTGAGAGAACCCTTCGATGTTCATTTTACACACCATATACACACATACAAAACTTGTGCTGTAGCTAATACAATTGCTACAACAGTTGGCGTCGTCCGTGGGGATCTTAGTCCTAAAAGCTAAGTTTTCTGCCACTGTCTGCAATTCGAAGTGCGCTTGAGGGGGGAGCTTCGAAGCTTTCTTGCTTCGCACACCCTCTGGCAAGGAGCTTAGGATGCGGTTCGAAGGCCTTCTTCGCCTTCCTTCATCCTTCGCGTTTCGGAGCTCACCCTCCAGCAAGGGGCTCCGCTTCATATGTCGAAGGCCGTCAAAGCCCCAGGGGCTACGAGGCAAGCTTTCATCCACTTTACGAGGTATGTACACTATCCGAAGTACCACTTCGATGTACAATTTTACAATTACTTTAGTATAAAATCGAAGCCCTGCTTCGCCTTAAATTCGAAGCCTTGCTTCGCCTTTAAAGCAAACTTTTGCTCCATCTTATTGAAAAATTGAAGTCTCGCTTCGTGTTTTAAAACCGAAGCTATGCTTCGCGCTTTGAAATCGAAGCCTCGTTTCCTTTTAAAGATTCGAAGCCTTGCTTCATCTTGTCAAAAACCTGAAGCCTTGCTTCGCCTTGTTTAAAATTCGAAGCCTTGCTTCGCTTTACAAAATCTGGAGCATCCCTCCAAAGGCTACACAGTGCCTCTGGGCCTGTAGCAGTGGGCTTTGAGACTTCCGGGCGACGGCTCGGCAAGTCCGAGATTCCAGGCTCCGTCCTGATGCATCCCCGGGTCGAAGGTGGCCCAGGGTCGTAGGTGACCCAGAGTCGAAGGTGGCTCAAAGTCGAAGGTGGCTCAACTTATCACAGGTTCGGGGAATCCACACCAAATATCCTTTTCACTACAGGACCAAGCTCAAGAAGCCTTGCTTCGCTATCTAAAAACGCACTGAGGCCTCGCTTCGTGTGACGTGATCTAATCTAAAAACTAAGCATCTCGAAGTCATGCTTCGCTTAAAATCTAAGTGCATTCCGGAGCCTTGCTCACGCACAACATCCAAATCCAAGCATGCTGAAGCATGCTTCGCTTAATTTGGCTACGCTGAAGCCTTGCTTCGCTCCAAATTAACGCATTCGAAGCCCAAAAGAGGCCTTCGCCCGATGTAATATAAGCATCTGAAGCCGCCAAAAAGGCGCACCCATTCGCATTTTTTATTGCCCGCACCAGCAACAACTAAGTCCCTAGCTGCCACAAGCAAGGGGGGAAGCATGTATGCGAAGTGTGCGAATGTAATGCGCAGCACGAGCGTGACAAGCTAAAACGTTCGAAGTCATCAAACTATGCGAAGCATGCAGACGAAGTATGCAAATACAACAAATCTCATTTATTGAATGATAATTGAGAAGTATGTTACAAATATACTTCGAAAACAAAACTACGAGTAGTTTGTGTCTAAGCCTAAGAAAAAGCAAGTTTGAGGCCCCAACCCTCGCTTGCCTTTCTTTCGGCCAGGGCCCCCTCGGCTGGACGAAGCCTCGTCGGAGCCTGCTCTCCCACGTCCGGTTCGTCCAAGCCCCGAAGCCCACAGACCTCGTCTTCCACTTTGCAGGTTGCTCCAAGTCTACGAGGCAGGTGGCGCCGTGTCGAAGGCAGAGAAGTATAAGGCTTCATCGCCTGCCAAGACCGTTCGCGAAGGCTGTACCCCCTCGCTACGTGAGTTTACTACGAAGCAACTTAAGTTTGGCAAGGATGAAGAACTCCGAAGGGACTCCGTCTTCACAATGCCCAGCAGATCCTGGACTACTTCGGGGATGGCTTCGTCGTTAGGCCCCCTCGGAAGTTTAAATCGAGGGGGGCCTTCATATCTAGCTACCTCGAGGACCGCCCACAATTGGCAAAGTTCTTCAGAATCCTCAAGTACTTCGAAGTCAACAATTGGAGACTGAGCCTGGGCAGGTATAAAGCACCCCCACATTTATATTAATAAACTGATAAGTTTTTACAAGCCTACAGCTAAGAATTACAAGGAGCCTAAGGAGATCTACACCTTTGGAAGCGGAGGTGCCGACGTCGAAGGCTGAGCTGGCAAGGCATGCACCCTGGCTCGGTGAAGGCGGATGGCCTTCTAAAGTTCAAGGACTGCCTCGCAGCCTTGGGCCTTCCAAGGCTCCTGAAGTCGCCTCCAGGCTCCACGGACGCTGGCCGGAGGCGTCACCAAGTGTTGGCCTCCGAAAGCCACAGGGGTCGCCGAGGTTGCTGCTTCGAGGTGGTTGCACCCCGCATCTTGAAGCATTTGCAACACCCCTTGGCCTGCCACTCGGCCGGCCATCAAGGCGAAGCCCTTCAAGGATTGCTCCACCATCGCAGCCACTACCTTCAAGAATGCGGCACGGTCCCTAATTGGGTCCTGGCTGCCGAATTCTGGAGCCCGACACTCGGTCCCTATTTGTTCCAGGAATTCGGTCAGGCTCAGAGTGGCTTCATCAATGTTGCTGGCGACGAAGTTTTCAAGGAGCTGAGCTCTTTGGCGAAGCTCGTAGTTCTCCCTCGCCAGCTGGGCTTTGGCATCCTTCACAGCTTGAAGCTCCGCTTGGAGCCTGTCGGTCTCCGAGGCTAAGGCTTCCCTAGCTTTGTCGGCCTCGACCCTCGCCGCCTCGGCTAAAGCTTCGGCCTGCCTTCGCTTCTCGGCTGTCCGTAGAGGTTGATGTTGTTGTGTTCAGTGCAAAGGCCTAGAAGAATTCAAGAAAATCATAAGTGTTGATCGAAGACCAAAGTATAACTCGAAGGCTGCGTAGGACTTCGCTCACCTGGGTGAGAGCTTCGTTCGCATTGATAAAGAGGTCCATGGGGTTAAAGTGGCTGAGTTGAGCCACCAAGCCTCCTGCCTTCGCAGCTGCGCAGCCCTCGCGGAAGTTGTTGATGGCTGCCTCTGTCACGACTCCCTTCGGCAGCAGAGGCCGGACGATTTCCTCCGCTGCAACCACCTGCACAGGCTTCGGCAGGGCCGGGCTTCGGTCCACCACCTCGACTTCCTCGTCGCTTCGAGGGTCCCCTTCGTCGTGGCCGCTGCCTCCATCTTCTTCAGACGAGGAGCTGTCGGACTCTGAGCTACTGTTGCTGCTGCCGGAGGCCTCCGCTGGCTTCGGCACAGTGGGCCTCACACCGGCATCATCTTCTGCAAAAAAGTTCAAGTCAATATCCGCATGTAAAAGAGAAGTATGTTTGAAGTGTTTACCTTCGTCGGAGATTTCTTCGAAGGTAGAGGGGTCAATGTGTGCCCCCCAATCCCTTCGCTGCGAAGCTGGCGCGTCGACCTCCGCGCCCGAAGTCGTCGCCATCGAGGTCTTCGCTACCACCTTGGTAGCCGTTGCCGGAGCACTTGTTGGCTCCGCTTCTGTTTGAGGGTCCGCGTCCGCTGCCTCCTCCGGAGTAGAGGCTTCGGTCGCGGGGACCTCCGGCCGAGCCCTTGAAGTTTCGGGTTCGTCGTCATCCCTTTTTTATTCTTGGAGCCAGTTGTCGAAGCTACGAGGTGGGAGAAGTCTGGCAGAGCCTGGACCTCTTCGTAGCCGAGCAGAGTCCACACCCTGTTCCAATGCTCCCAAGTCCCCACCAAAACAAGCCGTTGGGCTTGCTCCTTCGGTGTCGGGGCCCCGACAACACGCTCCGTCGCCGCGATGGCCTCCTCCGGAGTCCTCACTTCAAGAGTGGATCCATAAAAATCCAAGTCAGAGTAAAGTTTTTTGACGAAGTATGAAAGTGGAAAAGCTTCGAAGTCTTACCGAGGCGTTCAAATGCCACTTCGTTTAGGCCCCCTCGGCCCGACGGTTGGAAGAGCCCCTCCGGCCAAGAGCGCGCAAGGGGGCTGAGCCGGAGGGTGATGAACTCCTGCACGAGGTCCCTCATGCTCATCTTCGCAGCCACCCTCCGAGGGAGCGAGATCCTCGAGCGAAGGGTGTTGGAGCTGGTCTTCACTACGCCTTCGCGCCGATAAGAGATAAGTGCATTGGTACTCCGAAGGGGAGAGTTCACGCCGACGGAGGCGTAGAACCACTCTTGATCCCACTTCGAGTACCATTTGCTGTTGGCAGCCCTCACCGGGAAGGCATCTTGGTACTCCTTCCGAAGCTGGAACTTGGCGCTTCCAAAGGCCAAAGCCCTTTTGATGCGGTCTGCACCTTCCCTTGGCTTCGGTTGGCAGTTAGCATCGTGAAGGGCGACGAAGACGTCTGCGCGGCCCTCGCAACCTTCGGCCCACATGGCCCACTCAAACACAGCAAGCCTCGCCACAACGTTGGGCGAAAGTTGAGGAAACTCGAGGTTGTAAGCCTTCACGACTTCGCTCAACATCCCCACTGCTGGCAGCCCGAGCCTGGCTTTGAAGAAGGCTTCAAACAACACCACTTTGTCAGCCCGAGGCCTTGGCCCTCCAGACAGACTCCTCTGTGGAAATCGAGGCCCTCATTTCCAGTGTCTGCCCGAACTTGTCGGATGGTGACCGAAGGTCCCTTAGCCCCAACCGCCTTGGTGCAGGCTTCGCTGCCACAGCTGCCGTTGCCTGCGCTTGGGCGGAGCCCGAGCTCGAGCCCAAGGCCAAAGCCTTCGAAGCTACCTTCTTCGGCATTTTGTGGAACTTCGGCGCGAAGGGGCTAAAGCTTGCGAGGGGTGCTTCGCGCGAAGTTAAGGAGGAGAAGAGAGCGAAGGATGCTAGGCGCTAAGAAGAAAGCAAATGAGAAGTGTGCCGAAGCCGTGTGCGGTAAACCCCTATTTATAGGCGGTAAAAATCCCGACGATTTGTGGGCCGAACCCACTGGCAGGTGGGCCTCCAGCGAAGGTGAAGCGGCCCGGCCCACAGTAATGGTCAATGTTATAGCCGTTGCAGGGTCGGTTGATCCCGCAAGGTCATTCTGACAGCTGACACAGGCAATTATCACCTGCACATTTCGAAGTCACCTTCGGTCTAAGCTCCAAAGACTTATTTTCCCTGAAGTTGTATTTTTCTGTCATTTGTCCCAAGGGCGCACGCACCCCTTCATCCCGAAGGCCTGCAAGCGAGGGGCTACTGTTGGGGGAATAAGTTTTCCCTTGAATAGAGGCCAAATGACGTCAGCCTTCGACAGCCTTCGGCCCGAAGCCCAACACTGTCGAAGCATGTTCCTTTCTGAAGAAGCTGTTTCCATGTCTCAAGGTTCACTTCGGAGCCCTCTGGAGCGAATCCTCCAAACCTCTTCGGAGCCCTCCGGAGCGAAGCCCTCAAGATCCCTTGAAGATTGCCAGGAGCAAAGTCTCAGGCTAACTTCGAAGTTGGCCTCCGGGCCTTGTTCGGAGTTAGCCTTTGGGCTCTGTTCGGAGTTAACCTTCGAGCTCCCTTCGGAGCTCCTCAGAGCCAGTCTCTGAGACCCCAGTTCGGAGCCCCAGTTCGGAGCTCGATTTGGAGTATACTTCGAAGCCCACTTCGGAGTGTGCTTCGGAGCCTCCTTTGCAGTCTCCGCCTAAAGAGCTCCGGCCCCTACTCCGAACCCAGCAGATATTTGCACCTCGCTACAGTGTAGAAGTCATACCAGGGGCCCCTCTTCCCCCAGTATGTCGTTTAGCTGATCAAAGAAGTGACGTTGTTTGACACGTCTGTAAAGCTGTAAAGCACTTTTGTACAGTAGCTAGCTCCTTTTCCCCTTTTTGCCCCTATGAGCCTAGGACTTATAGAGGGCATTTTGGTCTTTTCCTTTGGCCTGCGTGCCTATAAAAGTAGGGTTAAGCCCTTGTAACATGATAGCTTCTCCAGAGCCATGAAACCCTGAAGTTCACTACGCCACACCGAGGCTTATTATGCCAAATCCACCACAAATTGGACGTAGGGCTATTATCCCTTAGGGGAGGTCCGAACCAGTATAAATCCTTTCTCCCCCTGAGAGAACCCTTCGAGGTTCATTTTACACACCATATACACACATACAAAACTTGTGTTGTAGGTAACACAATTGCTACAACACCACTCATCACCGCCAAATCTATACTGCACACTTTCATGAGCACCTGGTCCTTCATCCTTCTTGAGGAGTTGTGCTAGCGCCACAATTACAAGATGGAGGCCGCTCATACCTTTGATGGTGTGGCGCCCCGATTTATCAAATCGGAACATTATTGAATTTCCAAAGAAAAACAATAATACAAGAGGTTCATCATGCGACAATCGTACATACGATAGTATTCATGGTGTGCAGACCATATTTATTTCATCAGAGTTTAATAAAAACGATAAAATAATTAAAGAGCATGACAAACACATTCTTCATGATCTTTCTTCTTGATTGGGTCGCTACTCCAGACCGTCTTCGTAGTAGGCATCTGAGAAACCAAGGGTGGTTTCGGTGTTGTGATGAGTGATTGACAGACTTTTACCCTCTGTTCGAAGGGTACCTCCGAAGGGGCTTCGGAGGTGGTACCTCCGAAGGGGGTTCGGAGGTGTTGTCACCGAAGTATGTTCGGTGTTTGCTTGCTGCAGCTGTTGCAGCGGAGTGTGCTCGTCGGAGGGGTCCGACAGTACGCGATGACAGGGTTCGTACCGATGGCTTCGGTATTTTGGGTGGTACACCGGAGTGTGTGCCGGAGGTGGCTAACCCGGAGAGGTCTCCGGAGTACTGGATACACTTGTTTGCTTGTCTATGGTGCGCAGGGACTTCGGAGGCGACGGACAAGGTTCGAGCCAGGTGAACCTAGGTCAAGCGGGAGGCTTGATGCCAGGGGAGCGGGGAGCTCCGTCACGGTGGCTGCGAAGGGGGTCCGGGTCGGTCCTCGGGTCGAGGCGTGCCAGGTGAAGGCAGAGAGTGCGGAGCGTGGCTCCGGCTGAAGGTACTCCGAGACAAGTCCTCGGAGGTGAGGCACTTCGAAGGTACTCCGAATGGAGTGACTTCGGAGTTGGTTGGTAGAAGTCCTCTGCGGAGGTAAGGTGTTCGAAGTGTGCTCCGGAGGGAGACACTCGAAGTTACCCGACGAAGGTCTCAGAAGTCGAGGCGCATCGAAGGCATGGTTCGGGTGAGGCTCGTCGAGGAGTGTGCTCGGAGTGAGACACTGCGACGAAGTGCTCATGGAATGCTTCATGCGGAGGCCTTGGACGAAGGAGGGACTTCGAAGGGTGGTACTCCAAAGGTGGGGCTTCGGAGTGAGGATGACTTGAGGTACTTCGGCCTGCATGGCTTCGGTACACGGACGGACGGAGTTCGAGCTGGGAGTAGCTGCGAAGCCGTGGTGGTCCACTCCGAAGGTGTTGGTGCGAAGGCCCAAGGAGCTTTGACGGCTTCGGCTCAAAACCGTCACTGTATCGAAGGACTTCTTCGGCGGAGCGAAGGCCAACAGGCTGCAGGCTTCTCGCCGAAGCTACCGCACCCTCCGGTGCGAAGGGAGGTTCCAGAAGTCAACACTGTAAAGGCTGACACTGTCTGTTCTGAAAAAGGCTGACACTGTCCCCTCTGCAGTTGACAGAGAAGCCTCCAGAATAAAGGTGGACTACCTTTTGTACCCTTTAGTACTGTAGAGACAAAATCAATGTAAACCCTAGGGGTAGTGTAGTCAATTCCTTTGGGTGAACTGTGGGCTATAAATATGGGGGCTCGGTAGGTAACATTTAACACTTTGAGCATTTACTGTTGAGCTCCTGTAGCCATACACTTCAATTGAATACATCCAGAGAGTTCATTTTTCTGTGTTCCTTGTTCAAGCGGCGAAGCCCTGCTTCTTTGTGCTTTTGCTTGAGCTCGCATTGCATACCTCGCCTGTTGTTGTGCATCGAAGCCTGTTGTGGCGAAGGTTGTTTTTCTTGCGAGGTGTGTTTTGTCAGTGTGTGTTCGCTCTGTGTAACACGAGGCGTGACCTCGCTGCTTACTAGCGTAGCCCTGACCGAGGCCCGTTTTTGCTTCTTGTGTCGAAGCCCTTAGCTTAGTCTGTTTGTGTGCGTATAGACCTTCGTGTACGAAGCCCAGCACCAGTTGCTGTCGCCAAGTACTTGGTCGAAGTCCTCAGAGGGCTGTCCACTCTTGCGAAGGGTGAAGTGCGAAGCCTGCTCGAAGCACCCTGTGTGCGGAGCCTGCACTGACTCACCAGAGTAGTTTTTCGAGGGTTGTAAGTGGAGCGAAGTCTTCTTGGCTTCGAACTTTAGCTACTCCGAAGCCTGTGTTCGAAGGTGTCGAAGTACCTTCGAACCAGACCTTCGAAGGTGGTGTTCGAAGCCTGTTCCGCAGAAGACAGAACTGAAACCGAAGGCTAGTTTTTAGCCCGAAATTTTAAAAGCTCCCATTCACCCCCCCTCTGGTCGCCGTTTCCGGTCCAACAATTGGTATCAGAGCAGGTTAAGATCACCAGTTGACCTTAACCGGTTTTGTGATCTGTTGGCGACATGGATAGAGGCAGTAAAATTCCTCTGTTCGATGGGACTGATTTTGCATACTGGAAGGTGCGCATGGAGGCTTACTTGTTAAGCCAAGGAAATGCAATTTGGGAGATTGTGGACTCACAATACTCCATCCCTGATACCCGCACCACTCAAACTGAAAAAGATCAGTATATTGCCAACTCGAAGGCAAGGAACATACTGTTCATTGGTTTGAGTCAGAGTGAGTTTGATAGGGTGCAACACCTTAGGACTGCTAGGGAAATTTGGACAACACTCACTGTCTTTCATGAGGGCTCTGCTCAGATTAAGGCCAGGCGCCAAAGCACCTACAATCAACAGTATCAGTTGTTTGTGCAGGCACCTGGTGAATCTGTAGATGCCATGTTTTCTCGTTTTGACGCGATAGTGAGTAACTTGCGATCCAACGGGACGCTTGCTTACAGTGATCATGATAGAGCTATCAAGCTTCTCTATGCTCTTGACCGTAGCATATGGGAAGTAAAGATATCCAGCATTGAGGAGTCCACAGGTTATGACACACTGACCTGTGATGAGCTCTTTAGCAAGCTGAAGTTCACAGAGATTGCCAAGGCATCTCTTGCTGTGCACAGAAGCTCTTTGCCACAACCATTGGCATTGGTTTCTAGCACTAGCCGTAGCACACAATCGGCTTGCCGTTCCTGTCCCTCTTGTATCCGGTAGCTGGTACTGGTGTCCTTCCGGCTGGCGGTGCTTGGGGTGGGATGTCTGTGCTTGGCCCTCCGAGGGTGGTTCGTGGCTTGGCAGGGGTTGGGGCTTGAGGTGGAATCACTCTGGTTTCTGGTATAATTGCTTCGTTCACCAATCTCTGAATGTTGGTGAAGTCCCCGTGGATTAGTTGAAGGGAGAGCTCGTGTTGGTGTTGCTGGAGACGGAACAACTGTGCCTGCTGCTCTTGCATCTACTTTTGTAGTTGTTGCATCTGGGTAAGCAGCGTAGTGATCAGTTGGTTCTGTCTTGCCATCATCTCCGTAAGTGTGGGATGATAGACAACAGGGGTCTGCTGATGTCCAGTTTCACCCCACTGAGGCAGGTTGCCTGAGGTGTTTCCGTCGCGTGGAGCTTCTGATCCTTGGTTATTGGCCATCCTGAAGTTGAGGGGTTCAAAAAGAAGGTGCCGTCATTAAGGGGAAATTGTTACTGATTTTATTGCCTAAGATGGATAATTTGACCTGGATGCTTTATGTTAGTCCCTTATTACTTTCATACTCATGCCCTATATTATTTTTAATATAAATGACTTATCATGTATTTTATTCACTCAACATTCGTGTTGTAACATATTTTATTAATTTGTGTTAGATGTTTAAGATGAAGTGATGTTGATTATATCTTATTGAATTCCTTGGTACTAAAATTCCAGAAAAAATTTTGGAACACAATTTGATGTTTAGGAGAATTTTTAGGAAAAATACTCTAGCTAATTTTAAATGAAATTTTTAGGCCCATATTTTAGCTTTCCTCTTTCTTGATTTATACTAAATCCTTTTCTTGAAATTTATTTATTAAGGGGGAATTTTATTTTTAATGCCTCGCATAATTCGAGGTGTTACAATCCTAACTTCCTTAACAAGAATCTCGTCCCGAGATTCGGAAAGGCTAGAAGTGGAAGGTTAAAGATAGGCTTCAAGTCTGCATTTTCATGGATTGAGTTTGGCTAGGTTAGGGCTTTCTTGACAACTTGTCTTGTCTTCATGATTGGAGTTGATCTTGCAGAATGGCGACGAATGAATTATGTTGAGTTGAGACTAGAGGTAGATTCTCTCCTTGATATTGGGATTATGATTCAGTAGGTCTAGGAAAATGAGATTAAGCTTTTATTTCAAAATGTATCGTTCTTGCGATTACATTTATGTTTATTTTTATTTAATCTTCACTCATGTCTTATATTCGACATGGGTGGCAATACAAGCAAGTAAAAGAAAACAATCAAGCGTAAAACTACGTCTACGGTAGCTCAGGGGTCGGCTCGATCACGGGCTCGCGGGTGATGGTCGGGGTCGAGGAACTTGACGGTCCGGCGGGTGGAGCACTGTGGGAGATCCTCTTGGGCTTCACGGTAGGGATCCGAAGGGGTTTCTTCTTGCGAGGCAGAAGAGGTGCGATCTCCTCAAGGTCCTTCTTCAAGTCCTTGAGCTGCTGGCGGAGCTGGGTATTGACCATGGCGCCCTGGCGTAGGAGCTCGTTCTGACGCCTCAATTCTTCCACTTCGAGGGTCAGCTGGGGGTTCTGCTGGACTTGTCGACGGAGCTCAGCATTCTCGCGGGCTAGGTTCTCTGAAGTGTGACGGTAGAAGTCGATGGTGTCGTGCTGACTATCTGCGTCGAGGACGGCCTCCGTGTGAAGGTTGTCCATAGCCTCCAAGAGTCTCATGGTGCGGGTGATGGCGGAGTTGTCCTGAGGGAGGGAGTTGATGTAGATGCTGCGGTGACTCCCTGGTGTACGCATGGGCATGAAGCGGTAGACGGTGTCGCGGAGGTGGCAGTCGTAGACCAGTCGAAGCTCGGCGAGGGACTGAAGAGCGGCTCGCTGGCTGGCCACCACGAAGGAAGGTCCTCCGACTCCATGGGTGTAGAAGGGTGGCTGCGTGGAGGAGGGGCGGATAACAACCGTGACCTCGCAGTAGCTCTCGTTCGCATCGGGAAAGATCTCGTGGAACGGAGGCTCATGGGGAAACCCCAAGAAGTCGACGAGCACGCGAAGCTCGCGGATGAATCCGGCCTCATCACGAAGAGTCCCGCTCATGGTGTGAACCGGCATCTACAAAAGAGAGAAAATTTTGTGAAAATCTCAGAAGATGAGAGGATAAGTAATCTTTTGTAAAATATAGTGAATATATATAAGTCCTAAGGTCAGGTCTGTTTGGCTTCCTACAGTCAAGTCGGCTCTGATACCATCTTGTCGCGCCCCGATTTAATAAATCAGGACTTTATTGAAATTCCATCGAAAATCAATAAAACAAGACGTTCATCAAGCGACCACGTATAATACGGGCAATCATTCACGGTTCGTAGACCGCATTAATACAAAAGTGAATGAAAGTGAAGAGAAACTAATAAAATCAAGGGTCCTAGATGAACGCCTCCTTCCAGTCTCGCCTTGACTGGGTCGCTACTCCAGACCTTCATCCTCCTCGTAATAGACTGGCTCTGATGGTGTAAGTCAACGGGGTGAGTACAGATGTACTCAGCAAGCCACCGAATGCAAATATAATGCAAGATAATAACAAGGGAGATAGTGGCTAGTTTAGCGGAAGCAGCATATTTGTAAAGCATTTAATGTGAGCAATTTATTATTATTACGGAAAAGTAAACATGTGAATGCATCATCATCTTCTAACTCGAGGAGTACGTTTTACCTCCTCGCACAACAGTCCTTACATGCCATGAATAACTCAATCATTCAAACAATTGTAAACTAACTGCGAGTAGTCACACAACCCGCCCTTGACCGTGGGCTCGGCTTTTCGAAAAGATTGATTTTACTCTGATCAGAGATGTACCACTGTACCCACAAGGCACGCACTCATCACTTACACCAAAGTGTAACGAGATGACCCATTTCACGGGAACTCGTGCCAAAACCTTCCATATGGTTCCCTCCGACTCAACAGCACCCTCTTATAGGTTTCGTACCGTGTCTCGCCATGTCGAGTTTCCACAATACCCCCTCTTGAGCCATCGTCGGTACAAAGCACCCTGAGGGCTAGCCCCTTGTACCCCTCCACTATGGTGCATAGAGCCGGAGTGTTCCACACTTCCAGTTAGGACTTACCCATTAGACTTGTGGTTGGTACGGAAGTGCTTTGCAACAGATCCCGCAGACTGGTCCTTATAGTGCCCCGGGTGCGACCAACCAGTTTCCGAGCTTGCACCCGGAACCCACCATACTTATAACATACCTCACTCCAACAGAGTCCAAAGACAAGAATAACAGGGTATTTCATATACCAGAATCCATTCTAATCTACGACTCATTCTTTATATCCTATAGCAGTTGTGCCGGTACATTGGGCACTAGCTAATATAATATTTGTAGAGTGACAAGGAGTTCAGGTTCAATAAGCATGGCTTGGGTTTGCACACAAGGACGGGGATCTAATAAATATAAGTGTAGGGCTTGATCTTTGACTAATGCAATATTAACCTATGTGTTATAGCGATAATTTATTAAAACATGGGCTCAACATGATCAACTGTGTCCACAGAGGTGGGCGATGACTTGCCTTGATCTGTGAATGGTGAAGGTGGAACCTCGGGGTAAGACTCAGGATTTTCGACGACGTCGTAGCCTTCTCGATACGGAAAAGTAAATAGAGCATTCAATAAACAATCCAAAACAATCAATCATACTAACATACATGTTTATGTTGGATAAAGTAAAGGAGATAGAGTCTTAGCTTTTAGGGTTTTGTTTCCTAAACATTTTAAGATTAATTTTTAATGAGATTCCTTAATTTTTATAGCTTGATATAATTATTCTTCCTAAGGGGGTTTTACTTCTCTCTTTTTAAAGTGGAAGTAAAAGTTATAAAATGACCTTAATGTTTTTATGGCATTAATATAGTGACATTAGGTTATTTAGACCTTCTGAAGTTTGTTATATAAGTTTTAGGATAGTTTCATAAAGGGTTGACTTTTTCTTAAATGCCTTAATTAAATGTCCTAAAAGGGCATTTGCAATATCATTTAATGGAATAAAGTGGACAAGATGAATATTCTATTTTTATTAAAAATAGTGAACTCAAGTGGTTAGGTTTTCTGAAGTTATTATATAAGTTGTCATGACATTTTTATAAAGTGTTTAACTTCTAGTTTATGAATTACTTAATTATCCTACAAGGGCTTTCACAATATTAACTCATAAAATAAAGTGGCAAAGTGAGTAGTCTATTTTTAATACAGTGGAATAAAGTCATTAAGTCCTATGAATTTATTATCTAAATTTCCATGACATTTTTGTAAAGTGTTATATTCTTATTATATGAGTTAATTATTAAATGGGCCTAGGGGATGTTTATTTAATGAATTATAATGGGCAAAATGAATTGTTACATCTTTATTGGTTTATAAACAATGTACTGGAGTTAATAGATCCTCTAGAAGTATTATATAAATTTCAAAGAGTTTTTTTGTATTATTTAAAGGGAATATTAATTAAATCCAACAAGGGGTATTGGGAATTTAAATAAAAGGTCATGGACAAAATGGTTATTCCATTTTTAGTGTATTAATAACAGTGAAATGGAGTCATTATATCTTCTGGAATTAATTTATAAATTTTTAAGGATTTATCTGAATTATTTAATAGAAATATGAATTAAACCTAAAAGGGGACTTTTCTTTATTATTTAATAAGATTATTATGTGTCAAATAAACATATTGTTTTTATTGCATAAAAGTGTAGAGGATGAAAAGACAAATTTTCCAGAATCAAAATGGTGAATTTTGGAGTTAAATTGAGCCAGATATGAATTTTTAAAGTTTAAAGTATTTTTCTGAATTTTATTTAAACCAGAAATCAGTCTCTGGTCCACGGTGAGCCAGGCCCACGGTGGACCAGCGACTGCACGCGTGAGCCGGGCCACTCAGGACCGTTGGATCCAGATCCAACGGGTGATCGGGGATTGGGGCGCTTAAGTGGAGATCGACGGCTCACAACCCTCGATACCCCTTCGGCTAAGATCAAGGGCCAGGATTAAATCCATGGCCGATCTGATCTCAGCCGTCTAACCACGATCGCACGGTGGGGTCTCGTCCGGCACGCGCGCGGCACGGGGGAAGGCTAAGGCCTTCGTCCCTGGCTCCGGCCGAGCGGCGGCGAGCTCCGGCGATGGCGTGCGGCGGCCCAATGCCCTCGGCGACGGCAAAAATGGAAAGAGGGACGGGAGGGGATTGCTACCGTACCGGAATCGGCGGAGGAAGATGTCCGGTGGTGGCCGGCGACGAGGAGAGGGCGACGGGGCGTCTCGGATTCACCGGTGGCGTCGGGCTCCGGCGGTGTTCTTGCCCAACGGAGGTGGGGCCGAGGTAGAGGGCGCGATGGCAGTCCTGGTGGAGGCGACGACGAGGGCGGCGAGGGCACGGAATGCCGGCGAGATCTTGCCGGAGCCGAAACAGAGGGAAAGGGGGAATATTTTGATGGCGGTGCTTCTGGGATGCGATGGCTAAGCTCTAGCGGTGTGGTTCGGTTGCGGCGAGGGTGGGAGGCCTTTTATAGGGCTCACCGGCGTGGTTATGGCATGGAAAATGAAGGAAACCCGAGGGGATTTCCTTGAGCTCTCCGGCCAGCTTCCATGAGCTCTTCCATTCGGGTGAAAATGCGTCGGTTTCGGGCGGAAGGAGATCGCCGACGGTCGGGGAAGGGAATCCGAGGCTCAGACTTGCGAATCCTGGCGGCCGGCGGCGAAAACGGAAGGGGGGGGGCGCCGGTATGGAAAGGGATCGGCCCCCTTCCTTCGGAGAAGAAGGATATGACAGGTGGAGCCCACCTGTCATAGCCCGAGAGCGAGGGGCGGCTGGCGATTGGGCCCGGGATGGCAGCGAGGGGGGAGGGGGCGCCGGTGGCTGCCAGGTGGGGCCGGCCGAGGGCGCGGGAGAGGAGAGAGGGGGTTGGCGCCGACAGGTTGGCCCCGCCTGTCAGCGAGAGAGGCAGGACTGGGCCGGGCCGAAAGGCTCAGGGAGGGGAATGCGGGGTTGCGGCCCATTAATATTTAAAATTGTTTTTCTGTTTAAAATAATTCCTGAAATTGGTTTATTTGTTTAAGGCTTGAAGCACTATTGATAAAATTTTGTAAAAATTCTCAAAAATATTTCTTGGCCTCTAGTTTATCCCATAAAATTTTCAAGTCCAAATTTTGGATATTTGTCTCTGTTTGGCTTTAATAGGGCTCTTTTAAGGTTTTTATTAATAACAAAATTCAGAAATTCTTTTATTTATTATATTTCTTTTATTTTATTCCCTTTTAATTTTGGGGCTGTTACAATCCTATCCCCCTTACAGAGAATCTCGTCCTCGAGATTCGAAGCGAACCTCTGAAAAGCTGAGGGACTGAGTTCTACTGGTGCTCTGGGTTAGGAGGAGGAGTTACATCAGAAGTAGGCAAGGCGATCTCCGGATCTGGGTTGGTTGAGACCAAATTGGGAGTGTCTCCGGTTGTATCTGGTTTCTCTTTGTGGTGATCTAGAGTATGTCCCTCTGGGTTTGGAATGGAGGATGGCACCCGCTTGGGGTAGGGGCACTCGTTGGCGTAGTGGCCTCCTTGGCGGCAGTTGTAGCACACAATCGGCTTGCCGTTCCTGTCCCTCTTGTATCCGGTAGCTGGTACTGGTGTCCTTCCGGCTGGCGGTGCTTGGGGTGGGATGTCTGTGCTTGGCCCTCCGAGGGTGGTTCGTGGCTTGGCAGGGGTTGGGGCTTGAGGTGGAATCACTCTGGTTTCTGGTATAATTGCTTCGTTCACCAATCTCTGAATGTTGGTGAAGTCCCCGTGGATTAGTTGAAGGGAGAGCTCGTGTTGGTGTTGCTGGAGACGGAACAACTGTGCCTGCTGCTCTTGCATCTGCTTTTGTAGTTGTTGCATCTGGGTAAGCAGCGTAGTGATCAGTTGGTTCTGTCTTGCCATCATCTCCGTAAGTGTGGGATGATAGACAACAGGGGTCTGCTGATGTCCAGTTTCACCCCACTGAGGCAGGTTGCCTGAGGTGTTTCCGTCGCGTGGAGCTTCTGATCCTTGGTTATTGGCCATCCTGAAGTTGAGGGGTTCAAAAGAAGGTGTCGTCATTAAGGGGAAATTGTTACTGATTTTATTGCCTAAGATGGATAATTTGACCTGGATGCTTTATGTTAGTCCCTTATTACTTTCATACTCATGCCCTATATTATTTTTAATATAAATGACTTATCATGTATTTTATTCACTCAACATTCGTGTTGTAACATATTTTATTAATTTGTGTTAGATGTTTAAGATGAAGTGATGTTGATTATATCTTATTGAATTCCTTGGTACTAAAATTCCAGAAAAAATTTTGGAACACAATTTGATGTTTAGGAGAATTTTTAGGAAAAATACTCTAGCTAATTTTAAATGAAATTTTTAGGCCCATATTTTAGCTTTCCTCTTTCTTGATTTATACTAAATCCTTTTCTTGAAATTTATTTATTAAGGGGGAATTTTATTTTTAATGCCTCGCATAATTCGAGGTGTTACAATCCTAACTTCCTTAACAAGAATCTCGTCCCGAGATTCGGAAAGGCTAGAAGTGGAAGGTTAAAGATAGGCTTCAAGTCTGCATTTTCATGGATTGAGTTTGGCTAGGTTAGGGCTTTCTTGACAACTTGTCTTGTCTTCATGATTGGAGTTGATCTTGCAGAATGGCGACGAATGAATTATGTTGAGTTGAGACTAGAGGTAGATTCTCTCCTTGATATTGGGATTATGATTCAGTAGGTCTAGGAAAATGAGATTAAGCTTTTATTTCAAAATGTATCGTTCTTGCGATTACATTTATGTTTATTTTTATTTAATCTTCACTCATGTCTTATATTCGACATGGGTGGCAATACAAGCAAGTAAAAGAAAACAATCAAGCGTAAAACTACGTCTACGGTAGCTCAGGGGTCGGCTCGATCACGGGCTCGCGGGTGATGGTCGGGGTCGAGGAACTTGACGGTCCGGCGGGTGGAGCACTGTGGGAGATCCTCTTGGGCTTCACGGTAGGGATCCGAAGGGGTTTCTTCTTGCGAGGCAGAAGAGGTGCGATCTCCTCAAGGTCCTTCTTCAAGTCCTTGAGCTGCTGGCGGAGCTGGGTATTGACCATGGCGCCCTGGCGTAGGAGCTCGTTCTGACGCCTCAATTCTTCCACTTCGAGGGTCAGCTGGGGGTTCTGCTGGACTTGTCGACGGAGCTCAGCATTCTCGCGGGCTAGGTTCTCTGAAGTGTGACGGTAGAAGTCGATGGTGTCGTGCTGACTATCTGCGTCGAGGACGGCCTCCGTGTGAAGGTTGTCCATAGCCTCCAAGAGTCTCATGGTGCGGGTGATGGCGGAGTTGTCCTGAGGGAGGGAGTTGATGTAGATGCTGCGGTGACTCCCTGGTGTACGCATGGGCATGAAGCGGTAGACGGTGTCGCGGAGGTGGCAGTCGTAGACCAGTCGAAGCTCGGCGAGGGACTGAAGAGCGGCTCGCTGGCTGGCCACCACGAAGGAAGGTCCTCCGACTCCATGGGTGTAGAAGGGTGGCTGCGTGGAGGAGGGGCGGATAACAACCGTGACCTCGCAGTAGCTCTCGTTCGCATCGGGAAAGATCTCGTGGAACGCAGGCTCATGGGGAAACCCCAAGAAGTCGACGAGCACGCGAAGCTCGCGGATGAATCCGGCCTCATCACGAAGAGTCCCGCTCATGGTGTGAACCGGCATCTACAAAAGAGAGAAAATTTTGTGAAAATCTCAGAAGATGAGAGGATAAGTAATCTTTTGTAAAATATAGTGAATATATATAAGTCCTAAGGTCAGGTCTGTTTGGCTTCCTACAGTCAAGTCGGCTCTGATACCATCTTGTCGCGCCCCGATTTAATAAATCAGGACTTTATTGAAATTCCATCGAAAATCAATAAAACAAGACGTTCATCAAGCGACCACGTATAATACGGGCAATCATTCACGGTTCGTAGACCGCATTAATACAAAAGTGAATGAAAGTGAAGAGAAACTAATAAAATCAAGGGTCCTAGATGAACGCCTCCTTCCAGTCTCGCCTTGACTGGGTCGCTACTCCAGACCTTCATCCTCCTCGTAATAGACTGGCTCTGATGGTGTAAGTCAACGGGGTGAGTACAGATGTACTCAGCAAGCCACCGAATGCAAATATAATGCAAGATAATAACAAGGGAGATAGTGGCTAGTTTAGCGGAAGCAGCATATTTGTAAAGCATTTAATGTGAGCAATTTATTATTATTACGGAAAAGTAAACATGTGAATGCATCATCATCTTCTAACTCGAGGAGTACGTTTTACCTCCTCGCACAACAGTCCTTACATGCCATGAATAACTCAATCATTCAAACAATTGTAAACTAACTGCGAGTAGTCACACAACCCGCCCTTGACCGTGGGCTCGGCTTTTCGAAAAGATTGATTTTACTCTGATCAGAGATGTACCACTGTACCCACAAGGCACGCACTCATCACTTACACCAAAGTGTAACGAGATGACCCATTTCACGGGAACTCGTGCCAAAACCTTCCATATGGTTCCCTCCGACTCAACAGCACCCTCTTATAGGTTTCGTACCGTGTCTCGCCATGTCGAGTTTCCACAATACCCCCTCTTGAGCCATCGTCGGTACAAAGCACCCTGAGGGCTAGCCCCTTGTACCCCTCCACTATGGTGCATAGAGCCGGAGTGTTCCACACTTCCAGTTAGGACTTACCCATTAGACTTGTGGTTGGTACGGAAGTGCTTTGCAACAGATCCCGCAGACCGGTCCTTATAGTGCCCCGGGTGCGACCAACCAGTTTCCGAGCTTGCACCCGGAACCCACCATACTTATAACATACCTCACTCCAACAGAGTCCAGAGACAAGAATAACAGGGTATTTCATATACCAGAATCCATTCTAATCTACGACTCATTCTTTATATCCTATAGCAGTTGTGCCGGTACATTGGGCACTAGCTAATATAATATTTGTAGAGTGACAAGGAGTTCAGGTTCAATAAGCATGGCTTGGGTTTGCACACAAGGACGGGGATCTAATAAATATAAGTGTAAGGCTTGATCTTTGACTAATGCAATATTAACCTATGTGTTATAGCGATAATTTATTAAAACATGGGCTCAACATGATCAACTGTGTCCACAGAGGTGGGCGATGACTTGCCTTGATCTGTGAATGGTGAAGGTGGAACCTCGGGGTAAGACTCAGGATTTTCGACGACGTCGTAGCCTTCTCGATACGGAAAAGTAAATAGAGCATTCAATAAACAATCCAAAACAATCAATCATACTAACATACATGTTTATGTTGGATAAAGTAAAGGAGATAGAGTCTTAGCTTTTAGGGTTTTGTTTCCTAAACATTTTAAGATTAATTTTTAATGAGATTCCTTAATTTTTATAGCTTGATATAATTATTCTTCCTAAGGGGGTTTTACTTCTCTCTTTTTAAAGTGGAAGTAAAAGTTATAAAATGACCTTAATGTTTTTATGGCATTAATATAGTGACATTAGGTTATTTAGACCTTCTGAAGTTTGTTATATAAGTTTTAGGATAGTTTCATAAAGGGTTGACTTTTTCTTAAATGCCTTAATTAAATGTCCTAAAAGGGCATTTGCAATATCATTTAATGGAATAAAGTGGACAAGATGAATATTCTATTTTTATTAAAAATAGTGAACTCAAGTGGTTAGGTTTTCTGAAGTTATTATATAAGTTGTCATGACATTTTTATAAAGTGTTTAACTTCTAGTTTATGAATTACTTAATTATCCTACAAGGGCTTTCACAATATTAACTCATAAAATAAAGTGGCAAAGTGAGTAGTCTATTTTTAATACAGTGGAATAAAGTCATTAAGTCCTATGAATTTATTATCTAAATTTCCATGACATTTTTGTAAAGTGTTATATTCTTATTATATGAGTTAATTATTAAATGGGCCTAGGGGATGTTTATTTAATGAATTATAATGGGCAAAATGAATTGTTACATCTTTATTGGTTTATAAACAATGTACTGGAGTTAATAGATCCTCTAGAAGTATTATATAAATTTCTAAGAGTTTTTCTGTATTATTTAAAGGGAATATTAATTAAATCCAACAAGGGGTATTGGGAATTTAAATAAAAGGTCATGGACAAAATGGTTATTCCATTTTTAGTGTATTAATAACAGTGAAATGGAGTCATTATATCTTCTGGAATTAATTTATAAATTTTTAAGGATTTATCTGAATTATTTAATAGAAATATGAATTAAACCTAAAAGGGGACTTTTCTTTATTATTTAATAAGATTATTATGTGTCAAATAAACATATTGTTTTTATTGCATAAAAGTGTAGAGGATGAAAAGACAAATTTTCCAGAATCAAAATGGTGAATTTTGGAGTTAAATTGAGCCAGATATGAATTTTTAAAGTTTAAAGTATTTTTCTGAATTTTATTTAAACCAGAAATCAGTCTCTGGTCCACGGTGAGCCAGGCCCACGGTGGACCAGCGACTGCACGCGTGAGCCGGGCCACTCAGGACCGTTGGATCCAGATCCAACGGGTGATCGGGGATTGGGGCGCTTAAGTGGAGATCGACGGCTCACAACCCTCGATACCCCTTCGGCTAAGATCAAGGGCCAGGATTAAATCCATGGCCGATCTGATCTCAGCCGTCTAACCACGATCGCACGGTGGGGGTCTCGTCCGGCACGCGCGCGGCACGGGGGAAGGCTAAGGCCTTCGTCCCTGGCTCCGGCCGAGCGGCGGCGAGCTCCGGCGATGGCGTGCGGCGGCCCAATGCCCTCGGCGACGGCAAAAATGGAAAGAGGGACAGGAGGGGATTGCTACCGTACCGGAATCGGCGGAGGAAGATGTCCGGTGGTGGCCGGCGACGAGGAGAGGGCGACGGGGCGTCTCGGGTTCACCGGTGGCGTCGGGCTCCGGCGGTGTTCTTGCCCAACGGAGGTGGGGCCGAGGTAGAGGGCGCGATGGCGGTCCTGGTGGAGGCGACGACGAGGGCGGCGAGGGCACGGAATGCCGGCGAGAGCTTGCCGGAGCCGAAACAGAGGGAAGGGGGAATATTTTGATGGCGGTGCTTTTGGGATGCGATGGCTAAGCTCTAGCGGTGTGGTTCGGTTGCGGCGAGGGTGGGAGGCCTTTTATAGGGCTCGCCGGCGTGGTTATGGCATGGAAAACGAAGGAAACCCGAGGGGATTTCCTTGAGCTCTCCGGCCAGCTTCCATGAGCTCTTCCATTCGGGTGAAAATGCGTCGGTTTCGGGCGGAAGGAGATCGCCGACGGTCGGGGAAGGGAATCCGAGGCTCAGACTTGCGAATCCTGGCGGCCGGCGGCGAAAACGGAAGGGGGGGGGCGCCGGTATAGAAAGGGATCGGCCCCCTTCCTTCGGAGAAGAAGGATATGACAGGTGGAGCCCACCTGTCATAGCCCGAGAGCGAGGGGCGGCTGGCGATTGGGCCCGGGATGGCAGCGAGAGGGGAGGGGGCGCCGGTGGCTGCCAGGTGGGACCGGCCGAGGGCGCGGGAGAGGAGAGAGGGGGTTGGCGCCGATAGGTTGGCCTCGCCTGTCAGCGAGAGAGGCAGGACTGGGCCGGGCCGAAAGGCTCAGGGAGGGGAATGCGGGGTTGCGGCCCATTAATATTTAAAATTGTTTTTCTGTTTAAAATAATTCCTGAAATTGGTTTATTTGTTTAAGGCTTGAAGCACTGTTGATAAAATTTTGTAAAAATTCTCAAAAATATTTCTTGGCCTCTAGTTTATCCCATAAAATTTTCAAGTCAAAATTTTGGATATTTGTCTCTGTTTGGCTTTAATAGGGCTCTTTTAAGGTTTTTATTAATAACAAAATTCAGAAATTCTTTTATTTATTATATTTCTTTTATTTTATTCCCTTTTAATTTTGGGGCTGTTACACTAGGGCATATGAGCTTTGAGTTGCTCGCTCGTTTGAGTGCCCTAGGTCTGATCCGAGGATTGCCCAAGCTCAAGTTTGAGAAGAATTTAGTTTGCACTACTTGTCGACATGGAAAAATGATTGCCGCTTCGCATTCGCCAGTCACCACAGTGATGACCGAACAACCCGGAGAACTTCTCCATATGGACACTGTAGGTCCTTCTCGGGTTAGTTCTTTAGGCGGCAAGTGGTATGTACTTGTTATTGTCGACGATTTCTCTCGCTACTCTTGGGTCTTCTTTCTTGCCAGCAAGGATGAAGTGTTTTCACACTTTCGGAGCTTGGCTTTGAGACTGTTCACTGAACTCCCTGGTGCATTAAAATTCATTCGAAGCGATAATGGCACCGAGTTCAAAAATAGTCTCTTTGTTGATTTTTGCATGGAGCATGGCATAGAACATCAATTCTCTGCTCCGCGGGTTCCTCAACAGAACGGTGTTGTTGAGAGGAAAAAACGCACTTTGGTTGAGATGGCTAGGACGATGCTTGATGAGCATAGGACTCCTAGAAAATTCTGGGCTGAGGCCATGAACACTGCTTGCTACATCTCAAACCGAATTTTCTTGCGCTCAATTTTAAACTTGACATCTTATGAGCTGCGTTTTGGGAGACAGCCCAAGGTTACTCATCTTCGAGTTTTTGGCTGTCGCTGCTTTATCCTAAAACGTGGTAACTTGGATAAATTTGAGTCGCGATCTTCTGACGGGATCTTTTTGGGTTACGCTACTCATGGTCATTCTTATCGTGTTTATAACTTGGAAACTAACACTGTCATCGAGTCATGTGATGTGACTTTTGATGAATCAACCCCCTCTGTTAGTTCTGCTTTTGAACAGGCAAATGAACACGACATGGAACAGACCTTATTCGAAGACGAAGATCCCGGAGAACTCGAGGATGAACCCCTACTACCCTCGACGTCAACCCCCGAAGCTGACCCCGCTTCAACTACTTCGGCACGAGGTCCCGAAGCGACTACCTCAACATCGGTCATCTTGGACCACTCCAACGCACAAGTTGAGGGGGAGACTGCATCCCACCGCGAGGCTCCACATCATGTTCAAAGGATGCACCCTCCCGAGCAGATCATTGGTGAGCTTGATCAAAGGGTAACGCGTTCTCATGCCCATTTCACTAATGCTGCTTTTGTTGCTTCTTTCGAGCCCTTAGATGTTAGTCATGCACTTTCTGATTCTAGTTGGATCAATGCCATGCATGAAGAGCTTGAGAATTTTGAAAGAAACCAAGTCTGGACTTTAGTTGATCCTCCACCAAATGTTCATTTCATTGGAACAAAATGGATTTTTAAAAATAAACAAGGGGAGGATGGGACTATTGTTAGAAACAAGGCTAGGCTTGTAGCTCAGGGTTTTTCTCAACTAGAAGGGATTGATTTTACTGAAACTTTTGCACCTGTTGCTCGCCTTGAGGCCATTAGGATTTTGCTGGCCTTTGCGACTTCCCGGGGATTCAAACTCTATCAAATGGATGTCAAAAGTGCTTTTCTTAATGGCTTCATAGGTGAAGATGTTTATGTAAAACAACCCCCTGGTTTTGAAAACCCCAAGTACCCACATAAAGTCCTTAAACTTCATAAGGCTCTTTATGGACTCAAGCAGGCCCCTCGGGCGTGGTATGATAGGCTTAAGTCTTTTCTGCTTGAGCGAGGGTATTTGATGGGCTCTGTTGATAAAACTTTGTTTACTCTCAAGCATGGCAAAGATTTCCTTCTAGTTCAGATTTATGTGGATGATATCATATTTGGTGGCTCTTCTCATGCTTTAGTTGCCGAGTTTGCAGATACCATGAGCAGGGAATTTGAAATGTCGATGATGGGTGAACTCACCTTTTTCCTTGGTTTGCAAATCAAGCAAAGCAAACAAGGTACCTTCGTCCACCAGACGAAGTACACCAAGGACCTGCTCAAGAAGTTTGACATGTCCGATGCGAAGCCCCTCGCCACTCCAATGGCTACATCTGTAGCATTGGACCCTGATGAAGATGGAGAAGCCGTAGATCAGAAGGAGTTCCGGAGCATGATCGGCTCTCTCCTCTACTTGACTGCCACGAGGCCGGACATACACTTCGCAGTGTGTCTGTGCGCTCGTTTTCAGGCTTCACCACGAGCTTCGCACCGCCAAGCGGTAAAGCGCATCTTAAGGTATCTCAAACACACCCTTGAATTTGGCATATGGTATTCAGCGTCTTCTTCTTTATGTCTTCAAGGTTATTCTGATGCGGACTTTGCTGGGTGTAGAATTGATAGGAAGAGTACCTCTGGTACTTGTCATTTTCTGGGTACGTCTCTGGTTTGCTGGTCTTCCCGCAAACAGTCTAGTGTTGCTCAATCGACGGCTGAGGCCGAATATGTTGCTGCAGCTAGCTGTTGCTCTCAGATTTTGTGGATGGTTTCCACTTTGCGGGATTTCGGGTTAGATTATAAGAGTGTTCCACTTTTCTGTGATAACACTAGTGCTATTTGTATTGCAAACAACCCGGTTCAGCACTCCAGAACCAAACACATTGATGTACGGTATCACTTTCTCAGAGATCACAATGAGAAGGGTGATATTGAACTTCAATATGTTGATACCCAACACCAGCTTGCCGATATTTTTACAAAACCCCTCGATGCTTCTCGATTTGCTTACTTGCGTGGGGAACTTGGTATTTGTCATCCCTACGGCATTTTGTGAGGGGGAGCTGATTTTAATTGTCTTGCATATGCTCATTATGTGTGAAATTGCATTTACATCTTTTGCTATTATATGCCTGCTTTTAATCCAAAGCAATCATGTCAGCTCAGCTCTATGAAATATGTCTGGAACATTGGTTGTGCATGATGTTTTATTTTCAAAAATCAAAACTTGCTCACCGCACAATCGTGTATCTAGCTTGTTTAGGCAGGACTGCTTTTAGCTATCTTTTATCTACTTGACAGCAAGACACTGTTCCTTGGATGCTAAAATTTGCAACTTGAAAAGTGTGTTCTTTATTCATGGATATTCCTCAAATTATTTAATTCACCTGAGTCAAAATCAAAAATCCATGATTTGTCTGGTTCAACTGAAAAGATCCAGGAGGGTTTGTTTGTCGCACTACTCTATTCTAGACTGCTTACCATTGCACTTTGGTTTGAACTGGGATCGTGTAGTGTATGCCAAAATCACCGCCTTAAGCTTCAAATGGCTTTCATGCCTAGGCTTGGCCTGATTGGAAAGTATAAGGTGGACAAACAAATAACCCCTAGCATTAAGAAAAGAACAACAAAATTAATTAATCATTAAGTTTGCTTTCAAAGCTCCCTTTTGAACAAGACTTGTCTGTCTAGGGTAGGAATTGTTAGCTTTGCGCAGTCCTTGCCTTCACATGTCTAGCTGCTATGATTAAGTGGTGATGCTTTTACTTCAAAATGACAAAATCACATGCCATCATCTTGTTTCACAGATTGTTAAATTGAGCTGAGCACATGATCATTGGTGTTAATATTGGCATATTTTTGCATTATATGTCTTTGCAATTCTATTCATTTCGAAGCTTTGCATCTTTTGACTGCTCCTTGATGCTTGCATTGCCAAAGGGGGAGAGATTTGCTATGTTCTCTGCCGCAAGAAGGCATAATTTCTAAAGGGGGAGAGATTTTTGACATAAAGGGGGAGAAAAATTTGCTCATCTCAGGGGGAGTTTTTATCAAAGGGGAGATTTGCCAAAGTGGCTTTTTCTCTTTTACAAAGGGGGAGAAAAATTCTTTTATCAAGTGACATGCTTTGGCTATTTTTGAGTTTTTATGGTCACTTGTGTGCTGAAAGCTTTTTATTTTTTCTTGAAATTGGATTTGGTTGTCAATGCACTCATCAAGGGAGAGATTGAGAAACCAAGGGTGGTTTCGGTGTTGTGATGAGTGATTGACAGACTTTTACCCTCTGTTCGAAGGGTACCTCCGAAGGGGCTTCGGAGGTGGTACCTCCGAAGGGGCTTCGGAGGTGGTACCTCCGAAGGGGGTTCGGAGGTGTTGTCACCGAAGTATGTTCGGTGTTTGCTTGCTGCAGCTGTTGCAGCGGAGTGTGCTCGTCGGAGGGGTCCGACAGTACGCGATGACAGGGTTCGTACCGATGGCTTCGGTATTTTGGGCGGTACACCGGAGTGTGTGCCGGAGGTGGCTAACCCGGAGAGGTCTCCGGAGTACTGGATACACTTGTTTGCTTGTCTATGGTGCGCAGGGACTTCGGAGGCGACGGACAAGGTTCGAGCCAGGTGAACCTAGGTCAAGCGGGAGGCTTGATGCCAGGGGAGCGGGGAGCTCCGTCACGGTGGCTGCGAAGGGGGTCCGGGTCGGTCCTCGGGTCGAGGCGTGCCAGGTGAAGGCAGAGAGTGCGGAGCGTGGCTCCGGCTGAAGGTACTCCGAGACAAGTCCTCGGAGGTGAGGCACTTCGAAGGTACTCCGAATGGAGTGACTTCGGAGTTGGTTGGTAGAAGTCCTCTGCGGAGGCAAGGTGTTCGAAGTGTGCTCCGGAGGGAGACACTCGAAGTTACCCGACGAAGGTCTCAGAAGTCGAGGCGCATCGAAGGCATGGTTCGGGTGAGGCTCGTCGAGGAGTGTGCTCGGAGTGAGACACTGCGACGAAGTGCTCATGGAATGCTTCATGCGGAGGCCTTGGACGAAGGAGGGACTTCGAAGGGTGGTACTCCAAAGGTGGGGATTCGGAGTGAGGATGACTTGAGGTACTTCGGCCTGCATGGCTTCGGTACACGGACGGACGGAGTTCGAGCTGGGAGTAGCTGCGAAGCCGTGGTGGTCCACTCCGGAGGTGTTGGTGCGAAGGCCCAAGGAGCTTTGACGGCTTCGGCTCAAAACCGTCACTGTATCGAAGGACTTCTTCGGCGGAGCGAAGGCCAACAGGCTGCAGGCTTCTCGCCGAAGCTACCGCACCCTCCGGTGCGAAGGGAGGTTCCAGAAGTCAACACTGTAAAGGCTGACACTGTCTGTTCTGAAAAAGGCTGACACTGTCCCCTCTGCAGTTGACAGAGAAGCCTCCAGAATAAAGGTGGACTACCTTTTGTACCCTTTAGTACTGTAGAGACAAAATCAATGTAAACCCTAGGGGTAGTGTAGTCAATTCCTTTGGGTGAACTGTGGGCTATAAATATGGGGGCTCGGTAGGTAACATTTAACACTTTGAGCATTTACTGTTGAGCTCCTGTAGCCATACACTTCAATTGAATACATCCAGAGAGTTCATTTTTCTGTGTTCCTTGTTCAAGCGGCGAAGCCCTGCTTCTTTGTGCTTTTGCTTGAGCTCGCATTGCATACCTCGCCTGTTGTTGTGCATCGAAGCCTGTTGTGGCGAAGGTTGTTTTTCTTGCGAGGTGTGTTTTGTCAGTGTGTGTTCGCTCTGTGTAACACGAGGCGTGACCTCGCTGCTTACTAGCGTAGCCCTGACCGAGGCCCGTTTTTGCTTCTTGTGTCGAAGCCCTTAGCTTAGTCTGTTTGTGTGCGTATAGACCTTCGTGTACGAAGCCCAGCACCAGTTGCTGTCGCCAAGTACTTGGTCGAAGTCCTCAGAGGGCTGTCCACTCTTGCGAAGGGTGAAGTGCGAAGCCTGCTCGAAGCACCCTGTGTGCGGAGCCTGCACTGACTCACCAGAGTAGTTTTTCGAGGGTTGTAAGTGGAGCGAAGTCTTCTTGGCTTCGAACTTTAGCTACTCCGAAGCCTGTGTTCGAAGGTGTCGAAGTACCTTCGAACCAGACCTTCGAAGGTGGTGTTCGAAGCCTGTTCCGCAGAAGACAGAACTAAAACCGAAGGGTAGTTTTTAGCCCGAAATTTTAAAAGCTCCCATTCACCCCCCCTCTGGTCGCCGTTTCCGGTCCAACAGCATCCTCTGTGGGGTCCAACGGGTATGAGTACAAAAAGTACTCAACAAGCCACCACAAATGCAAGTAATAATGCAGGATAATAAACAAGGAAGGGTAATGGCTAACATTGCGGAAATGTACATTTTTCAGTTATTGCATTTAGTGTAGTCAAATTTAATGATGCGGAAAAATAAACATGAGCATCAACAACATCATCTAACTCGAGGAGTACGTTTTACCTCCTCGCACAACAGTCCTTACATGTCAAACCATCATGCACATACATATTCAAAGTAATCTAACTGTGGGATGTCACGCAACCCGCCCTTGACCGTGGGCTCGGCTTTTCGAAAAGATTTATGACTCTGATCAGAGATGTACTACTGTACCCACAAGGCACGCACTCATCCCAAACACCAAAGTGTAACGAGATGACCCATACCATGGGAACTCGTGCCAAAACCTCAGCATGAAATGCTCCAAGCGATAACCACCCGCTCTAGGTTTCGCCGGCGCGTCGGGCCGCATCCCGGCTAACGTCGCACCCCCTTTTGCGCCACATTGGTACAAGCCACCCGCAGGTGCTGCTTGACCCATCTCCAATTGGTGGCCTCGGTTTGGAACACTCCATACCTTAGTTAGGACTTACCCATTAGACTTGTGGTTAGTAAGGAAGTGTATTGCAATGGATCCCTCAGACCGGTCCTTATAGTGCCCCGGGTGCTACCGACCAATGCCCTAGCTTGCACTCGGAACCCACCATGCATCCACTCACAACCACAACTCCAACACCGACAGAATTCCAAAGATGAGAATAACGGGGATCATATAGTAGAACCAATCGCTACGACTCATTTTTAATCCTATAGCAGTCGTGTCAATACATTGGACACTAGCTAATAACATTTATCATGTGGTGACAAGGAGTTTAGGCTAGAGAGCATGGCTTAGGTTGCACATCAAAGTCGGGGGATCCTAAATAAATATATTGTAAGGGTTTCATTTGACTAATGCATGTATAACCTATGTGTTTTAGCGATAGTTTAATAAAACATGGGTTCAATATGCTTAAAAGATTGGTTTGGTGACTTGCCTTGTTCAGCGAATGGGGAGGGAGGAACTTCTGGGTAATATTCTGGCTCCTCGACGGCGTCGTAGTCTTTCCAATATAAATAAAGTAAAATAAAATAAACACAACATCCAATCAAACAATATAACATCACATAATAAGCACATAGGTCTAAGTTGGTTTGATTTAAAATAAATCAAGTTGTTAAGGTTCTGAAGTTCATTTAATAAACAATTTTAAAAGAAATTAAAATGAAGTGTTGTCCTTTGAAAAAGGGTTTTAAAAGTGATTATTCTCATTTTTAAGTTTTCTATTAAATTTAAAATGAAGGGTCCATAGAAAATTTAGTGGTTTGTTCATATTAACAGGAAATAAATAAATATAAGCTTCACTGGAATTTAAATAATTAAATTTATATTTTTACCCTAAGGGTATTTGAATGCTCTTTTAAATAAACAAGAAAAAGTCTAAGGTAACATACTGTTTTTATTGAACTAAAGTGTAGAGAATAAAATTATAAAATTTCTGGAGTTGAAATGATAATTTTTAGAGTTCAAACGTGCCAGATATGAATTTTTGAAGTTTAAAAGTATTTCTGGAATTTAAATTAAACCAAAAACAGGCGTCGGTCCACGGTGAGCCGAGACCACCGTGCACCTGCGCACTATGCGCGTGCACCGGATCAAGATCCACCGTTGGATCACGATCGGGCGGTCACGGGCGAGGCGTGGGAGTTAAAATGACGTGGACGGCTGAGATTAAAACGTTGAACCGGTACGTATCGTGCGGCTCAGATGCGATGCGGGATTTTAAACCTAACGAACGGCTGAGATTATAACGTACCCCTTCGCCGAGATCTAACAGGTCTGATTAAATCGCACGCGGGAATTAATCGTCACCGTTGGATCCCGATCGCACGGTTGCGATCGAATCCGACACGACACGGGTACTCAGCCCGTGCCGGTCGTCTTCTCCGACGACGGCGAGCGGGCCACAGGCCACGACGAGCGATGTTGGTCGAAGCTAAGGCCTAAAACGGAAAGAGGACGACTAGGGGGTCATGAAGGTACCCTTGCGGTGACGAAAGGTCGATGGAGCGAGGCCGGCGACGAGCGGAGGCGGTGAAGGCGTTCGAGTCCTTGGCGGCGACGCCGATCCAGCGGGGTTCGTCGAAGATGGAGTGGTGGCCGAGACTGGCGAGGTTCATGCGGTCACAGCGGTGCGGTCGGCGAGGGCGGAGGGGGACTTTGGCGACGGCGAGTGACGGCTGGAGTGCGGGTGGCGGTGGTGTGCTAAAACTCGAAATGCAAGTGCTCTGTTTGTTCTCACAGCGTGTGAGCGTAGGGGTGCAATGCGGACGACCAGGGGGCGTAATTGGCGGTGGCCGGGAGTAAACGCGTTTTTAAACGCCGGCGAGCTCGGTTGCAAGGGTTCAACGCATCTGGACGCGAATTGGTTGAAATTGAAGAGGGGGAAACGGTCGGCGCGTTGAGGGGAATTCATTGCCGGCGATGGATTAAAGGGAGGGGGCCAGCGGGGGCGGATCCGAGGCGGGATTAGGGCTTCGGCCAGCGAGGGGGGATTTGGGGGCGGATCTCGCGGGGACGAAGGACCTGACAAGCGGGGGCCATCGGGCAGCGGGCGCGAGCGGGTGAGATGGGAGGCTGACGGGTGGGGTCGGGCTCGGGCGCGAGGGGAGGCGATTGGCGCCGACAGGTGGGGTCGGGCTGTCAGCCAGGGCGGGCGAGGGCGACGGGCTAGGCCGACCGGGAGAGAGAGAAGGGAGGAGGGAGGCCCGTTACTGTTTCAAAACATTTCTGAATAAAAATAATTCCAGGAAATAGATTAAAATATTAGGACTGCTTCCATGCTTGGTAAAAATTTATAAAAATTCTCGAAAATCTATTTTGGTCTTAGGATCATACATAAAAAGTTTCATCCCCTGGTTTGGCCATTTACTCTATGCTGTAGTTCAAAATGGTATTGAAGGGTATTTAAAGGTATTTTTAAAATAATAAAATTCAAGGAAATTGAATTAATTAATATTTTTATTCCTTTGAAATTTTGGGGTGTTACAGATGGTGGCCACAATGCTTCCACACCCTAATCTGCTGGCAGCACGACCCCCACTCCTAGCGCCCCTTTCAACGGCTCTTCCTCATGCTCTAGATCTGGCTACGGATCCTGCAACAACAACCGCTGGCAGAAGAAAGTCCGTGGATCTGGCTACAATAACAACCCCACCGGTGCAAGTGACGTGCCTCTCCCTCCTCTAGGCGTCCCATGGTAGTCCGACTACAACCCCTAGATCGACCTCGTTCAAGGTTGATCGATGCCTTTCTAGGCTCCTGGGATAGGCATCTTGGGTTCTCGACCCCTTTCAGTCGTAGCAGGTTATGAACACCCAACACTACCGAATCGACTCCCTAGTGCAACCGACCACCGTTTTGGATCAGTTTTGGACCAGCAGGCACTCGTCTCCACTCTTGCAATAGTCGACACCAACACACCACCAAGTGTTACTAATTGGTACCTTGACACGGGTGCTTTTGCTCATATGTCGCATTAGTCTGGTATCTTCTCCTCCCCTTGTCCTATTTCATCTCCTACGCCCATTATTGTAGCTAATGTCACCACTTTGCTCATCACTCATACGACAACCATGTCTCTACATCCCGCTCCTTTTGTTCTTTTACATGATATTCTGATTTCGTCGTCTATGATTAAAAAACTTGATTTATGTCTAGTAGATCACCCATGACAATAACATCTCAATTGAATTTGATCCGTATGATTTTTCTATCAAGGATCTTCCAACTCCGGTTGCTTTTTCGGTTAAATCTACCACCGTCAATTTATGGCACCAACGTCTAGGACATCCCGGTCATCGTCCTGTTTCCCAAACCCCACATAATTTTGATTTCACATGTAATATAAGTCAGCTCCTCATTCTTGCCATTTGTGTCGATCGTTTTGACAAACATGTGTATCTTCTATTTGTTTCTTCTACTAGCAAAACTTATTTCCTGTTTCAATTAATTCATGCGGACATTTGGACCTTACCCGTTTTAATTTTCTCTAGTTACAAGTTTTATCTTGTTCTTTTGGATGACTTCACTCACTATGTATGGTAGTCCCCCTTGCGCCATAAATCCAAAGTTCTTCCATTTCCACGCTAATCCCACGCTTATGTGCGCACGGAATTCGACCTTCACACACTTGCACTACAAACTGACAACGACCACGAGTTCATCTCTACTGATGTGTGCCAACTCTTTCTAGGTGCCGACACTAGCATCCGACTCTACTACCCATACACTTCCCAGCAAAATGGAAAGGTTGAGCAGATCCTTCGCACAATTAACAACTATCTACGCACTTTACTTCTTCACAGTGCAATTCCTTCAGCATTCTAGGTGGAGGCTCTATCGACGACAACGCCCATGCCTTGCTACTGGCATCATCACTCCCTACTAGTTGTTATTTGGCACCCTGCCTGTGACTACATATCCCTGCGAGTCTTTACTTCGATGTGCTACCCCAATCAGTATTCAACAACCGCCAACAAATTGGGTTCGCGTTCGTCGGCATGTACCTTCATCGGCTATCCCTCGAAGCACATCGGCTACCGCTGCTATGACCTCAACACCCACCGCGTCATCACATCCCGCCACATGGTCTTTGACTAGCATAAATTCCCGTTCTGAACGCCATCCACGCCATTGCCCAGCTCTCCATTCCTAAACATACTCTCTCTCTTGTACATTTTTTTCTTCAAAATTTCATTTTTTAATTCTTACAAATCTTTTAAAAAATATCATTTCTATTATTTCTATGTTTTGAAGTTTAGAGTTTAGAATTATGGATTATGATATAGATCCATTTATATCTTTCCTACTTTCAGTTTTCACAATCAAAGATAGTACGGAGCAGTATCCTGTAAACAGTACATCAATTTGTTATCATGTGACACGGTAGTAAAACGCCGTACCAACTGCGCTAGTTTACTGTAGCGACTGACACGAGACACTGTTCCTACATGGAACCCTCTGCTGTGATGGAGATGATCTACCGAAGATTAAAACATAGGAAGACAATAGGTACTAAACCGGGTGTTTGATAAAAACTCGCTCACGGAACCATGTAAAACTGAATCTATGAAACTCGTGGGTTCAAAACTAAACTTGAATCCGAATCCGTCGGTATTCGGAATCCGACAAGTAATCCGCTAGTTCAGTTTATACTCTATATGAATTATATTACAACATAAATATAATTAAGAATACACAATAAACAAGATATTATCACATTACCAATATATAGTTTGAATTGATAAAATCACTCAACGTAACTTATATAACATTATCACGGGAAATAATTGAGAAATGTGATTGAACTCTATGTAATTTTAATTAGGTAAACCCACAGATACCCATGGGTTTAAATCTAAACCTAAATCGGATTCAAAAATAAACGAGTACCCGAACCTGTGAACTTTGAAAAAATTGCTATTTTGACACTCTAAAAATGTGCACTTTGTTTATAATGACACTTCCGACGATGACATGTAGAACCATCGAAGTCAATGAAAATGGATCCAGATGTCAAAAATGCGAAGTCACTTCTTTGGAGTGTCAAAATAGTAAATCTCTCGTGAACTTTTGGACACAAAATTAAACTCAAACGTGTACCCGTCGGGTTGGGTACCCGCACCCACGGGTAAACTACGATCCCTAGTAAAACAGACTATTTATTAATATTAATGATAAATTATTAAATGTAAAATAAAATTTATTCAGTATATACGACGTAGAGACTGCTTTGTATATGTGCGGAGGGGCGGTAGCTCAACAACGACAACGACATAAAATCTTAACTATATTAAAGCGGGGACTTACTCGTCCGTCCGCTCCCTTGCGCAAAACAGCGCACGCAACGCATGAAAAACCGCCGCGCAGCGCCAGAGAAAAACCGGGAAAAACAGCGCCGGGAAAAACCAGCGCCTGAAAAAACCGGGAAAAAGCAGCGCCTGGAAAAACCAGGAGAGCGCAGCGCCGGAAAAAACCGGGAGCGCGCAGCGCCGGGAAAAAGCAGCGCGCGCAGCGCCGCATGCATTATGCATGTGCGTGGGAGAAAGAAACGAGGAAAAAGAAAAAAAGGAAGAAAAAGAAAAAAGGAAGAAGAAGAAAAAGAGGAAAAAGAAAAAAGAAGAAAAAGAAAATAAAAATGTATTTTTATATTTCGGTCTTTTAATTTATGTATTTTGCGCGGATGTACGAATTTTGTGTAAAAACCCTTAGATTTCTGAAAAATCATACAGAAACATAAATTTTCGCAAAAGCCCTATTACAGAATAACGTTATGTTGCAAAGCACAGGCATCTGACTAGTATATTTGAAATTTGGATGACCGAGCTTCAAAAGAGCAAACAAAACTCTTCAATCTTTTTCGATTGATGAAATCCATTGAGCCTTAAAGGAACAAGTTAGTAGCAAAAAATGTATCGGCAAAACCACTTCGAAATACATGGAATTTCACGAAAAGATCCGTTTTCAAACCACTTTCGATCTAAATGGTCCTTTCAAGATATCATATAGATTGTTACGGACTTACGGTCAATAAGGTAGCTTTTGGATTAAGGGAAGGGTGGATGAAATGATTCTATCTAATTTTTGTAGGATGCGGTGATACAATTTTTTATTTGGTTAGATGAGATATGATGTTTTATTTTTTTTGGTTGGAGGTAGATGTGAATAGATAGGTTAAAATTCTCTCACAAAAGAGAGTGAATGAGTTCATCCATTAAAAATTATCCAACATCTAAAAGGAATATTCTCTTCCACTGATTCTGTCTAACCTCCCAGGAACCAAACACTGGTGATTCCAACCAACCTTGTACAAGACTCTTAAGTGGTTTTAATTTGTTGCCATCCCGTTAATATGTTATTAATAATTTCAGATATTATTATTATGTAGTATCGTAATTATCATGTTAATAAAAGTTGCAAATTATCCGTTTCCAGCACGGTTCCCGACGCAGAGCCCGCGAACTTCGACCGGGTCCAACCCAACCCCATCCACCGAGAGTCCGAGACGGGAAAAAAACCGCGGCCGAGAAGTAACGTGAATGGACCCGGTCTTGGTGTACCGTTCAGACCGGTGAAGCCACTCCGCCCCTGGCGCACGGAACACCGGGCTCACGCCGGCGTCGGGCGCGGGAAAACCCTAGCACAGCTGGCATCATCTTCTCTCTCTCCCGGGGTGATAAAAGCCACGCCTTCGCCCGTCGGCCTCGCCACCGTTGAGAGAGTCGCCTCCGCCGCGTGCTCTCCGCTTACGGCCTCCTGTATCACGCAACCAAAAACTACCTCCCAAAAAAAGTATCAATCGAAAAAAGAGGAAAAAAAAATCCCCAAACTCCGCAAGATCTACCAGTGTTGAGGTATATATCAATCCATCGGCTAGGGTTTTGAGCCGATTTGTGCGAATTTTTTTTGAAAAGAGAGAGAGAGAGTGGTCGAGGGATCGGTAGGGGAGCAGGCGATGGCTGCGCAAATGGCTGCGGCGAACGGGGGCTCTTCGGGGGCTGTCCCCGCGGTGGCTGCGGGAGGGGTCGGCGTCGGCCTGGCGCCGCAGCCCGCGATGACGTCGCTGTACGTGGGCGACCTGGAGGCATCGGTCACGGACTCGCAGCTGTACGAGCTCTTCAGCCAGGCGGGGCAGGTGGTGTCGGTGCGCGTCTGCAGGGACTCCAACTCGCGGCGCTCGCTCGGCTACGCTTACGTCAACTTCAACAGCCCCATGGATGGTATTGCCATCTCCTCTCTCACCCCTCCCCCGATTGCATTTGGGCTGCACGGATTGCGAGTTTGGTGCTGTTGAAATGTGGAACCACATCTGACGGGATTTTTTTGGGTTTGGTTCGACCCGATAGTTTCTGTTAACCGGTAAACATGACTGATTCTTCAATTCGCGTGTGATGGATTCGGTGCTTTTGTCATTTTGGAGAAAAATTGAAGCAGTCATCAATGTTTGTGTGACCAGTTCATGTGTCTGTTCCTATGGATCATTGCGGTTTGCATTTGATGTGTCTGGATTGCAGGCAATGATTGCCAGCGATTGGTTTTGTCGATCTTTGAATCTTGCTGTAGATACAGACAGTCCATTGTAATCTGATTTGTGCATTCTGGGATGTAGGGACATGGCTGAAAGAATTTATGCCATGCTAATTCATGGGAATTAATAGCATATATCAGTAGATGTCCTGTACAGCTGGCTGCCAGCTGTTATATTGAATCGCTGTTTTGATTAGCTGCTGCAGGGCTGACATAGGAATGTAGTTGTGTAGAACAGCCCCCACTCAATAGTAGAGTTAAATTTGGACAGTTGGAATATATGTCTTGAATGGGTGCACTAGGCACTACAAATGCAGCATGTGAATGTTGCATATGGCAGGTAATGGATAAATGTGGAACACTTTTCAATAGAGAATGTTCTGGCTCCTTAAAATGTGTCATGCTGTCATCCACCACAAAGCTTCTTATCATCGTCTTTAGTAGCAGTTTTGCTACTGTCCTAATACTGTTAATTTTGAAGAATGCTGGGTTTCTGAACTGATTAGCTATACCATTTGACAGCTGCAAGGGCATTGGAGTTGCTGAACTTTTCTCCTTTGAACAACAAACCCATTCGGGTAATGTATTCAAACCGTGACCCAAGCAATCGCAGAAGTGGATCTGGCAACATTTTCATCAAGGTACTAGGTCATTTATTAGTTTTTATTGTAAATAATCACCTTTATTGATTTTCACTCATGGGAGAAATCCAATTGCCTTTTTTCAGAACCTTGACAAGACAATTGATCACAAAACTCTCCATGATACGTTTTCTGCATTTGGGAACATTCTTTCATGTAAGGTTGCCACTGATGAAATGGGCCAATCCAAAGGCTTTGGTTTTGTTCAGTATGAAAAGGGAGAGGATGCACAATCTGCAATAAAAAGTCTAAATGGGATGCTGATAAATGATAAGCCTGTTTATGTTGGGCCTTTTCTCCGCAAGCAGGAGAGAGAGAATTCTGTTGACAAGACAAAGTTTAACAATGTTTTTGTGAAAAATTTATCTGAGTCTACCACAAAGGAGGATCTAGTCCAAATTTTTGGTGCATATGGGAACATCACAAGTGCTGTTGTCATGATTGCCATGGATGGTAAATCAAGGTGCTTTGGTTTTGTCAATTTTGAGAGTCCAGATGATGCTGCTCGTGCTGCTGAGGAACTCAATGGAAAGAAAATTAATGACAAAGAGTGGTATGTTGGAAGAGCTCAGAAGAAGTCAGAAAGAGAGATGGAATTGAAGAGAAGATTTGAGCAAAGCATGAAAGATGCTGCTGATAAAAATCAAGGACAAAACTTGTACTTGAAAAATTTGGATGATAGCATTGGGGATGATCAGCTATGTGAACTTTTCTCTAACTATGGCAAAATTACATCATTCAAGGTGATTTCATGTTATCCAACCATTTTTGTTTCACTTTTGTTTCTTATGTATGGCCATAACTGACTTGATGTGTTTAATAGATAATGCGTGATGCAAATGGTGTTAGCAAAGGGTCTGGATTTGTTGCATTTTCAACTCGCGAGGAAGCAACTCATGCTGTAAGTTAACCTTTTATACTTCAATTAATATTGTATATCATGTTTGGCTTACATGTTATCCTTTTATACAGATAACTGAAATGAATGGCAAAATGATATCTGGGAAGCCATTGTATGTTGCATATGCTCAGCGTAAAGAAGAAAGGAAGGCGATGCTGCAGGTAGAGCCCCTGAACTGACTGAGTTTTTAATACAACAAGTATGCCAATTGTTATTGCGAGTATCCTTTAGAGGTATGGAAGTATCAGAATTCATTGTATATCATTTAGAGGTATGGAAATATCAGAATTCATTGTACACTGGCATGAAAAGATGTGATGCCACGTGAATTACTGTTTTTTCTGCTTTGTATTAGCTGGAAAAATGTGGATGGTTATTGATACTTAGCCAGCTGGATACATGAGCAACAACATAGATTGATGATAGTTATTGATATTTAGGCATTCGACTTATTGTTATTGATATTTAGGCAGTTGGGTTTGGCGAAGAACTTTGGACCTTGTTTTGAAGCATCAGTTTAGAGCCCATCATTTGTAAGAGTTAAGAGACTTCCCAATGCATGCTTTTTGTTTGTTTTAGTTGAACCCTAAGAGACACATCTTTCTTGGTTTGCAGTCTGCATAATTCTTGTTATTGATTGTGTTTTGACGGTTTCTTACAAAAATGACTTGTAGCAACTCAATTCTTGTTGAGTTGATTCTGATCATTTATAATGAAAAGGGTATGCTGATAGTAGCAAATTCTTTGTTATTTAAGCACAATTTTCTCAGATGTGCCCTGCTTTTTGTTTGTTTTAGTTGAACCCTAAGAGGCACATCTTTCTTGGTTTGCAGTCTACACAATTCTTGTTATTGATTGTGTTTTGACGGTTTCTTACAAAAATGGCTTGTAACAACTCAATTCTTGTTGAGTTGATTCTGATCATTTATAATGAAAAGGGTATGCTGATAGTAGCAAATTCCATGTTATTTAGGCACAATTTTCTCAGATACGCCCTGTACCGATGACACCTTCCATGGCTCCACGCCTTTCCATGTACCCTCCTATGTCTCCTCTTGGGCAGCAATTCTTCTATGGACAAGCTCCACCTGCTATCATGCCCCCACAGGTACTGTTCTATGCATCAATTACCTTTGATGTTTCCCTCTGTTTATAAGCAGAATCAATGTGCATTAATTTTTAATTAAAATAATCAAGCACTACCTTGTGCATTCAAGTTCTTGAAAATGTGCTCTATATCTATATGATCATTGCAGTTGGTTTATTAACTTAATATGAATAAAGTAGTATCATTGATTTATTTGATTAATATCCTACAATACTTTTATGCAATTGATTTTCAATGGAAAATGTGTTCACCAAACACCAGTGCAATACATGTATTTAGGACATTAATACCGTTGCATTTGTTGTTATGGTTACAATGGTTACGTGCTATAGCAATTAAGCACACAGTTCACATGTCTTGTTCATTTGGCATGTACTTCAAAATTCTACTGTCTGGTCATTATGTTATACTTATGGTTCCAATGGGGCATCTTAACTTCCCATCTAATGTGCACTTCAGGGAAATTTTAGTTGATGAATTTCTGATCAATGTGTTGTTCATGTAGCCTGGGTTTGGTTTCCAGCAACAGCTTGTTCCAGGCATGAGACCTGGTGGTGCCCATATGCCAAATTACTTTGTTCCAGTTGTCCAACAAGGTCAACAGGGTCCACGTCCAGGTATCCGGCGTTCTGGTGCTGGGTCTGCCCAGGGACAGCAACCTGCTCAGTCATTTCAGCAACAGGTTTGCCACTATACATCCTTATAAGTTATAACATTATACTTAATTCACAAATATATGTTCCTTTAGGGAGGATTGAGGGGAATTGAGAGGGATTGGAGGGGATTTATACTACAATCCCCTCCAATCTCCCTCAATCCTTTTCAATCCACTCCTAACAGAACATGCCCTAAACAGAGCGGAAAGTTTCCGTCCGTTCCGGGAAAAAACGGAAACAGAGAGGGTTATGCAAAAACAGATATGGAAAATCCTGGAGCAGAAATGGAAACGGATTTTTTTAAGCGGAAATGGAACAATGATTTCCGACAAAAACGGATACGAAAACAGAATATTCCGCATAACAAAAACGGAAAGTTTCCGTTTTCACAATTTTTTATTGCATTATATAGAATATTAGCTTTTACTTTTTCACATTATATAAAATTTAAACTATATTCTTGTCAAGGGCGTCAAGCCCCTGGGACACCGGACCTTGGCTACGGAGTTTGTACCCGCGGTCGTGGTCTTCGGCGAGGTTAGACCCCTCAGCCGTAGACTTGATAGAATTGAAGAGGAGATTGTATTGATAATCAAATTGCTTGCCCAAAAGGATTAGGTACAACATCTATATATAGAGCCTACCCTTTTTCTCTAACAAAAGCCAACAACTATTCTTATCCCTTAATCTTCACTAACTTTATCTAATCTTAACTACTCTTATCTCTAATAGTAGTACTAATCTTTGTCCCCTAGCAGCTGGCCCTGGCAGCCTTTCCTCGTGCGCGCGGCCCTCCTGGCTAGCCGCCCTACGCACGTCACGGGCCCGTTGACGCCGACTGTAGGTCTAGCCCCACATGACATCTCTACCCCCTCGAGGGCTAGCTCGTCCTCGAGCTGAAAATCGGGGTACTTGGCGACGAATGTGTCCACATCTTCCCATGTAGCCAATGCAGTCGACTCGCCCTTCCACTGGACCAACACTTGGCGCACTCCACGGGCTTGGTGTATTTTGGTTGCGCTTTTTGGCTCTGGTATTACGTGTCATAGTTGGCGCAAACCCAAGCCCCAAAGAGGCCCAGATCCAGGGCGCACACAAGGGTAGAAGGTATTAGATAAGTTTGTTAGGTAGTTAGGAAAGTAGTTAGGGTGGTTAGGCTGTTTGCCCTATATAGGGATGTAATCAGACCTGAGAGGGCAAGCAAGAAGTAATAAAGATTCCAATTTCCTCCCCTCTAGTTCCCAGTCCCGTGCTGTCTTCTTCCTCTCCCCGTCGGCGCCCTCCCTAGCGCTGTTTCCCCTCTTCTATCGTGACGAGACATAGCTACAACCTGCGGCCAAGGCCAGGCCGTGACAATTTGGTATCAGAGCCTTTTCTTGCGCCTGTGGACATGTCCAGCAGCAATGGAGATGCTCTTGCCGTCATTACCGCCCAACTATCGAACCTACTGCAGAAGATAGAGGCGATCGAGACAAGGCAGCAAGCACAAAAGGCCAAGATGGACCGGCTGGAGGCAAAAAAGGATGCTGCCCGCAAAGATCAGGATGCTGCCCGCAAAGATCATGGCGGAAAGGGGATTCTTGGACGCCCCATCACCATAGGGGACAATTCACAAGAACAGGGCCGAGTTCCCCGCTACCACAAGTGGGATTTTCCGACCTATGATGGGAAAGAAGACCCTCTTACATGGCTCAGCCGATGCGAACAATTTTTTCGCGGTCAGCGAACCATGGAAGAAGAGAAGGTGTGGCTCGCAGCGTTCCATCTTACAGGGGCAACACATTAATGGTACACCCGCGTTGAGCGCGAGTACGGTACCCCTTCGTGGGAACGCTTTTCAGAAATGATAGAACTACGGCTCGAACCTCCCCTTCGGCATAACAAACTCGGGGAATTGGCGGCACTACGCAAGACAGGTTCTGTCTCTGATTATCAAGGACACTTCTTGGCCCTTCTCAGCCGAGCGGGAGCACTCACGGAAGCACAACAGATTGAGTTATTTACACAAGGTTTGAAAGGCACATTGCAGATCGATGTTGAGCTTCAAGCACCTGCTTCCTTGGAGACTGCGATGAGCCTCGCCCGCACATTTGAACTGCGCGCCAAGATAGATGAGGAGGCAAGAATAGGGGCCAAGAACAACCAGAGCCGAGCACAGAATTTTCAGCCAGCTACATAGCAACTTCCGGCCAATTCAGCAGCAGCAACAGAGGCGACAACGGGCCATACAGCCCTGGTTTCCAGAGAAGGGCGTTTCCAACGACGTTTCCAACGACGGACCCTAACACTAGAGGAAATGCAGGCACGAAGAGAGGCCGAATTATTCTACAACTGTGATGAAAAATTTAGCCCAACTCACAAATGCAAGTGGCTGTTCTGGTTATGTGCTCCGTCCACCGACAATGATGAAGTAGAGGATATAGATGGTTCAAATACCACGATCAGCCCCGAGATTTCTCTATATGCAATTGCCGGAGTACAACTGCATGCTTCCGAAACGATGCAGTTAGCGATACATATCAATGGTGCTGACTTTGTCGCTCTTATGGACACGGGCTCTACGCATAATTTTGTTTCAGAGAGGGTTGTTGCTATCACGGGAATCCATCTCCATCCTTGTGTCGACACTCGAGTACGCATGGCCAACGGTGACAACGTCATATGCAGTAGGATCGCCAATAATGTCAAAGTGGTTGTTGGGGGTGACATATTTCCCATCGATTGTGTTGTCATGCCACTGGACGCCTGCGATATGGTCTTGGGAGTGCAATGGCTACGCACTCTAGGACCAGTTTTGTGGGACTTCACCAACAAGTGCATCTCCTTCCATCGCAATGATGAGTTGATTGTCTGGAGCTGCATTGATGAAGCAGCCATGGAGAAACCACGCGCACAAGCCTACACCAGAATACAGCTTCAAGGGGAACCGCCTACCGCTCCGTCCTCACTGCTGTCATTAATTCAAGGACAAGTGATTCTTTCGCCAACAAAAGAGTTTCGACATCTTTGTTCAGATTTTCAGCTCGAGGACGAGCTGATCCTCAAGGAGGGGAGAGATGTCATAGTTGGCGCAAACCCAAGCCCCAAAGAGGCCCAGATCCAGGGCGCAAACAACCCAAGTCCAGGGCGCACACAAGGGTAGAAGGTATTAGATAAGTTTGTTAGGTAGTTAGGAAAGTAGTTAGGGTGGTTAGGCTGTTTGCCCTATATATAGGGATGTAATCAGACCTGAGAGGGCAAGCAAGAAGTAATAAAGATTCCAATTTCCTCCTCTCTAGTTCCCAGTCCTGTGCTGTCTTCTTCCTCTCCCCGTCGGCGCCCTCCCTAGCGCTGTTTCCCCTCTTCTACCATGACGAGACACAACTACAACCTGCGGCCAAGGCCAAGGCCAGGCCGTGACATTACAACATTGTGATGGAGAGTCGGCAGTGGTGGTGGTGTGTCTAGTGGCGTGCCGTGAAATTTCTTGAGGAGGCCGATGTGGAAGATGTTGTGTATTCGAGCTCGCGGAGGAAGGTCCAGGCGAACAACGACGTCATTGATGAGCTCGGTGATGTGGTACGACCTGTAGAATCAAGGCTTGAGCTTGCCGGAGCTGGCTTGAGGTAGGGACGACGCTGTACGTTGTCAGAGCCTGAGCAACACCCATTCGTTCACCTGATACTTGACGTAACGATGACCTCAGTCGTAGTGGTGCTTCCGTATTGCCTGAGCTTGTTCGAGGTGGTGACGGATGTCGGTGATGAACTCGTCCCGTTCTTCCATGGTCTTGGCCACTGCGGCTACTCGTGTCTCGTCGGCCTCATAGGACTGGATGGACAACGGATCGAGCCCATAGACCACATGGAACGGCGTGTCCCGTAGTGAAGTCTGGTATGCGGTGTTGAAGACGTACTTAGCCCATGGGAGCCATTGTAGCCACTGCCGCGATCGATCTCCTGTGAGGCAACGTAGGTACATGATGATGACCCAATTGGCGACCTCTAATTGGCCATCTGACTGGGGGTGGAAGGCCGTGGTCATGTGCAACTTGGTGCCTACCAATTGCATGAGTTCTCTCCAGAACTTCGAAGTGAACACTGGGTTGTGATCTGATACCATGGACTGAGGAACGCCGTGTAGACGAACGATGTCGGTGACGAAAGCTTGTGCGATCGTCTTCGCGGAGTACGGATGTGCCAAGGGAATGAAGTGGCAGTACTTGCTGAACCTGTCCACCACCGTCAGGATTACTGACTTGCCTCAGACGCATTTTAGCGCCTCGACAAAGTCCAGGGCGATGTCCGTCCAAACACCCTGTGGTACTGGTAGAGGTAGGAGGAGGCTTGCTGGGTGCAACTGTTTTGATTTGTATCGTTGACAAGTGGTGCATGCCTGCACAAAGTCCTGCACAAGTTGCTTCATGTTAGGGAAGTGGAAATCACGCCGTAGCTGGTGTAGCGTGCGTTGGACTCCCTCGTGTCCTTCGTGTACAATAGCCATGATCTCCGGTACCAGAGGAGATCTTGGTGGAATATACAGCCACCCGTCGTACTGGACCATGTCATCAATGACTGCCCACGACATACCTTTGGTCCTTGCCTGTATTTCATCCTGGAGGGCAACGAGGGCCGGATCGACGAGCTGAGCTTGGCAGAGTCGTGTGATGAAGTCGAACCGAGGAGCCGATAGTACCAGGATGCTCCTGTCGTCCGGTGTGTCCCGATGTGATAGGGCGTCGGCCACCATGTTTGTTGAGCCGACCTTGTACTCAACTGAAAAATCGAAGCCTAAGAGCTTCCCCACCCAATGGTGTTGGGGTATTGTCACGAGCCTCTGGTCCAACAGGTATTTGAGGCTGAAATGATCGGTCTTGACGAGGAATCGCCGGCCCCATAGGTACGACCGCTAGTGCCGTATGGCGTGTATTAGGCTGATGAGCTCTCGCTCATAGGCGGCTAGGGCACGGTGTCTTGGTGCCATTGGTGGCTGAAGAATGCGATTGAGTGGTCGTCTTGTACCAGAACCGCCCCAAACCCATGGGATGAGGCGTCACATTCGACGACGAATATCTTGGCGAAGTCTGGCATTTTGAGGATCGGGGCAGAGGTGACTAGCTTTGAGGGCGGTGAAGGCCTCGACGGCTGCCTCTGTCTAGAAGCCGTCTTTCTTGAAGAGCGCGGTAAGAGGTGCCGCGATGATGCCGTAGTTGTGGATGAACTTGTGGTAGTAGCCGGCCAGCCCGAGGAAGTTGCATACCACTCGTGCTGAATGAGGTTCTGGCCAGTCCTGGACGGCTTGCACCTTAGTCGGGTCCATGGTGACGCTTGCCTCGGAGATAACGTGGCCGAAGTAGGTGACAGAGGCAGCGCCGAAGTTGCACTTGGTGCGCTTGACGAAGAGCTTGTGTTAGCGCAGCTCGTGGAGTAAGGTGTGAAGGTGTCGAAGATGGTCTGCCCAAGACTTGTTGTATATCAAAATGTCGTCAAAGAAAACCAGTATGAATCGACGAAGGAAGGGTCGGAGTACATCATTCATGAGGGCTTGGAAGGTTGCCGACGCGTTGCATAGTACAAATGGCATGACGAGGAACTCGTAGAGGCCGTCATGTGTTCGAAACGCCATCTTGTGGATGTCCTTTGGTCGCATGCGCACCTGGTGGTACCCCGAACGTAGGTCTAGCTTGGTGAAGAATCTTGCGCCGTGTAGCTCGTCCAGGAGCTTGTCCACCACCGGGATTGGAAAAGCGTCCTTGATCGTGAGTGCGTTTCAGCGCGCGATAGTTGACGCAGAAACACCACGAGCCGTCCGACTTCTTGACAAGTAGCACTAGAGAGGAGAAGGCCAAGGCGATGTGGTGGATGGTGCCCTGCTTGACTTGGTGAAGATGTCGGTGAAGGCCTCAAGTAATTCGTCGAGGAGGGCCTTGCTGGCTGTGGTGGCGTGGAGGCTCGGCCCGGATGGAGGGACCCTCTGCCAGCATACCGAACGGTCTCCCTGTTGGAATGTCATGGTTCGCGTAGAGAAGTCCCAAATTATGGGTCCCAATGTGGCCATCCACACTGTGCCGAGGACCACATCAAACCCTGCTAGAGGCATGACGAAGAGATTGACGTAGAACTTTTGTCCGCTGATGATGACCTGTGCTTGTTAGAGGACGCCTAGGCAGGACACTTTCTCCCCATCGGCCACTGTTGCCGTGAGGTGAGGGCTCGCTTGGATGAGTAATCTTGAGTTCAGTGCAACAGCCTTGCTGATAAAATTGTGGGTTGAGTTGGTGTCGATGAGTGCTATGACGGATGTGTTGCCCAAAGCGACCGTGAGTTGTACTGTATTGCCGATGGGGATGCCTGCTACCGCGTGTAGAGAAAAGACCGGTGCTTCCATGGCTCTCTCGGTAGTGTTCCCTGCTTGGTCGGTGTCATCGAGTTCGCCGCCGCCGATGTAGAACAGCCTCTTGCAGATGCGGTTATGCCCCTGGTATACTTTTCATCGCAGTTATAACAAAGACCGAGGCGACGTCGTTCTTCCTGTTTTGTCGGGGAGAGCCTTTTAGTGGAGCGTCCTTCTCCCAAAACCGGGGTTGTCGCCTTGTCCTTGTCCGCAGGCTGGGTCGGTGTCGTGGTTTTGGACGGTGGGGTCGGCAGGAGGCCGCGTCCCATGGTTTCGGTCGGTGCTCTCGTGTGCTGCACCCGTAGCTCCAATTGTCATGCCAGGCTCATGGCTGCTGTTCTTCTGTGAGGGCACCGGCGCGAGGTAGCCTGAAACCGGTCCTGGTATTCCTCAATGATGTTGGTGCGGCGGTAGTCCGCGAGTTCGCCCGATCACAGGGGTGGCCCGTAGCGCAAGTTGAGTAGCTCTTTGAAGTGGCGCCATGATTGGGTGCCCTCGTCTGTTTGGCCTTGCATGTACCATAGTTGTGCCTCGCCCTCGAGGTTATATGACACCATCCAAACCCTTCTTCCATGATCCGCTGTTGATGAAAGTAGGACTTGCAGCGGTTGATGAAGATGAGAGGATCGGCCTTGCCGTCGTACTGCGGGAAATCCAACTTCTGAAATCTTGGTGGTCGGTCGCTGTGGTGTTCTCCCGTGGATGCCCTGGTGCCCGAGGCGGATGAGCGGGACTCGGAGAGGGCGATAATGGCCCTGGAATTCGCCTCAGCTGTGGCCTGCAGTGCTTGGATGGCGGCGATGAGGGAATCTACCATGTTCTTGAGGTCTTGGTCCCCCATGGTGATGGTGCAAGACGTGGCGGATGAAGATGCTGGTGAAGGCGGCGCGACGGCTTGCGGTGGAGCGGTGTGGCGACGGGGTTCCGACCGGAGATGGCGCGATGGTTTGTGGTGGCGAGGTGGAGTGCGAAGATGGCGCGACGGCTTGTGGCGGTGAGGTGGAGCGGCGCGGTGAGGATGATCTGGCCGTCGGTGGCGTGGCGACTTGTGGCGGTGGGATGGAGCGGCATGGCGAGGGCGTTCTGGGTGACGATGGCGCGGTGGCTGGTGGTGGTGAAGTGGAGCAACACCGATGAGGAAGCCCTGGATCGTGATACCAGGTTGTCAAGGGCGTCAAGCCCCCGGGACGCTTGACCTTGGCTACGGAGTTCGTACCCGCGGTCCGTGGTCTCTAGTGAGGTTATACCTCTCAGTCGTAGACTTGATAGAACTGAAGAGGAGATTGTATTGATAATCAAATTGCTTGCCCAAAAGGTTTAGGTACAACATCTATATATAGAGCCTACCCTTTATCTCTAACAAAAGCCAACAACTATTCTTATCCCTTAATCTTAACTAACTTTATCTAATCTTAACTATTATCTAAAATAGTAGTACTAGTCTTTATCCCCTAGCAGCCGGCCCTGGCAGCCCTTCCTCGTGCGCGCGGCCCTCTTGGCTAGCTGCTCTACGCACGTCACGGGCTCGTTGACACCGACGGTAGGTCTAGCCCCACATGACAATTCTATTCATAAAATATTAAACAATTTAATGTAAATTAATATATAATTATTTGCTAAAAATAAATAATATATATTCATTACAACTAAAATAAAACTTTTTTTACTTTATTATATGTATTTATCATTTATTAATATATGTGTAAATTGAATCTATTTATTTGTTTATTGTACTTTTTCATATATTAAGTGTTTTTTTATAATTCTGATAGATATTTGGTTCCGTATTCGTATCCGCTTCTTATTCGGTTTGTATTCGTTTTTGTTTCCGTGAAAAAACACGGAATCAGATATGATAGCACTCATTTTCGTCTGTTTCTGTTCTGTTTTCATCCCTACTTAGGATGCATGCAGCCATGTAGTCAAACCTCAAAATCTTAAATCAAAAATATATACAAACATATTAAGATTGGATATGTGACAATGATATTAGTAGATCTATCATGAAAAATACTTTCATGTAGTTATATTTTTAATAGTTTTTAGAAATATATCATTTGAAAAAGTAATGAGAAATGTAGGCATTGGAGAGTGTGTTGATGTCCTAAATGACTAGTAAAAAAGAATGGAGGGAATATTTCTACTATTGTGTAAAGTTTTCTGTGCTTTTTGGGTGAAATTTTGTTGATCGTAAAAGTTCAATCAGGCATAGAACTTTTATTTTCTTAAGTATGACGTAACTCTTATTGTTTAGTGTGTTCATGTGTTCATGTTCTTCTACCATGTACCCTTTCCTCTGGAATTTTGGATTAATGGATGAGTTATCCTGTGGACTATTGTTGTGCCAAGTTTTCTATGCTTTTAGGGTGAAGTTTTGTCAACCAGAAAAGTTTAGCAGGCAGTGATTTTTTCTTCTTAAGAAGTATGTTGTGCTTATTGTTTAGTCATGCGTTCATGTGGTAACATGTACCCTTTCCTCTGGAATTTTGGATTAATGGATGGGTTATCCTCTGGACTAGTGAATGAGCAGTGACGTTGCTTATCTTGCCATGGTTCTTACAGATGCTTCCAAGAGGACGCATGTACCGTTACCCACCTGTGCGTAACATGCCTGATGTTCCACAAATGCCGGGGGTTCCTGGAGGTATGATTCAACCATATGATATGGGAGGCTTCCCTGCACAGGATGCTGGTTTGTCACCTGCTCCAATTGGAACGCTGACTTCTGCTCTTGCAAATGCTACTCCAGAACAGCAAAGAACGGTCTGTCCAAATTATCACCCTCTATTATGTTTGATGCTCAATTGACTTTTCATCTTGTTACCACCGATCTATGTCATTGGAAATGTATTTCTGCTAGGCTGTGATCAGTGTTACTAGTCCTGACCACTGAACCAGTTTTTGTAGTTGCTTTACCAATGCCATTTTGTGATCTTTTACATCCCATCTATCATTATGTCCTGTTTGTGATACAAAACTCTAGAAAAATTCAACGAGGACTGGTAAAAAATTAATTAGATCAAGATGTGGGTTGTCTCAATGCACCGACTACTGTTTTCCTAGCCTGGATCAGGGAAACTAAGTACCAGTTGGCATTTGAAATGCAGGGTGCAGTTTTTTGGATCGAGGTTCCATGTTTTGTCCATAGAAATGCATTGCTATATTTTGCACTGTAGCAGCCTCAGATTTTCTGATATTTCTTTTTTTTTGTCTAGATACTTGGTGAAAGCCTATATCCACTGGTTGAGCGACTGGAACGCAGCCAAGCAGCCAAGGTCACTGGAATGCTTTTGGAGATGGATCAGACGGAGGTCCTGCATCTACTCGAGTCCCCGGAGGCCCTGAAGTCGAAGGTTGCTGAGGCGATGGATGTTCTCCGCAATGTGGCCCAGCAGCAGAATCCGAACACCCCGTCCAGTCAACTTGCTGGTCTGTCACTGAACGGCGCCATTATGTCCTAATCTACATTCGTAGCAATCTCTAGCTTGCAGTTGTGTGGTCTTGCTTGAGGATATCGGCTCATGGCGCTTTTTTCCTCCGGTTGGACTTGTTGAGCGGATCGAGTTTCCGAATTGGATGTTAGGTGATATTCCTCTCTGCCTGGTATCCTCGCCATTGATGCCAGCTACTTATTTCTAAGTGAGTACGGAGTACCGTTCAGACTCTCGGATATATACAGTACCTCTTATGCCTGATCACATTTTTTTGCTGTTAATGATCAAGAAATGAATTAAAGATATTCGTTTCCTTGTGTGCATGGTATCTCTTTACGCTGGGAGAGCCCAGGTAAAGTGTGCATGCTTTCTCCTGATGCAGTCAGTTTTAGTAGTTTTGCATCATGCAAAACGCTGGCGACAACTCTAATATCTTCATACTGTGTTTCCATCCCATGATTAGATATCATTTGTAAATGGAGTTAGCCTCTTCTCTGCATCACGTCGGTCGTTAGCAGTTCAGAGCTGTCAGCGGCAGGTACGGCGTGCAGCGGCGGCCAAATGTTTGGGAGGCAGTGACCGCCTGCGGCCTGCTCGATCGCGAAGATCCACATCCCACGCGCACAGTGACGGCCGCGGGCAGCCGCATGCCTCATTGCAGGATCACCGGGTGATGGGAGATGTGCAGTTGTGCACAGCGAAGGAGGCGAATCCGGCGAAACGCGGCGACGCATAAGGTGGGGAAGAATGCGCCGTGGAGGATGTACAAGGGGTGGAGACGAACGCTGCTGAGATCACGGAGACCGCGAAGGCATGCGAGGCAGGGAGAGCACGGACGATGCTTTGCTGGACCTCTTCGATCCAGCATGGCAGCAGAAGCTAGCGATCAAGAATAGTGTTGTGAAGTTGTAGCATCTTTGCTTACCGCTATCGTGTAGGGAATAAAGGTACCACAAAGATTTTTTTTTAGCCAAAGAAGGGAACCCTCTTCCATTTCTATTTTGAAAAAAATGTCGTTACAATTTTCTGAATTTTGAAAAATTCCACTTTCAGTGACTGTGGTAGGTCCCATTTGTCAGTGACATACCGATGACATATTTCAAAACTGTGAAAATTGTAATGACATTAAAAAACTTGACCCTTCTATTAAAGAAACGTACAGTAGTTCGTTCGAACATCAACACAACAACAAAGTACCAGACAAGTACTACAAAACCGAAAGAGTTTAGAGAGAACCAATTATTACATAACACAACTCTACAATTCTCAGATCATTTTGTTTAAGTAGCAATGCAGAACAATAAAGAAAATATAAACTAATTTGGGTTGGTGTGAGGGGAAGAAGAAGAAGAAGCCTCCTTCGCCGACGCCGGGCGCCGGCACAAAGGGCATAAGATACGCTCTCTTCTAGCACTCCTCTTTGTTTTGTTCTTATGGTTGGTCCACGGCTCTCTCTCCGAGCTTTCGTTGGACGGTGATCTTGTTGATTTGGTTGCGAAATGGGACTTCTCGTCGAGATCGAGGTTTCAACGACTTGTTTTTTCGCGTTTCGGCTCCTCGGTACACCACCCTTCTTCTTCGACAAAGGGCTCTTTCTTTCTGCTGGCCATCTTTCGGCGCTATACTTTCAGAATTACCGAATCCTCGGTAGGGATGTGAGAAACCAAGGGTTGGTTTCAGTGTTTGTGATGAGTGATTGACAGGCTTTTACCCTCTGATTCGAAGGGGTACCTCCGGAAGGGGTTCGGAGGTTGGACCTTCGGAGGTGGTTTCACTGAAGGGTGTTCGGTAGTTTGGTTGTTGCAGCTGTTGCAGTGGAGTGTGCGTGTCGGAGGGGTCCGACAGTACACGATGACTGGGTCAGTACCGAAGGCTTCGGTACTTTGGGCGGTACACCGGAGTGTGTACCGAAGGTTGCTAACCCGGAGAGGTCTCCGGAGTACTGGACACACTTGTCTGGTTGTCTGTGGTGCGCAGGGACTTCGGAGGCGACAGACAGGTTCGCGACAAGTGAACCTGGGTCAAGCGGGAGGCTTGATGCCAGGGGAGCAGGGAGCTCCGTCACGTGGCTGCGAAGGGGTCTGGGTCGGTCCTCGGGTCGAGGTGCGCCAGGTGAAGGCAGAGAGTGCGGAGTGTGGCTCCGGATGAAGGTACTCCGAGACAAAGTCCTCGGAGGCGAGGCACTTCGAAGGTACTCCGGATGGAGTAACTTCGGAGTTGGATGGATCAAGTCCTCTGCGGAGGCAAGGAGTTCGAAGTGTGCTCCGGAGGGAGACATTCGAAGGTGCCCGACGAAGGTCTCAGAAGTCGAGACGCATCGAAGGCATGGTCCGGGTGAGGCTCGTCGAGGAGTGTGCTCAGGGAGAGACACTGAGACGGAGTGCTCATGGAATGCTTCGTGCGGAGGCCTTGGACGAAGGAGGGACTTCGAAGGGTGGTACTCCGAAGGTGGGGCTTCGGAGTGTGGTTGTCTTGTGGTACTTCGGCCATGCATGGCTTCGGTACACGGACTAACGGAGTTCGAGCTGGGAGTAGCTGCGAAGCCGTGGTGGTCCACTCCGGAGGTGGTAGTGCGAAGGCCCAAGGGCTTTGACGGCTTCGGCTCAAAACTGTCACTGTATCGAAGGCTGACTTCGGTGAAGCGAAGGCCATCTGGCTCAAGGCTTCTCACTGAAGCTATCGCACCCCTCGCGTGCGAAGGGGGGCTTCAGAAAGGTCAAAGGCTGCAAGTCTGACAGTGTCTGCTCTGCAAAAAGCTGGCTCTGTCCTCTCTGCAAAGGCTGACAGAGAAGCCTCCAATAAAGTTGACTACCTTTTGTACCCCTCAGTTCTGTGGAGACAAAACCAATGTAAACCCTAGGGGTAAAGTAGTCAATTCCTTTGGGTGAACTGTGGGCTATAAATATGGGGGCTCGGTAGGTAACATTTAACACTTTGAGCATTTACTGTTGAGCTCCTGTACCAGCCCACACTTCGTTGTATTCATCCAGAGTTCATTTTCTATGTTCCTTGTTCAAGCGGCGAAGCCCTGCTTCGGTGTTGTCTTTCTGCTTGAGCTTGTTTGCTTACCTCGCTAGTTTTAGTGCACCGAAGCCTGTCTAGGCGAAGTGTGTTTTGTGCGAAGTGTGCTTTTCAGTGTGGATTCGCTCTGTGTAACAGGAGGCAAGACCTCGCTGCTTACTAGCGAAGCCCTGATTGAAGCCTATGCTTTTATTGAGTCTAAGTCCCTAGCGAAGTCTGTGAGTGTGCGTTTAGACCTTCGTGTACGAAGCCCAGCACCAGTTGCTATTGCCAAGTACTTGGTCGAAGTCCTCAGAGGGCTGTCCACTCTTGCGAAGGGTGAAGTGCGAAGCCTGCTCGAAGCACCCCGTGTGCGGAGCCTGCACTGACTTAGCAGAGTAGATTTTCGAGGATTGTGAGAGGAGCGAAGTCTTCTTGGCTTCAAACTTCTGCTCCTGCGAAGCCTGTGTTCGGAGCTGTCAAAACACCTCCGAACCAGATCTTCGAAGGTAGTGTTCGAACCCTGTTCCGCAGAAGACAGGATTAAACCGAAGGCTAGTTTTTAGCCCGAAATTTTAAAAGCTCCCATTCACCCCCCCTCTGGTCGCCGTTTTCGGTCCAACAGGATGGCTTTGCATGCATGCCTTGGTGGGACGCCAGCCGGTTTTCATGTTCATCTCATTCAAAAGGGCCAGTTTAGGGTTTCAGTGGCATCTAAAGAAGTTGGACTTTTTATCAGCTTACAAAAACACTTTCTAGCTGAACATTTCGAAATATCATTCCATCTATGGCGAGATGGCGGGGCAAACTGGTGAGTGGAAAAGACTAGGTGGGATCGTGAAGAAGCAAATAGCTGGTTGATACCACGTCGCCCGAAGCGACTCCGACCCCCTCAGTCTCAGTCTCTTCATCTCAAGAGCTCTGCCTGTCCACGATCTAGTTTTCGGCCTCGCAAACATGTCACCTTCTCTCCTTCGCTGACTATACTCAAGTTCTCCCTGGAAGAGCCACCATGCAATTTTCAAACAGTACCTTCGACCTATATTGCAATTTCAAATTTGAACTTAGCTCCAAACGGTCCTGCTCGTTCGGATAGGACAGGAAGGGAGAATTTTTTTAGTAGGAGCTTTACTGGTACCTATACCCGGCTGCAATGCTAGGGAGATCTCTACCCTGCGAAAAAATCTAGCCTCGGGTTGCGCCACGACTAGCCATCGTTTCACAACAGAACTTGCCGAGCCGACACGTCGGTTTACCAGCGTAGGCCGAGTGCATATGCGAAGTAATGCACATCAAAGACATTCATCTCACACGGTTTCAGCCTATAAAGTCTTTCGCAGGCTACAAAGGGACTTGTCTTTTCCTACAGCTAGGACCTCTACGCGTGGCTTACAACCGGTTTACGCTGCTGCGAGCTCTGCGAGCTCTTTGGTTTCTTGTGCTATTCACCAGCGCATTCACACTGGATTTAAAGGTAAACTACCACCTTGTGCTAGGTTGCGGTGGACACCAAAGCGAACAACTATATCTCCCCCTCCGCAAGAAATAATCCCTTTCCAGCATCTTCATTTATGCTCCACATCACACACTCCTTCACTTGACGATACTAGGCCGGTAAGAATGGCAAACTTCCCCATGGATCCACTCATCTACATTCCGATATGCGGGGTGCTCATCGATGGAGGAGGACCGCTCAGGAAAAGGTGCAGCGTGGTTTCACTTTCTAGACAACACGTCAAGAAAAATGAAGATTTTGCAATAGCAAACTGTGATGAAAACTTCACGGCTTTGGAGCGACATGAATTTCTTCTGCTCATTCATCACCATCTCACTAAGGTACTTAGGCTACAAGTGCTAAGATATGGTGTCTACCCTTTTAGAGTTGGTTTCTTTAAGTTTGGTAGTATATTCCAACGTGACAGCATTGTTAACTCAGCTCCACACTGGATTGGTGAAAGGTTAGTAACCTTTATTAAGCATGATGAAGGAATTGATTTTAGAAACTCCTCAGCAAACCGCACTGTCTGGGTCATGTTTCTTGCATTCCCACTAGACTTTAAAGAGTTTTGCTTTTTGGAGCAAATTGTAGCAGCATTTGGAAAACTTCTTTATTGGCATTCTGAAGATACGAGCATGTGTAGAGTTCTACTTAAGGTCCTAGTGGACAATACCCTAGACATCCCGCGGAGCATCACCGTTAAGTCTTGTCACTCCATGGATGGGGAAGGTAGGTCTTGGACTTTCCCTGTATACATTATTAGCAACGAGATTGCCGATGGCTTCCCGGGTGACGAGGATGACCTACCACCCAATGGAGGCAACCCTCACCCATTCGATGGAGAAGTTTATCCAGGAGAACCTGCATGGGTGCAACAATGGGTGGATGATCAGATGCTGCATGGACCTTTTCATAATGCTCCTGTTGCAGAACAAGAGGCAAATGCAGAGCCCTTCATCGTTGAACCAATGGTAGATGATGTTCAGTGGGATCAATGGCCAGCTTAGCAGATGAACATGCAACAGATGCCACAAGTTCAGGATGAGCTTAGCATGGAGGTTTCTAGATTATCAATTGGCCTAAACAGTGGTTCGACTAACCTATCAGGAAATAACAACCCCTTACTTGCTCTAGTAAACTCGTTGAAAATTCTCTCCAGGAAGCTGTGCCAAGACCGATTTCTCCACCAAGCCTACCGAAACCACCGATAAGATTCTTTTACAGTCGACACAATCGCACAGCTGATGGGGGAAACTAGGGGGGAAAGCAATCTCAGTTAAGGCAATAGTAAGTCTTTCGATTAATGGGCTAAGGAGAAGTGCTAGGCTTAGAGAGAAGCAAAATGGCTTTAGGGCATCATATTTCTCTCGCCGTTTTTCTGACTACTGCATGCAGGGGTCCACTTCAAAAGCTGGCAAAGGAAAAGGCGTCATGCCGGACCAGCCGACCCTGCAAGACTTCATGAACGTAAGCATAGATGGTAAGCAGCTCAATGAACTTTCATTTGGACAGATTCAACATGCAGCCACCCACTATTGTGGTCTAATTGCACAACAAGTGACCTTGGAAAAGCTGATGACAGATGTTCGGGTGAACAATCAGCTAGCATAAGTTCATGCAAGCAAAGCAAGGGACGATGATGATGAAACCAACTGAGCAACATGGACAAAAAGGGTGGGCGACAAAGATGAAAGAAAGTTTCTTTTGGTATTGTAATATTATTAGCTTGCAAAACTCTACCTATCAGCATATGGATGTATTTTGCTGTCTCGGACTAGGCAAACTCCTATGGGTTGTACGTCTGGTGGCAAAACTTGGCAACAAGTCAACTTGGCAAAAGTTTATCTCAGGTACAAACTACTTTTGGTGGCTCAATTTGTTTGATTTTAATGCTTTCAACTTGGATACAAGAGGCGCAAAATCGTTCATAGCTTATGGGTCGGAATCATAAATGGGGTATTTTGAACTGGAACATCAGGGGTCTGAATGCAATAAGGAAAAAGTTGGCGGTTAAAAATCAACTTTTAAATAAGCAAATAACAATATTCTGCTTCCAAGAGTCGAAAATACCGCATGTAGATCACTCGGTGATGAGGACCTTCGAGCCAAAAAGATTTAGTCACTTTGCTTTTTCACCCTCATTAGGAGCTTCTGGTGGGATTATTGTGGGCTGGGTTGGTACACGGTTATCAGGAGAAATAATTTCGTCCAGCAGGTTCCAAGTCACTATACGTTTTAACTCAATAGCAGATGGACACTCTTGGATTCTAATGACAGTTTATGGGCCATGTCGTGATCCAGAAAGAGCACAGTTTTTTAACTGGCTGCGTGAACTAGACCACAACTTACACATCAACTGGATTTTTCTTAGAGACTTCAATCTAACTAGATCCCCACACAACAGAAATAGGCCAAGTCAACACTCCACGCAATCAAAATTCTTCAATGACTGGATTAGTCAAAATGGTCTCTTATAAATTCCTTTAAGTGGCAAGAAATTTGCTTGGAGCAATATGCAGAAAGACCCTATTTTGGCACAATTAGATTGGTGCTTCACCTCTCCACAATGGACAATCAAATTTCCAAGCACGACTTTCACAGGGCTGGATAGGTACATCTCTGATCACATTCCCTGTTTGATTGAAATTAACACAACAGTTTTCAGACCACTACTGTTTCGATTTGAGAACTTCTAGTTAGACATGCTGGGCTTCTGGGAGGTTGTGGAAAATTCTTAGAGAAGACCGATTCAGACAGGTAACCAAGCACACAGAATGGCAAGCAAACATGTAAATCTAAAAATAAAAAACAAAAAAATGGAGAACCAGGCTAGGGAAAATAGAGATCATAATCAAAGCATGCCATATTATCGTCACAACAATAGACATATTTGAGGAATACAGTGAGTTAAACATCTTAGAACATATTTTCAGATTAATTCTGCGAGATCACATTGATCACATGCTACCGGTTAAACAACTATATTGGAAGTAAAGGTACATAGTTATATGGACGCGACTAAGGGATGAAAATACAAAATTCTTTCATGCGGCAGCCACGAAACGTATGCGTCACAACACAATATCCTCGCTGAACTCACTCAATGGAGAAGTAGTGTATAGCCACCACGGAAAAGCACAGATACTGCTAGAAGCATTTCTGGACAGGCTCGGACGATCTGAAAAAAATCAACATGCAATTCCATTCCCCGATTCACTTTACCCCGATTCCTAATATTTCAGGGATAGCTGCACCTTTCACTCACGAAGAAATAGACGCAACACTAAACGACATGCCGTCGAACAAAGCACTAGGGCCGGATGGTTTCAATGCATTTTTTTACAAGTCATGCTAGAACTTAGTCAAAAACGATTTCTATAGTTTGTGTTCAACTTTTCATGAAGGAAGTCTAGACCTTACGCCACTAAACAATTCGTTCATCACACTGATTCCAAAATGCCAACTGCCGGTAAGCACAAATGATTTTAGGCCCATCTCTCTAGTCAATTTCATTGTTAAATTGATCACAAAATTGTTGGCCAAACGGCTGCAACCGTTTATGCAATGCCACATTCATGCGAACCAGTACGGGTTTATAAAAGGAAGATCAATACAAGACTGTTTAGCTTGGGCTTTTGAATATATGCACCAATGTCATCAACACAAAAAGTCGGTGGTTCTACTTAAACTAGACTTTGAAAAAGCTTTCAATCGAGTAGAACACTCGACCATTATCTTTATGTTGGAAAACATGGGCTTCCCCTAGAGATGGATTAACTGGGTCACCTCAGTGCTAGGCTCAGCAAAATCTGCTATATTACTCAATGGATCACCGGGGAAATATTTCAAATGCCTCAGAGGAGTCAGACAAGGGGAACCACTATCGCCTCTACTCTTTGTAATTGCGACAGAACTGGTACAGTTAATATTAAACATGGCATATTCACAGGGTGTGATCAGTCCTCCAGAGTGCCACTTCCAAAATGACTATCCTATAATTCAGTACGCAGATGACACGATAATCTTTGTCAAGGCGACACAAAAAAACATCTTCTGCCTCAAAGGTCTTCTTGCTGCTTACTCGGCATTTACCGGACTAAAGATAAACTTCAGGAAATCATGCTTGGTGCCAATCAACATGAATTCAGATCAAGCCCAAACTTTGGCAAACACTTTCGGGTGTCCCATAGCATCTCTGTCGATTCCGTACCTAGGATTGCCACTTGGAACAAAGCTACCAAGGTTTCAAGACCTAAACCCTATAATCATCAGAATTGAGAAAAAACTGATTGCAACTTCTTTTTGGCTCTCCACAGTGGGTAGATTACAAATTGTGAATTCAGTGATTACGACAATACCAATCTATACAATGTGCATGTTTCAACTTCCGATAGCAGTAGTTCAACAAACAGACAGGGCTAGACAGAATTGTTTATGGAAAAAGAATAACCAAAACATATCAGCAGTTCCTTTAGTCAATTGGAATAAGGTGTGCAAACCAAAGAACAAAGGAGGGCTTGGAGTCATTAACATTACGGGACAGAAAAATGCGCTATTAACAAAACACTTAGAAAATTCTTCAACAAACAATACATCCCATGGATCAACCTAATTTGGCAAAAATACTACGGCACAGGTAAACTGCCTCAGATAAGCAATCACCGGGGTTCTGCATGGTGGAAAGGACTATTGAGACTGATGCCAACGTTCCTAGCAATTGCCAGGCCGACGGTTAAAAGTGGCTTCACTGTCTCACTTTGGTTTGATATATGGACATCTAGTCCTGTGCACTCGCTCTTTAGGAGACTTTTTACTTATGCAAAACAAAAAGAGTGCTCTATTCAAGCATTGTACACACAGCTAGACATCCACATACTATTCTACTTGCCACTGTCAATGGAAGCACAAGCAGAAATTGATCAACTTCAGATACTCATACAACAATTGAACTTAACGCAACTCGGTCGGGATTCGTTGAATTACATTTGGTGGGGGGCGGAAAATTTTCCCCGAAGAAATTCTATGCATACACATACAGCAATCTGGAAGTACACCCGATCTTTAAATGGATTTGGTCATGTCATTGTGAAAAAAAATTAAGGTGTTTTCTGGCTTTTAGTCAATGACAGACTCAATACCAGGGACATCTTAAAGAGAAAACACATTCTACAAGCAGAAGAAGATTGCTTCTGACTACTTTGCACAAAGCAACAATTAGAAACCTAATTCCCATCTATTTATGGACTGTGACTTCACCAAAAGATGTTGGATAAAGATTGGGTTGCCGTGGCCGAATGCCGGAAATCTAGAAGAGCGGATTGCTTTAATCAGGTTGATTGATAACAGGAGATTTGTTATGGAGTTAATAATGGTAGGGGCCTGGTCAATATGGTTGCATCGAAATGGATGTATCTTCGAACAACAGATTTCGTCAACACAAGAGTGGCTGCAATCCTTTAAAACAATTCTCACGCTTCAAATTCATAGGTATAAGGCAACCATTAGGGAAGAAGTACTCAATTGGATGACATGCATTTAAGGATTAATCAGAAGGGCAGCAAGATATTTACCCAGACTCAATACTGTGCACGAAAAAGGAGGATACAAATTATACAACGAAAATGAACCACACACATCGAGGAGATAGATGACCGTGAATCTTCCATGGCAAAACTAAGCACGTCTGTGCAGCAGTTGATAGCTGCAACTGTTAGACTAATTGTAAACCAGCCATCAAAAATGATGCAATATGTCTTGAGGACCAAACTGCGTCATTTGGCCTTTGTATAGGTCTACAACAAACATATCGTACTTATAATCGTGTAAGAGTTTTATTTTTTTAGGGCCACCCCTTTAATATATAACCGTAGTAGGAGCCTCTCCTATTGGTTGTTATTCAAAAAAATACAGAACAATACAAAAAGAACCACAGCAGTGAGAAGTTGATCACCCACGTAGTCGGTTTCTTGAGAAGCTCCATCCATGTCTCCTAGCAAAGACTTCATTTACCACCTGTTCGAGCAAACGAACTCCCAATTTTAGCTTTCTTTCCTTTTTCACTGATTTTTGTAAAATGGACCAAGAAGATCACTAACCATTTTTTTGAAACAAATATTGTTCCTACTCTTCTAGATACTCTAGAAAATTGTAACAATCCCTACCCCAACCAATTCTTTAGCATCCTTGCCCAACCTTTTAAACCAATTCTACCATAAATGCTCCATATTAATAAAGGAGCCTATATTAAAACAAATATTAACAATTGTCTAGACAAAATGGGAGATGTTACATTTAAAGAACAAATGTTGCATTGTTTCATCCCTGCCACAGGAAGGGCAGTGCTTAGAACTTCCTTTCCAGCCTTTTTCAGCAAATTGATCTTTGCCAAAATTTTATTCCTCTTAGCAGTCACATGAAGATTTTAATTTTTAGGTGGACTTTCAAACTCCAAATATCATCAAAACACCTACAAACAGTTTGTAGTTTCAAAGCGGTGTAAAAGGATTTCACACTAAAAACCCTTTCTTTGTCAACGCCCAAATGACAGAATCTTCCTTATCAGCCAGCCAACAAATCTTTTTTAATTCACCCAAACCTGATACCTTTCTAGAGCCTTTGCCATAGTAATATTTTTAGAGAAAGTAATATTATATAATGAAGGAAAATGTTCAGCTAGCTCCTTTTTCCCTATCCATTTTTCTTCCCAAAACAGGGTTCTCTTACCATTCCCAATCTTCTTCACACATAATTGCATATAAATTAATTCAATATCAGTTAAGGCACTCAAAAAGTGGGAATCACTAAGCTTATGATTCCTCTAAGCTAAAGTTTTATCAGAGAAGTACTTATTCTTTAAAAAAATCATGCCAGATCCCTTTTTCATTTTCAAGTTTCCAAAGCCACTTATCCATCAAATCCATATTCGTTATATGTAGGTCTAAGACACCCAAACCCCCATAATCTTTTGACATGCAAATCATAGGCCATTTAACCAAATAATTTTTTATCACTTGATCTTCCTACCAGAGCAGTCTTGCTCTGAAAAAGTCCATTCTCTTCCTCACGCTTTTGGAAAGAAGATAGAAAGATAACATATACAGAGGAACACTGCTCAAGTAGGAGTTAAGTAACAAAATCCTCTCACCAATGTCTAACAACCTCCCCTGCCAGCAACTCATCTTGCCTTCAATCTTGTTTTCATAACTCTTCCACTCGTTATTTAAGATCCTTGTTTTATTGATTAGCAAACCCAAGTACTTAATAGGTAAAAAACCCATTTTACAAGTGAAAAATCTGTCAGTACTGCTCTTTTCTCTCTTCACCCATTCCAATACAAAAAACTTCACTCTTATTGAAATTGTTTTTCAAACCAGACATTAAATCAAACAAACAAATAACATATTTCAAATGCGTAGCATTATTCAAATCATATTTCAAAAGCTCATTATAAAATAGAAATTCCTTTTGTAAGAAATTCACCCCCTAAACCAATAATAAACTCATTCTCTACAGCTCTATCCATCAGAATTGAAAGAACATCAACTGCCAAATCAAACAGAAGAATGGAGAGAGGGTCTCCCTGTCTCAAACCCTTATGAGTTTTGAAATAAGGTTTAATTTGATCATTTAGTTTAATACTCACATTTCTCCCCATCACAACTCTCATTATCTAATCATTCCATTTACTAGAAAAACTCTTAGATTCTAGCATTTGGTATATAAAGGGTCACTTGATTTTATTATGCTTTTTCAAAATCAACCTTAAAAAGAATCCCAACTTTCTTCTTAACATGCAAAGTATTTAGAATCTCATGCAACACAACAACACCCTCAAGAATGTATCTGTTTTTAATAAAAAACGGTTTGAGTTTTGGCAATCAAACAATCAATCACTTTTTCCCATTTGTGCATCAAAACTTTAGTTAAAATTTTAAAACTAACATTAAGCAGGCAAATGGGTCTAAAGTTTTTAACTTGATCAATATTATTACATTTTGGAGCCAATGTAACTACTCCAAAGTTAAGTCTATTGACATCATCTTTTCCTCGATGGAAATCCTCCATAATGCCTAACAAATTCTCTTTCACAATATCCTAACAATTCTTATAAAACTTTACTGGAAAACCATCAGGACCAGGAGATTTATTACTCTCCATCCCAAAAACTACTTGCTTAACTTCTTCCTCAATAAAAGATTTTAGAAGATCAATCTTATTTTCTTCTTTTAATTGAATCATTTCTCCGGTTATTAATTTTACAGACATCCTTTCTCCTTCCCCAAACGGTATTTTATAAAAATTAGTCATATGAGAAAGCATTTCTTTTTGATTAGTAAGAACATTACCATATACAACAAAATTCTATCTAATTTTCCAAAAGTTGGATCAATATGATTATTACTCTAGATATACAATCTACCACTCATTTTTAATCCTCTCATATTATGCATCTCAATGATAGCATTAAATAAAAAACTACATTTAATATAACCACCAGATTTATTTTTTCCTTTTCTTTTCTCAAAGTATTAAAATTTCCACCATATATAGTACGCTCAGTACATCCTTTACAAACTTGGAAAAACTCAATAAGGAAACCTTCTTTATACTCTGACTGGGCAGCACCATAAATGACTACTAGGTTCCAAATATGCTTATCCATTTTATTAGCAATTTTAACCTTAACATAGTAAGACCCCACTTTCTGAGCCATCACTTCCATAATATCTTCATTAATACCAACCAAAATTCCCCCAGATCTCCTTAGGGAAGAGCCCAAGTCGAGAAAAAATTCTTCCCAACACTGAGAGTTTTAAGAAAACTATGGGAATAGTCTGTCTTCATAGTTTCCTGAATTCCCACAAAGTCCACTTTTTCCTTAATAACATTTGAGAGATGTTTTATTTTGTTATTGCTACCAACACCCCTTGCATTCCAAAACAATGCTTTTATTTTTATTTTTATTTTTTTCTTTATGATCTGATTTTTTGGTTTAACCTTAGTAATACTAAGGTTCCCATTCAATTTTTTTCTTGGGATACTAGCATGGAGTTGGGACAAAAAAAATTTGTACTCTTCAAATTAGAACATATTCCATCAAAGTCTATTTCATTCATCAAATCAGTAGACATATGAACAATATCATTCAAACTCTTCTTATCAATATAACTGGCATTTGTATCATTCTGATCAGTTAAGAAAAGAGTGAGTCTAGCTTGCTCCAAGGACTTTATCAAATCCAAATTGTGGCTAACTTGGTCAATGGAGCAACCTAGAGATACCCCTAAAACACTAGCCATTTAAAATAAATTAGCATTATCATCATATATAAAAGAGGGGGTATCAATACCTTTACCAATGAAAGCATTATGAGCCTCCTTTCGAGTAGTTGTAAGTTCCATGACACTTTTATCTTCTTTAGTCTAAGTCTGTTACATATCTTCTTTCCTCTTTCTCTTGTTCACTGTCTTTTGCAGAGATGACAATACACACTCTAGTTGCAAAGTCTACAGATTCTTGTGAAACAGCATATTCTTCACTATCAATAATTTGAATCTTACCACCTTCATCACCTGAATTATGGTCTATCAAAGCATGATCATTAGACTCTGCTTGAATAGCTTCTTTTCCTTTAGTGGCCTCCTCAGTCATATTTTCCTCATAGATTAAATTATCAGCAATCTTATCCTCCACATTTGTTCCCACCTTATGATGAACAAACTCATCCATTTGTAGGTTTTCAACCAACTCTCCATCAATCAACCTCATATTGTCTGAATTGTCTCCCCATCAACCATATTCATATTTTGTTCAACAGATGTCAGAATCTCATTCGCAGAAACATTTGAATTGGCTCCCTTGATAGAATCACCCTTCTCCACATTTCTTTTTTTGGCTAGGTTTCCATCAGGTAAATCCAAATCACTCCTTTCATCATTATCAATCACCCTTTTTCCTTTATCCTTAGTCTGGAACCAACCTATTTCAACTATTTCTCAAGAGAATACAAGATCTCATACATCAAAAGCTTAGGAGTAGTCAATACCAAAGATAAAAAACAGTTATGTTCATCATACCAACTTTTATTCTTACAATATTTTTGCTTCTCACTGATTCCATATCCACTTCCGTTACCACCCCTACATTTGATCCAACCTCACAGAGGCCATGGTAGATTTTTATGGTATCAGGTAATCCACTCACATTGATCCACACTAAATGCAGTTTACCAGCTGCCATAGCCTCTCGGGTTTATGCTCTAACTTTGATTCTAACATTAGTTCTCTTAAGAGTAAATTCTCCAAAGTTAGAAATCTTTTCAAGCCTCATTTTGTTAGGGAACCTAATCTGAAAGGTCCCATTCCCCATATTTTTAGCTCTCCACAGCCAATTCCATTTGAATTGTTGAGTAAAACCATCATCCATTTGTTTCTCATACATTTTTTCCAACCTCCACTGAAACCAAGGCTAATGAATTCACATGTTCTTTACTAGCAACATCTATGGTATTTTGAATCAAGATACATTCTAAATCATTGGCTCAAATTCCTAAAAACTTATAAATATGTTTCAACTGCTTTTCCATGAAACAATCCACTGTCTTATGAGAATGTTTGCCACAAATCACACAGAACAAACTAACTTTGCAATCTTTGAACAGATGACCAACACCCTTACATTTTGTACAGAAAATCTTACTAGACTCGCGATGCTTACTCTCCTCCCTAGGAGGTTTGTCATGTGCAGACAACGATCCAGAATCAATCTTCTACGGTGACTTTGAGCTCTCAGATGCAACTATCTTATCCACATCTTTCTTCAAATTCGTCAGCTGCTTCGGAACTTCTACTTTCTATCCCGAGACCACCCACCTTCCTTCAATCCTAAGCTCCCTTTCCACTCGATTCAGCTCAAGGGTTTTGGGGCTCTACAGGGCGGTATGACCCCTAATTTGGTCCCCCTAACCAACCCAACCCTCAAGATGTGAGAGGGTCGGTGTGAAGGTCGAGGACGCCATGGACGATTGCCCCAATGTACCATCGGGGAGAAGAGAGGACTTGCACAACTATGCAAACCTGCACCTTCCCAATGTACCAACTCTGGCCACTCCGCCTCCCAATCTAGGATTCGTGGAAGCCAGAGGTGTCCAAAACAATCTGCGATATGCAGGAGGGAGTAGTGCTCATGACCAAGGTTACCTATCTTATGGTTCCCACAAGTAGATAAGACCGCAATCCCACCAAGAGTGGATTTTGGGTGGAAACCGAACCGCCATGAAAATAACTCTGCCTCACAGGAAACCTGATCCACTAGAAACAAGATTGAGCGACGTGGCAACATTTCCTCCTTTGTCATTGGGGACCTGCGTTGGATCGGTGTCACGCTCCTTGCGGAGGCCGGTGGAGATAGGGCAAGCCAGCCCCCCACCCCCACCGGCCAGTGCAGTCGCAACTGCCGGTGGCGATGGCAGACCACCAGCGGACGCGAATGGTGCCCTCAGGTTCGTCAAGGACATAGATGGCAAGACGGCACTCGACCGCGCCGCCGAGGAGACCAGGGGCTTCATCGCCCCTCCTAACTAATTTCTCCACGACATGGAAATTAAACTTCAAAGGTACCACAAAGATGAATGTAAAGATCAGCAGATAAATGCATTCGAAGCATTTCAGAGCTCCTAAAAATGCATTTTATTGGAAATCAACTTCAGGATTTTTGAGACAAGCAGCAAAGGTTACCAGACTAATGACTAATCCCGGACACATGCTCCCCAAAGTATTGCAGGGTGCCGTGAAGTTTACATCTACATTGATTATTCGGATGTAGCAGCGAGGGCCTAACATGTCATTAGTTCATGATGACTTCATGTCACGTGATCAATGTCCAAGTTTAGATCATCTGATTGTACTTCTCAAATGGAGTTATGGTCTCACTGGCTGGCTTATCAGCAAGAAGCCCGGTGCTGCTTTGAACGGCCATGTATTTGGGCACGCTCACGCAATGAATACCTGGATCCTATCTCCAATAGCATTCTCAAAATCAAGCAGTATCTGACCGTTTTGGGGGTTTTCTGCATCAATAGGTGCATTCCGAAGCCTTTCCATGATATTAGTTCCATTCAAGCCTGCAAAGCCAAAAGGAAATGATCATATGAAGCATATCTGCATATGCAGGAGTATCTGTGGTTCTTTTTACAGAAAAATATGGATATATAAAAAAGATTCATGCTTCTCTTAAGAAAAGAAGTACAAACCTGGAATGATTTGTGTCATCCCTTCTAAGAATCCAGCCTGTTGTGGGAAAGGGGGATAAAAGGTAGCAACCTTTTGATCAGTGTGGGAAATACTAGATTATAATAAATATGCTGGAAACAAAAGGACCAACAAACTACTCTAGTAACAGAGCTTGCATATACCCAACATCAAGATGATACAGGTTAATTAAATGTAAGTCAGAGTTTCAATGCAACAGCCAAATGGACATGAAGGAGTTCTTACAGGTATTCTGGCATCGATTTTCTGAACTCCGTCTCTTCCTGTAATCCTCAATCGAAGTGTGCGAGACCACATTCCTGTTGACGGGCCTTTGCCTCCAGTTGAACCAACATCATATAGCTGAGGCAATATGTCAATAACAGGCTCTTGTGGTATTTCAGTTCTTGATTTGGTGTCTCCTTGGCTGTTTGCTTCATTTGTACTACCATAATAACCTATAATTAAGGAGCTGCAGGTTAACAAAAAAACATTTGATATAAATTCTATATAAAATAAGAATAATGGTCCTCACTGCTCCTGTATGATGATGAGTGGGCTGGTGTCACGACATATCGTTTCTCTTCTTCATAGTAGCTGTTAAACCCCAGGGTATCTTTGATTTCCTCAAATGATGGCAGACTGCCAGGAGGAGGTATGCGACCACCTTTTATAGCAACAAGAGCATCCTGCATATCAGGGTTTCTTGTGCATTTAGAATCGATTAGTATTCAGCATATATGTTGCACAAAATCGAGTAGACTTTCCATAAGGGAAAAAGGAACATATGCATGACAGCATGAGCAACTGTGTAGCCATAAGGCAAAGAGCCTAAACCAAAATCCTGCGTGAACGTGACGGAAGAAACAAGGTGTAATGACATCAATTGAGACATCTCTATTGAATTTTACATCCTTAGCAAGTACAGTGATGCAAGGTGATGTCATGGAACTATGGAAGGTCTGGCTAGAAGAATTTTAGTTGCAACAGTATCCTAAATTCACAGTAACATCATGGATTGGAGTTGCCATACTGATTATGGGGTGTTACATTAGTGTTTTGCCATACTGATTATGGGGTGTTACATTAGTGTTTAAGAATCCATATAACAATTACTCACAGGACAAAATAGTGAGAAGGACAAGAGTCATGCATTTAACAGAGACAAATCAACAAACCTCCATTGCACGCACTGATACTCCAATAAGAGATAATGGGTATGCTATTAGTTTATAGCCAGTTTCTTCAAGTTCAGCAGGGCTCAATATGGGAGTTTTGCCACCACCTTCTAACATGTTAGCCTGCAGAATGTAGCACGGAGTATGATGAGGATAATTGTTTCATAGCCATCACAAACCACCTGGATAAGTAATAATCCTTGTAATAAATCAAACCATTTTTGGAACTCCAGGTGATACTGTACAAAACGCCTTCATCTCTTCTCTTGAAGCAAGGGCATCAAATCATCAATAAATAGAACATCTGCTCCAGCATCAGCAAAAGCACGCACTCTCCATAATGCTTCATCAAGAGACAAAGCTTGACGAGAATCTGTCCTTGCCACAATAACAATGTCAGAGCCACTTTCCTTCCTAGCATCCACAGCGGCTTTTATGTGCATAATCGCTTCCTCCCTTGAGACAACTTTCCTTCCTTGTGTATGTCCACAAGCTTTTGGTGACACCTTCAGAATACTACACATCATGTCACTATAGCAGAATTTAACAAAGGGGAAAGATATATCACCAGAAATCCACTAGTCATTTCAGAAGTCCTTATATTAGTGTTGCCCTTATTTTAAGTCAGCTGAATTCAACAAACCAGCATGCATTTAGTATATGAAGAAAATGCCCAACAATTTCACTGGAAGTACCATACTGCAGTATTTGTACTGCACAATGAATATAACAGACTTCCCCAATATATAGAATTTCAAGACAAGTACTGTATGGGAGGGCATTCACCGTTAACAGCTCAATATTCATTGAAGCTCATACCTGATCTTCAAGAATAATTCCAGCAAAACCAGCTTTGATAAATCCTTTTACTGTTCTCTTGACATTCATAGAATTCCCATAACCATTATCAGCATCACCAATTACTGGGATTGATGTTGCTTCGGTGATTAGACGCCCTTGATCTATCATTTCCCCATAGGAGATTAGACCAACATCTGGCAATCCAAGTCGTGCAGCAGATATTGAGAAACCTGAAAAAAAAACAAATACAGTTAAGTTTGAACACTACTAGACCTCTTTTTACATAGCCATAGCAAGCTCCACAAGCAAGGAATATATAACTGAAGCACATAATTTCAGTGGTTTGGCAAGTTGTAATGCTACTTTATATCTTTGATCAAAGTTCCCTCAGCAGAAGCACAACCGATTATCCCATATAGATCCGGACAATAGTAAATCTTCACATCAACCAAAATTTTCGTCATTATCTAAATTCGAGGCATTGTTAGCAGCTAGTATAACATTAGCTTTTAGCCCGGCCCTAAGCAGGCACAAGTTCTATCAGCAAAGGATCACGAACAAGTTCACTTTGCCATGCCCACGAGATGGAAGTATAACGAGCTCCCGAGAGGGGAGTCCCCCGCCCAGAGACACGAGCACGTACCGCTCGTGAAGCAGACCCTGAAACCGGCGCGCTGGACGAGGCGGGCGCTGAGCGCATCGTAGCACGCGGGCGCCTGGTGGGCTCCGGGCGTCTCCAGGACCCTCCGGAGCGCCTTCGCGGGGGACTCCCCGGCGGCGGAGTAGGAGCAGCGCGGGGAGATCCTGGCGGCGCGGGCCGAGGCAGGCGATGGGGACGTCAGGCGAAACCGGACGTGCGGAGCCGGGGGCCCCGATGCGCGGCGCCAGGGGGCGCGCGCGGCGAAGGGATGCGAGGGCGAGGACGAGGACGAGGCCGGCGGCGGCGGCTGGTGCGGGAGAGCGGCGGCGTGGCACGCCATCTCCGCCTCTCGCTCTAAGACTCTCTCTCTCTCTCTCACGCACGCTTCCTGCGTTGCTTGCAGTTGCTGGGCTGTTTCCGCTTGTGCACCCTTTCCGTTTTCTCGTGCCGCGTTTCACGGGCCCGGAAGATGGTCGATGGGCGGTTAGCAGTTGGGCTGTCCGACGCTGGCAAGGCCCACGCAATGTGGCCCGAGAGCGACTTAGACCAACGAATATATACAAATTTATTATAAGGGTTAATTTTTTCAGTATCATTATAATTTTTACCGTTTGCCAATATGTCACTGATAAATTGGGACCACCATAGTTACTCACAATAGCATGTAGGAAATTCTTGAAAATTATAATGGTATGTGAGTAATTTTCCCTTATTAATTAATTATATTATAACTAGCGGCGTACCTTTAAAAATCAAAAGACATAACCCTAATAAAATATCCCCGAGGTAACAAATAGTTCATGTATAGTAAATAGTTAGTAAAATATAATATTCATAGCTAATTTTGCAAGGACAATATGAATTATTATTATTACTATTACTATTATTATTATATGTAACCTGAATTTAATTATATGGATTCTTATTTTCAATTTTAATTTGGTACATTATAGTTTCCTAGTAACCTCAATTTATATGTATATTTAGCAAGAAAGAAATAAGAAAAGATAATTAAATCTTACCAACGATGTATTTTAATTTTTTAAGAAATGAAAAATTTTGTATGATTTAATTATAATCGTGCATTTATGTAAAAAAAATATAATAAGAAAAGATAATAATGAATTTAAGTAATAAATAAATTAAGAAACGAAACAAATGAACCAAAATTTATATGGTATATCACCCACGTTTATTTGGTAAGTATAGATATGATCTAGAATTAATTATAGGTGTCATTTAAATTTACATGGCAAGTGTCTATATATACATTTAAGAAAGAAACAAAATAATTTGCACGAGTAATCAATATAAACAATATCTGAAAATCAATCATAATCAATGATTACAAGAAAAACAATGTTAATACAAAATGTGACATAAAAAGACTTGTCATGTAGGACGAGACCACCAAACGAAACACTTGTCATACAATGAGCACTTATCATTTGAACAAACATACTATGTTGACATGAACGAATAGCTAGTATTTACCAAACAAGTGAACAGAAAGTTAGAAATATCAGATGAGTAACTCAACTCACTAGTTCATAATATTTTATGACGTGTCATCATCGTCGTTGAAAAGACACTCATTTGTGTCAGTCACGTATGACTAGACTTTGATGTTGTTTGGTTCGGTAGTTTAGTGTGAGTTGCATTCGTATGTATGTTTAGATATCAATTTGAAAGACTAAACGTAAACTGATTATAAAAATAATTGCAGAATCGGAAAATTATTCACGAGATAAATTTATTAAATCTAATTAATCCATGATTAGCAAATATTTACTGCAACATCACATTGTTTATCATGATGTAATTAGGTTCATTAGTTTCGTCTCGCGAATAATCCACCGATTATGAATAAGTTTTGTAAATAATCTATATTTAATACTCTAAAATAGTATCAAAACATTTGATGTAACGGGATCAGGAGGAAACAAACACCCCATTCATCGTAATGAGATTCATGCAACCTGTTCGCTCCAAGCATCTTAAAACATCTGGTTCCAAGGATGTAAGGAAGTTGAAAAACTCGACTTAAATCGTTAACCTGTCGTAGAACTGTGAACTTATTGTATCAGTGGACACGTCCCCGGCAAGATCGTCTTAATTTCTTCAATTACTTCTGAAACTTCCCAAAACTAACAGCAAGTATTGGAGGCAATTTACAACAAATCTTCCCTCCTAACCTGCCATTACCAGCCCTCAGAAGCAATATAATGTTACCACTTGAGCTCACTATCCTAAACTTGCCACTAATTAAGCTCAGCTTGGTAGCGAGCTAGCTAGGTGTTAGGACGTAGTGGCTAGATCATCCCATGCCATTGAAAGGCGAGCTCCAATGGTCGGAGTATCCGTTCGCCGGCTTGGCGACGACAGTCGTCACCGAGGACGACGAGCCCTGCGAGAGCTCGTACGCACTTCTCATGGCCGCGTACGGGTCGACGGCGCCCGGGGCGCCCACGGTCGCCACGCCGTCGTACCCAACGAGCCTCCCGCCCTCGTCGCTACCGTAGCTGCTCTGGCCCAGCTGATCGGCGGCCGCCACGGTTCCCATCGGCATCATGAACGCGTTTCCGGCGGGGACCTGGTAACCGGCACCGGCGCCGGCGCCGTTGCTGTAGACGGCCGAGCTGATTGACTGCTGGAAGAAGTTGTGGCTCCCGCCGCCGGTCCCCAGGTGCAGCTGCTGGAGGCCCTGCGCGCAGTGCCCGGCCGCGATCACCGCGTCCTCCTCCTGCTCTGGCTTTATGCACCACCCGCTGGCCTGCCCGCCGTACGGGTACTGCTCCTGGCCGCCGAACGCGATGGTCGGGCACTCGTAGTAGTACCCACCCACGCCGCCGTCGACCACCAGGTGGGCTTCCGCCTCCTTCAGCCGCCTCGCCGCGCCGCCGACCGGCAGCGTGCTGCTGTCCAGGATGTTCTTGACGTCGTAGCGGCCCATGTCGAAGTTGGTGACGGCGTTGAGCCCACGGAACTTGATGGCGGCGATGTCGTAGGCCTCGGCGGCCTCCTCCTCGGTGCCTGCATTGCAGCACGAGCCGCGCGCCCATGATTATTAGGGTTACCTCACCGACGCGCAAGCATGTGTACCACTGCATGCACTGCATACAAGGCGCAATCGGTGACGTCTCGATGCAGTAGCTAGGGTTTTTTTAAAATGGGCTCTTGACCACATGCCCCGGTTTCCTCAGACACAAACTTGGAAAGGAACATTTGAGACATAATTAATGGTGTACTCCATTATTTTTAATCCCAATTGGGCAGGCTATAATAATGCATCATCCGTTCTACGAGGCAGAGTTTCTCAAGAATTAAAATAGCCTAGATAATTAGGGCTTGGTGACTCGGTTCTTGCAATCACGATGACTGTGCATTACTCCCTCTCTCCAAAAATATTAGATCTATTACTTTTCGCACCAATATCAACGAAACATTTTAATAGTACTATTATTGCATGCATAAAACTATATGCCTATTAAATTTCTCATATATTTATTTTAAGGCTATTCATAGTTGTAGGTTTCATAACATTATTTCTTAAAATGTCACATCAGTTTTGTAACTGAATGAAATATCATCTCTTAGTGGAGAGTTTTATTTCACTATTTCATTAAATGCTTTGCAACTGAATTAAATATCCTATCTCTGATGAAATGATTTGGCTCACGGTGGATGTTTTATTTCGTTTCATCTGTCTTGGAAATGGGTTAGCGGCATGTCATGGAGATGACACTGCTTTCTTCTCTTCCCTCATTCATTTAATGTCATGTCAGCAAAAAATATGATGTGTCATGATAATTAATACCATAAAACTCCCACTGTGAATAGTCTAATGCATTAAATAATACTACTATTTCATGCATGAAATCACATGGCTAGCACCATAAATGAATGAGTCTAGATAAACTACAAATAGGTCTAATATTTTTTGAAAAAAATAAAAATGTAATAGGTCTAAATTTTTGGATGGGGGAGTATTACTTATTTTGTCACATTGATACGATAATATCTCTAGAAATTATACTCTTAACTCTGATTTCTTAGTACAAACAATAGTAAAAACAATTATACATTTTTCTGTCCACCTTTCATCCATTCACTTTATTTCCATATCTATCTTAGATGTTATGATAATATGGTGTATTATTTTAGACATGATTTCTTTTTTTCGTTAATTTGCTTGCTACATCCGATGTTATGAATGACAGTCTAATAAATGTCGAAGACATCATCTTATGTAAAGTGTTGTGACTATTCTACGTACTTTTAGGATCTTAATTAGCAAAACTAGCATAAACATAGATTAATTGGCTTACTGAAGGTGCCTAGGTAGATATCTTTGTTGCCTGCAACCCTCCCTATCCTTGCCTGCCATCTCCCATGCTGATGATGCCTGTAAATCATATAATTTGACAAGAACATTATTATTATATATACAATTAATAGTATACAATCAGATTGGACTACACCGACTTGTACAACATGTAAGTGATATATTTACCTAGTTACACCACGGTATTTGGATACACCACGAGAGAAGCCACTGCTGTTCCTGTATGCATGATTGAATGATCATTATCGTGCACATAATTAGTTGTTAATTCTGAAACGAAAGTAGTAGAAACGTGTGATGTTGTAATATATATAATCAGCATGATGCATCAAGCAATTAATATATATATATATTAATATATATAGATATATTAATATATATATATATATATATATATATATATATATATATACCTCCTGAGATGTGCAATGTACTCCAGTCTGGTCATGTGCTTCATCTCTTCTACGTCCTTTTCATAGTTACTCATCTGCAGAATTATTCTGTTGATCAACAAGCCATGGAAGGAAACAGATAATTAAATCTACAATACAGTATTTTCAACAGAATTATAGAATTAATCTCTGAACTGGGAAATTTGTTGTTGTGGTTGTGCCCCAGTATTTTAGAGCTGCCAAATCATAAGCCCGAGCTGCCTTTTCTTCTTTGTCATAACCGCCTAGACAAATGTTCATGAAGAAGGTAATTAACTAATCAAGTGCTAGGACATTAGCATAAGTTTTTTAATGATGGATAGTATGCTATATATATGTTAGAGAAAATTCCGTATATGACACTATGCCACCGAAAATTCACCAGCTCTCGTATATGTCACTAAAACTTTATTTTTTTTCATATATACACTGCTTTTAATTTTTAGTGTCCATATATGTCATTAACGTTAGTTTCAAAGTTAATCAACATTAGTTTTTTCTAAATGCCAAAACTACATTCAACTCACAAAGTTTGCTAGCTTACTTTGCTCCCGGTCGATGTCAATTACACACGATCACGGAGTTTAAATCATCCTTGATTTTTATGAGCTGACAATTGTTTTAGCATTTAGAAAAAACTAGCGTTGAAACTAACGACAATGACATATATATAGACACAAAAATTAAAGCATTGACACATATAGAAACAATAAAATTGCAACGGCATATATGAAAAACGGTGAATTTTGAATGGCATATATGAAAATTTATGTACATGTTATGTGATATATACTTGCACAAGTTCTTGGCTCTTACCCAGGTAAACTTCATTAATTGCCATCAGCATTGAAGCGTCAACAGGAATTATTCAGAATTCACAGAACAGACGGCAGAATGGTTAGATCGTAATCGGTTGATTTTTGTTAAAGAATTAATTTAGATAATAAGGGAGCAATTAATGAACTATCGAGATACGTACCTTGTCTCCCCTTGCGACTTTGTCCTTCTCTCCTACAGCTATTGTCCCAAAGATGAGCTTCATAGCGGCCTGTCCATCTATGCCTGCAGGGTAGAATAACAACATGATCATACTAAGTTGGAAGAACTGAAAATAGTATAGAAAAACAGTATATGTTCTTAAGAAGAAATTTGTGCAAACTAATCAAGTAGTTAAAAAGTTGGTATTTAGATCATGCAAGTCTCCAAAAATTGTTGTTTTGACTTGAGATCGATGGTAGCAGTGCACTAAAAGAAGAGGAGAAATTTATGATCGAGCAACACTGCAGCTTTTTTAAGGAAGAAGATCGACGAGAATAAGATCTGTTTGATTTTGATATCAATTTCTATCGACGAAAGTTTCTAACCTCGTTACACCTCTATAAATGGACGTCCTTTGCCCGAAGGTTTCGATGGATTTCTTCGGGACGGCGTCCACGTCGCCGCCGCTTGGCGAATCCACCCGCTTGTTCTCCAACGACGAGCTCTCCGCTCCTCCAGCGGCCGCGGCCGCCGCCGCTGGCAGGTGCGACTGCGACCCCGTGCCCATCGAGAGCGCCAGGACCTGTCCTTGTGAGCTCGCCGCGCCGGCGGCAGCGCCGTTGTAGCTCCCCGCCGCGTCGGCGGTGCTGCTCATCTCCTGATCAGGATGCTGCTGCTGCTGCTGCTGCTGCGACTGGTTGCTCCGGAGCCATGTCTTGATCATGGACAGCTCTATGGTGCCGGCGCCTCCGCCGTTGGTGTAAGCACCAGCGCCGCCCACTGCACTTCCGGCGTACAGGTATCCGCCGGCCCCGGCTTGGCCGTGCACGTGGACGTGGGAGAAGGAGCTGCCGTCGAGGAAGTTCTCCAGCTTCGGCACCTCGCCGCCGTCGTCCGCCGTCCTTCTCCCGCCGCTCGAGCCGACGAGCATCGAGAGGTCGGAGGTGCCGCCGCCGTTGTAGTCCAAACCCCTCATCGCCCAATCTGCAAGCACACCATATATATATCAAATCCCCGAGACAAGTATGCACTTCATCTGATCAGCTAATTAATCCTCACCTTGGGTTTCGTGGGTGCCTCTACTGAAATCATCCATGGCGCCGTAAGGCGCGTCTTGCCGCATCCCGGCCATGCCGAGATGGTGGTGCGTGCCCACCGTTGGCAGACCATAGAAGTCGCCTGAACCGCCGGAGATGTCGACGGCGGTAGCAGACGGCGGCACCGAGCCGTTCTGGTGATGCTGTGGGTTCCCTTGGCCGGACAGCGAGAATCCCAGCCAGTTATCTGCAGAATCCATTAATCGATCGATCGATCGACGAGCTAATTCTCCGTGCGTCTGTCACTGATTGTTACCCAGATTCTTCTCATCGATCGATCAGGACAGCAAAATGTAGCATCGCCGAAGGCAACCTGATCGATGAGGGATGCTAAGCTAGCTAGCTGCACAAAGCAGCCCAGGCTCAGTGTGACTGAGAGAGTGAGAGTAGGGGGTCAAAGAAGGGGTCGGTGCTAGCTGAAACCTGAACTGAAGCAGCAGCAAGTGACCTCGTAACACTCATTTGGACCCCTACTTCAATTCCCATTGATTTAGTAATTTATAGATATTCAGGGTGTGTTCGGCTGTAGCATTAAGAGTCCGTTTAGTTGTTTGGACTGGGTTAGATAAAAGGGTTAATTTTTTCTATGCCATTACAATTTTTACGGTTTGCCAATATGCCATTAGTGTGTCACTGACAGATGGGGGCCGCCATAGTCACTGACAGTGGCATATAGGCAATTTCTAAAAATTATAATGACATGTGAGTAATTTTCCCTAGATAAAATCATCCCATCTACAAAAGTAGTGTTTGATTCGTGGGCAGGTTCAACAGAATCATCCGAGAATATTCTTTCTAAATACCGAATAACTTCGTCTGAATTTATTATAATATAAACAAAATGAAATAAACTGGAATGTCACTAATGAATGGTACAGTGGATAATTATCATTCAAAAATCTATAAAATTTGAGACGGATGCAACTTTTATTTTATACATAAAAAATTCTGATGTGTTTCGAGAATCTAGATAAACACATCTTCCATGGCTATGCAACTAGCAATTTTATATTTCGTATATGCATTTGGATTCAGGCACATGAATTGCAGCAAATCCAAACCGACCTGCAACTAGTCAACACTCAACAGTTCCGGTGAGCCGACGACGTATTCCTATGTCTTGAGTTGCTCCAAGTTCTTTTTTTCTCCTCTCGTGGATACGGGAGGCTCTCGAGACAAAATTCCCTGAAAGATTCTTCTCCAAGAGCAAAATAAAATGAACCGTGAATCGTGAACCGTTCGTTAGTCTCGGTCAAACGAACACACGTTTCACGGCGCGCACACACGTGTCTCAGTGTATGTGTGAATGTGGAATTCTGAGCTATTTACAATGGTGATTTTATGGAGTGTTTCATAGTATTAATTAACATGTCGCATCAGATTTTTTATTAACATGACATTCAATTAATGAAGAAAGAGAAGGAAGTAGTGTCATCACCATGCCATGGTGCTAACCCATTTTCAAGACATAGGAAATAAAACACCAATTGATAGTCAAATCGTTTCATCAGAGAGAGGGTATTTCATGAGAGCTAGTTGCATTTAATTACTCTAGTTAGCCTAGGAAATAGTGAAATGAAACTATCTTTTATTCAGTTGTAAAACTGATGTGACATTCTGAAAACAGTGTTATGAAACCCACCACTGTGAATAGCCTAAGTGTAGTCATAATCTTTCACCTTAGCTTATGCTTAGGAAATAGTGAAATGAAATTATCTTTCATTTAGTTGTAAAGCTTATGTCATAATATTTTGCCCCTGCTTCCCGCCACTTTGACACTGCCCCTTGTTTCTCGCCGCGCCTGACACTGTTGTCGAGTCGAGTCGAGCTAGCTCATGGCTCGACCTAGCCCGAGTCAAGTCCTGTTTTCAGCTCTCTATGATGTCGAACCGAGTCGGGCTTGGCTCGTTCAACATGCGGCTTAACCGATTCGGGGGCTCGGCTTGGCTCGTTGCCACCCCTAGATGAGAGGATGTGTAAGAGAAAAAAGAGTAGTATAAATAAATTATTGTGGGTATATATCAAAAAATTAAGGTTGAGTGTCTGTTTTTTAGAGGTACTGATATGACAAGGTTATCTTTTGGTTCTGCTTTTAAAATCTGCTTCTGCTGTGCGCTGTAAAAAAGCAGAAGCTGAACCAAACAGGTTTACCAAAACTGCTTCTGCTGTGAAAAACAGCTTTTTTCTACTACAAATCTGGAAGCAGCCTGGACCCTACTCTGATGCTTTTGCTTTTCTGATTTTTAGTACATATTAAATAGTATGAATTCAAGGTGTCTTAATTGATCTAACATTATTATGATTTGTATTGCATTGCACAATTTCATGAGATAATATGTGTTCGTCGGTTACTTTATAAGATGAACTATGAACTTTTTTATTTATCAAATATATTTTTTAGTCATTTAGTTTTTTATATATGCATAGAATATTATAATAATGAAAATTATGTAAGTTTTAAAAAACATTCAGCTCAAAACAATTTTTTCACAATAATTTCAATCAAATGACTTATAGTTTTTTCACAACAGACAACTCACAACAGTTTTTTCACATCAGACAGTTCACAGCAGAATCAACCGCAACGTAAAAAGTAAAAACCATGGTTTAGGACTAGCTCGGTTTGTTGAGACCCGGCGCACGGTGCACGATGTCGCTCGCTGCTACAGGTCTAGTGTTCTCCCCCATGTAAGTTTGGACCACTACTGGTGTGAAGGAGCGGTGCGTGGACTTTCTCGCAAGATTGCAATCATGGTTAATTACGGTGTAATCTTGGTTTTGGAAACAGTAGGACCACACTGACACCGTGTGATTAAGGATAAATTAGGCACTGCTAACCTGAACATCTTGTAGCTAGAGTGGGACCGCTGGCTGAAAAGTGCAGTTGCTTTTTGGACTTCGGTCCCAATGGGCTAGCTGAGGCTGACTAGCTCAACCGCAGTTCAAAGCGATTTGAAGTTTGGAGCCAGGGTTTACCGTTTCGGGTGGGGTATTTTTTTTTTCTTTCTTATCGCCTTCGAAATCTATCTAAGTGGAACTGGCCAAAATTTGGCATGTAAAACAAGTCCTAACGGTATCTCGAAATCTAGGAAATTCGCCGGTTTTCTCCAGATTTTGAACAGATTTCAAAAACTGTTTAGCAGTATTGTGATGAGTAATATCTATTTTTAAACAAGGAAACTTCTTTAAAAAATGGTTTTGCTCACTGTAATTTTTCTGGAAGGTCTCCTTGCAAGTTGCAAGAAGGTGCGTGCTGCGCATGGGCTTGGATGTATATATGGGCCGTGATTTCGGCCCATCTAAACGGGACAGCAAGGGGAGTGATTTTTTAAAATGGTTTTTGAACAAGACAAATAACAAAACAATACGATAAAAATCAACGACTTTATTTAAAAATAATAAAAATAAACGGAGATATTATTTAGACAATGTAGATTGTTTTATGTAAAGTCAAGAATTATATTAGAAGGAACGTGAAGAGCATTTAATTGAGAAAAAAGACAGGAGGAGGGTAAATAATCTATTACTCCATGAAGGAGAGTATATCCTCAATTCAATTACTCACATAAGGACCTATTTGCCACCCATCAATCCCGCTCCATTCACATGAATTTGTGCTAAACAGAATCAGATTCAGGATATATCATATGTCCCCAATTTTCTCTTTCTTTTAACAAGACAGTGAATCCCAACAAAGTATTTACCTACTCTAAGCGATGGTTTGAGCTAACAATGGTTTGGGAGCTCAGAATTTCAACCCATCCCCAGGGAATGGGCTGGGATTCTGAGATCCCAAACGGTCCCTAAGAATTATGTTTGGGACATCGGCACAATCAAATATTTATATTCTAATCTCTCTATATAACATTAAGATATAACTAAATAAAATATATATTCCAAGGTTAATATAATACTACTATTATTTTAACATATTGACTTCTAATATTTTTTAATCAATTAATGGTTATTTCACGACACGACGTGTTCTATTTGGAAAACGGAAGATAAAAAGAGACGAGATTATGCAACAGTTTGCAAGCTTGCAGTAAAGTGCCCATTCTCCTATGTTAGCGTGTGTTTGCTTCCGGGGATGGAGTGAGATGGAACAGGGTGAGTCCATTTCTAATGTTGTTTGGTTGTGGGACGAGTGGAATGGAGATCACCGGAAGAATATTAAGAGAATATTCTATGAAAAGAGGGATGTTGTTATCCCTCAAAAACGAGCGGACGAAGCCATCCTATTTTTCTTTTGTGAGGTTCCGTCTGATCCAATGGCAACGCATGTAGAGCAACAAGGCAGGGCAAAGTCGTCGGAGGCAAGCACGTGGTCGAGGTTGTTTGCGGTCGCGCGGAGGCCGAAGCTAGGGTGGTTCGTATAGATAGCAAATCTAGGGTAGAGCATCAGAGGCAAGGCGAGTCGGAGGTAGGGCGTCACCGACGAGGCAGAGCGACCAGGCCAGAGCCACTTGGGACGGAATGGTGGGGGGCGAAGGCGACAGAGGCAGAGGCTCCTAGGGCGGGGAGGAGTGGCCGGAGGTGGGGCAGAGGCAATGGTTGGTTGGAGGTGAGGCGGAGGCGGTGGATGGCCGAAGGTGAGACAGATGAGGTGAGGTGGAGGTGGAGGAGTTAAGGCGGTGGTGAAGGAGTGGCGAAAGCTCATGTTACTTGCTACCTCTGGAAAAAGATGAATGGAGAAGAAGATGAAAATGAGAGCATGATAGATGGGACCCACATATGACAAGTGATTCCCACAAATGACTGTTATAATGGTGTTAAAATTGTTATCATCCTATTTTTCTCATTCCACTAACCAAACAAAAAATTTGGACATTCCTATCCTTCGCAACCAAACACCGGATGAGACGATCTCATTCCAAAAAACCGGAATAAGATCGTTCCATCCCACTTTTTCTCTAAACTAAACACATGCTTAAGAGCTTCTTTGGAACATATTGGAACATAGAAATTTCATAGGATTTTTATGAAATTTAGTACAAACCCTCCAAAATTACTTGGAAAATACTCTAGATTCTAGAGCTCATTTCTAATTCAACAGGACCACCACAGATGGATCTGGCGGTAGAGAACAAGTGCCGCGAAACACTCTTGTTCCGTACTTCGAAGTGACTTTTTTTTTAAAAAAAACATGTGACGTACTGTTGGGGCAAGTAAATCAGGAGTTACTCGCGAAGAACTCACAGAACACAAGATATTGATGGCCAAGGCCGCGGTCCAAACCGGCTTAAACCGCGGTTTCGGCTGTTAGCTTAGCCAGGTAAAATACAATTATTCGTACCATTCAACTTTTTAAAAATATTATAACGATATAATTTTTTCCTAAATCTTCCTATTTTATCCTATTTAAAGTACTCATTTTGCAGTAAAAGAATATTAGTTAGGTGCAAGGTTAGAAAAAGCGTTATGCGCTATGCGTGCGGTGACCTACTGAATAGTGCTTAGGCGTTTTATGCGTGATTAAGCGACGCTTAAGCGTTATTGACTTAGTCAACGAAAAGACCAAAAATAGGTAGAATTTTTGAGTTTCATGTAGCTTACATTGATTCTTTATTTCTTTAAAACAAGCTACAATGGGTGTGCCTAATTACCAGCGCAATAAATCCTGGTTCGTAAAACAAGCTACTGATAAATTCGCACCCGATCGATTGAAGCCTAAACTAGGCGGCATTCGCAGGGACGGAGTGGGTAAAGGCAGCATTTTGTCCACAGGAACCAGATTGGAGAGGGAAGAAACAGATGAGGAGTGCCAAGACATACCAAGGTGGTGCTTGGTGCGCCGCTCCCGAGGGAGCGGCGGTAGAGCGCAAGGACGCTGGCCATGGTGGCCTCCCTCTCGTTGGTCTCATCGTCATCCACCTCCGGCTCCTTCACCGCGAAGGACGCTGTGTGCACGTTCCTCCCCAGAATGACCTCCCTCCTCGCCAGCGGCTGCTCCTCCATTGGCCGCGCTTGGGCGACGGCTGCAGCAGGGGCCGGCGAGGGAGGCGGCTGCAGCAGGGGCCAGTGAGGAGGACGGTTGCAGCGAGGGCCGGCGGCTAGGGCTAGGTACTATGTTCTTCTCTGTGACTCTGTCCACGTTGCATATATTTCTCACATGCAGCAAGACGCCAAAAATTCCCGCGGGCAACAGCTCTTCTCACGCGCGGGCGCGCGCGCGCCAAACTTTCCTGCGCGCTTCTGCCCCGCTTTCGCGTCGCTTCCGCGCCACAGCGCGCTAAAGCGGTCCGCCTATGCGCGCTACCGCTAAACATGGCGCTTAGGGGCTAAGCGCAGCGGAAGTCCACCGCATGACGCCTAATCGCGCTGCAGCGGGCGCTTTTCCACGCATTTGCGAACCCTGGTTAGGTGACACCAAATCTCATTAAAAATCCAATGTTAAGCGTGTTTAGACAAGACCAAGATATGTGACCTCTTAGAAAGTTCTTGTATCACATCTTTAATACACAGAACCTTCGTATAAGGACCGGACCTATGTGACCAATTTTAAAAAAAAGTACTAGTTGCATGTACTATTAATTGGTTGAAGTACTAGTTTAGAAATAGTTCGCGTTTTCCCTTTCATATTAATAAATGCATCAAAGTCGAGAAATAATTATAATTTGTGACGGAAGGAGTATTAATTATTGTAAGTTTAAAAAATATTCTAACAAATTTATGTTTATATATATATTTAAAAACATAATATTTATGATATGTTTGCTTCATCCGAAGATTAGCTAGATGGTTTGAGTATTATTGGTCTAAATAGATAAATAGTCTAATTATTTGCCTGATAAATCTGAATAAGTTGGTGTTTCTCATCTTCTAAATTCTAATCCATTTTTAGACTTTTAGCTACTGATTCTCACAATCTAAGTCTAAAATTCGAACCGTTTATTTTAGATTTGGATTTTAAAAATACTTACACCTACTCCATGCATCTCATAATATAGAAACATAGTATTGCTTTTGACAATTCATATTACAACAAATTTGAATAGTATTATCTACATTCGTTGTATCATAAAATGTCAAAATTACTACTAAATTGATATATTAGGGAAATGATGAGTATTTATAAGCTGAAAAAAACATACCATATATTTTAGGAAGCGGGCTCATAATAATTAATAGAAACGGGCGTAAACTCTGCTGATGGGCATGGACCACGAGCCCATTTGTCAGTGACCGAACACTCTCAGATCCCAACGGTCAAGTGCCGGACAGGCCGCCCCAACGGCTACTACTTTAGCCGCGAACTCACTTCTTCCCTCCGCTCCCTCACTCCACCTCCTCCATCTCTTGCTCTTGCTCTGCTTCCGCCACTCCTGTCTCCTGGCTCCGACGACGAGACCAACTTCGAAGCGGCGATGAACAGCGCGACCGAGACGAACCCCGGGGGAGACGGCGGCATCGTCGCCGCATCCGCCGCTGCGGAGGTGGAGCCGCGGGTGGTGGTGGTGGAGCGCGTGGTGACGGTGGAGTACCTGGAGCCGTCCATGTCGCGGGGCCTGCTCGGCTTGTTCCCCGACTCGTCCGCCTTCGACTTCGACTACTCGCAGAGCGGCATCTGGTCCCCGCTGAACAAGGTCCCCCGCGCATCGCCGGCGTCCGGCGGCGGGGGCGAGGGATCTACGGACTTCCTCGTCGCCAACCCGAAGCGCAGGGCGAGGGCTGGCGGGAGGTCGAGGTCGCGGCGCCGGCGGATGCGTCCGCGGCGGGACGGATCCTCCCTCAACCTCCACGACATGGGCCGCGCGAAGCTGGACTTCTCGCCGCCGCCGTCGCCTCTTCCCGCCAAGGTAGCCTTCTGCGTATAGATTCCCCCATGTTTACGCTTCATGAAATCTTCCCGTTCCCGGCCATTAACGAGGCTTCTACCGGTTGGACTCTTCAGGAGGAGGGGTGGAGACGGGTGCTCAAGGCGGCGATCAGGAAGTTCAAGTCGCGGCAGCGGCGGTCCCGGCAGGCTCCCCTGCTCCAGATGATGTTGCCCATGCTTTGATCGATCCACCGATCGAGCTCTCGAGCTCGCCGTTTGCTCGTTCAGTTTGGTGTTGATCAGAACACCACGCATTCTTCCAGTGGGATTGGAATTAGCTGGGCGTCACTACCACGCCTCTTCATGTATAATAAAAATCTCCCGAATTTATTCATACCCATTGTAATCTGTAACTTTGTAACAACGCTCTCGCTACAGATTCGAATTGGAAATGCTATAAATTTTGCTCTTTTCCGCCAGTTACGGGCGTTTTATCATGGACCACGCGTTTTTTTTTTCAACGGAATGTATGTCTTACAACGGCGGCGGCGGCGGCGGCGGAGGCGGCGCCGGATCACCGACAAAAAAGACGGTGGAAGAGGCGAGGCAGTGCATCGAAATGGTTGCTTGCTTGATGCTAATCCGGAGTTCCAGACAGGCAGCGGTGATGTCCGGGAAGATTAGTAGTAGGTTAGTAGTTAATTAACAGAGTTGTTAGGGAAATTTGGGTGTCAAGTTGGGGATTAAGAGGAAACTTGGGAATCAAGTAGACATCACTGTATAATCAGAAGAAAGGAATAGACTGGCTGGCTCATGCTTTGGGGGCTTCCAAGCCGAGAGTTATTTTTTCGGTTGTGTTCTTGTTGATTCGGTTAGGTTGCTGACAAGTGATAAATTACAGGAGGCAGAAGCAAGGGCAAGAAAGTAAGCACCGCGAATCCGCAGCAGCCAGCCAGCAGGGGCAAGTCTAGCTAGCTCCCTGGGCTTGTTTCCTTCTCCGTGTTTCACAACGGCCTTATATATATATATATATATATATATATATATATATATATATATATATATATATATATATATATATATATACTAGTAGTGTGCCCGTGCTACGCAACGGAAGAAATGAAAAAACAAATATTTATTAGACAATTAAATTAGGAGCCGGCGTCGGAAAGAAATGCAAACTGAAGATCAAATTTTTTGAGTACAGAACCATATATGAATAATATTTCCATCTCATCTGTTCTCATGTAAAATAATAAAAAAAATTATATTATCATTATTCGCTTAAAGCTTAAAGACGAAACAAATATTTAAATCCTCACTCAAGTATCTGAACAAATCAGTATCACAACAAATGTTGTGTGAGTTAAACAATCAGCATGTTTTAACACCATAACTTTTTGCAAGAAGCATCAGTGCAATTATAATAATACACCAATAGGATGGGTTGCATAAAATTTGATGGAACAAAAAAAGTTAAGTTATTCAACACATAGCCAAAAGTTAAATTAATTAAACATTTCTACACTGCAAGCTTAGGTACAAAACAACCCAATAACACACTCGACAGCTTACATTCCCAAACGCTAACATTCTAGGCAATCATAAGCTAATATAATCAACAGATACACACTATTAGCCAGTTAAATTAATGCTACAAAAAACATTAAAAGATAATAAAATAGCTGAATTGAAAATCTAAAAACAATAATTTAATAACTATTCTCTTCAAGTTGCATACGTGACAAAAAAATCCGTTGGCTCGTAATATTGAGATTCACGTCTAGATTTAGCTTTGTTCTCAAGCTCACTGATCTGATGGCTTAGCATAGAACTTGACCTCTTATATTCTTTGATTGCACAAGGAGAATCAACTGGATGTATATCATGTATTGACTTGGATCCACCATAAAAGTTTAAGGTCGGCTGTTGCGCGGGTGCAAACTGAGTTTTGATGGGAAGAAGATATAATAAACTCCTTACCGTTGGCTTCCAAATAGCTGAGAAAAATGAAAGAGAGGTTTGCACATTAGGAAAGTACGAGACCATGAGATAAATGGAGGGTGTAAATGCGTATGGATATTGAGATATGAAGTATGAAATGTTACATACCAAAAACACACATCAGAGAGAACAATTCTGATGTAATCCAGTAAAAGGAAATTGCATGCGAAGAAAAGTGAAGTTGAATACCATTAATTTATGATATGTTAATTATTAACATTAAGTTTGGGTTTCAACATATCTCAAGTTGAATTCGAAGATTATTAAACCATCTCCAGGTGTTTGGATAATGGTATAGATTTCTACTTGAAACATGCATGTAAATGCAGTTTTGAGTCAAAAGTATCAAGTAGCAGAATTGCTAGAGTGCTCGTAATAGCATTGTTTGAGTAATAAGCCATCATAAAAACAAGCCAAAATTGTTGTAAATAGTAGGTATACACTTGGCAATAGGGTTATTTGGATCAATAAGCTAAGGTGGCACAATTGTGCCCTTGGTTGTAAAAATATTTATCCTTTCCAATTTAAAGGCTGATTCTGGCCAGTTTCAACAGCTAGTCTGGGGCAGTGGCTGAAAAAACCTCAGAACTGTAAAATTCGTTCTGATAACCTCACATCTAGCAAGTTCTGAGAAGCTCAGAACTTACCATGCAAGCTCAGCTGCATTCCCAGTATCTCCAAAACCCGTAGTTTTTCATAAAACACTCAACTACTGCTTATGTGCAAACTAAATGGTTAGGTGAGACTTTGAAAGATGCATAAATGCTGAAATTTGAAAATGAACCCTGGCTGAGGGAATAGAGGGGGGACAGAGCCACTTCCAGATCAAAAATGGAAAAAATCAAGTAAATGCATACCTCAAGAATAGCTCACCCAATTTCTTCTTCCCCTCAAGCAATGATCGTCGATCAGTTGATTGTAAAAAATAAATAATATTGATTATATTATTAAAAGTTATTGAAGTGACTTGTCTCCTGAAGAATTTAGAATTTAGGCTCCGGCATCAGAGGTGTCCAAATGCACAAATATGATTTTTTTCTTATTGCCATATGTTGACCATTCTGACCAAATAGCTAAGAGACCATGAAACAATGAAATGTAAAGTCGGATTATTGTGCTCACTTGATACGAGCAATGGCCACCAGGGCCGTACCTATGATTTAGAGGCACCGGAACAAAATACTTTAGGGGGCCTCAAAATCTAAGCATATAAAATTTGAAACTTCAAAGCTATAACACGTTGAAAGAAACTTTTAAATTTTTGGATTTTCTACAAAAATTTTAAGCGTTCTAAAATAATTTTTCAATTTTTCTTTGAATTCTCAAAGTCTTAGCATCTAAAATTGGGAAGCTATAACACCATATTTAAAATAAACTTTTGTTTTTCTATGATTTTTGAAGTGTTCTGAAACGAATTTTTTTAATCTTTGAAGTCTTTTGCTGGCTCAATGGTTCAAGCGAAAAAAAGCAAAATATGCCGCCTTTGCAGGAATCGAGCACTGCAGCATCTCTGCCCTACTCAAACATGTATTCACCGTTGTGCTAGCAAGTGTTCCATAACAAAATTTAATTTTGGTGGCCCTAATTTTTGGGGGCCCTGAAGAGGCGCACCGACACCTGCTGATCGACGGGTCTGATGGCCACCATGATGAAGATGAAAACTGAGAGCATGAAAGACACCTTCACTGCATCGCTGTAAAAATCGGGCTTCTCTTCATCACCATCAGGGTGGAAAAGCATGTTCACGATCTTCATTATATTATCTATGAATTCCATTAATTTTGCCTAGGTGTTGCCTAGGATCCACTTAAGCATTCCACCAGGACCACCAGGCTTGCCCTTTCTATCTGTGTCTTGGGCTGAAAGATGGGTAACATTTCAATGAATGACCGTAAAGTTTAGGCATAAATTAGTAGAATTATCTAGTACTTGCATGCTTTACAGTATTAAGAAGAAAACGATGCTGAACCCAGCTACTCTTTTTTCGAAGTGTTATTTATGACCAGCAAACCTAAACATGTAAATTTTAGTGTAACATACCATCCTGAAAAGATCTCCTGAAATCTTGCACTGCTTCATTTTTCATAATAGCATCCCATACAGCCTTATCACATGACAAGGACATAACCATTTTTTGCATCGAGGACAAGGTTAATACAGAAGTGTATAGACAAACTGTTCAGAAACTTCTATATCAGCGCTTCAAACAGAAGCTAGTAAAAGTAAATCAAAAGTTGAAAAGACTAAGTAAAATGGCATTTTCAATTGATAATGACATGACATGATTAACTGTTCAAGAGCACATGAAAATTGGTTAGGTCTCAATCACCTAAACGTTAGGATATTTTTGCAATAGATGGATCAAAAGTTGAAAGGACTATGTAAAATGGCATGTTATAATTGATAATGGTACAACATAATAAACTGTCCTAGAGCACATGAAAATTGGTCAGTTCTCATTATGTCATTCACCTGAAAATTAAGATATTTTTGCAATAATAAATGGATCAAAAGTTGAAATAACTATGCAGAGTGACATGTTCTAACTGATAATGATAAAACATTATAAACATTTCTGGAGCACACGAAATTGGTTAGGTCTCACTAACCTGAACATTAGGATCTTTTTGCAACAGACGGAAGGCATCCAAAACATTTCTATGGTCCCTTGTCAGAAGAGCAGTTGAGTTGAGAGCATATGCAGCAGGTTCCATCCAGTCATCTGATCCTAATGAATTGCCAGATGAAGAATGTCCTGAAGTGGACAACAATGTTGTTTGTTTCTCAATTTCATCTGAATCCACACGAAAAGGATCCCCAAACACCCTGAATGCAAATGGTAATTTGATCAGATGGTGCAAAAATAACAGAAATTACATCTAAAATTCCAAATGGTCTCCATTTCAGCATAAATGATTTGCACCACAACAATTCTAAAAATGCTCTTTTGTGTTAACGATTACAGAAATTAGTATGGCATGGAGATTAGACAGATAATTTAGATACATTTTCAGCAAAAGATATAACATTTTTGTGTTATCTTAAGCCATAAGCCTATAAGTACCATTTGTTATCACAAGAACACAGTTTGTTAGGACAAAGAATGGAAGAAACTCAAAGTGTATAAGAAACTCAGCCATGGGATTGGAAAAGGTTGCAAGAAAACCTTGAATATTACTAACATTCCAATTCTAATCCGTATGTAACTTTAGCTATAAATCACTGATTGAATTTTGATGCCCTCAATAGGTGGATGGATCCATATATTGTCCATTTAACAAAAACTTCATACAGAAATCACCTATACTCCTATAACACATGCCACATAACAATCTAACCATGCAAGAAACGTATGTTGCTTGAACGAACTCATGATTGTTCATGAACTCTGTACACCAAGTGTTCCAGGTTCATTGGCGTCTCTCCATGCAAATCACGGAAGCATACATGCTCGCACATGATGCCATCCAATTCTGGCAAAAAAACTAACCAACCAATCACAAACATTAAATAGCACACGACAAACACCATCACAACCTGAACCACTACTAACGACAAACAGAATCGCGCTAAGAACAACAGAAACATTCCCCCATCACATTACAGTTCCAATATAATCCAATCCATACGATCGAATCTAAACTCACATGTCATCAAGCACATCACCAGCAATACATACCAAACATAGAGCATCACAACGCACAAATAAGTTAAATTAAATCTAAGGGAAGGAGGGAGGGAGCAAACGAATCTTACTCCTCGATGCTGGAGAAGGCGGCGCGGACCTCGTCTCCATTGGGCGGTGACCAGAACACTACCCTGTACTCCTCCGCCGCCGCCATCGCCTCACGGGCCCCTTGAACCGCCTCCTCGCCCCTGGCGACGACCTCCTCCCAGTCCTCCTCCCCCTCCGGCGCATCGTGTGGGACTCCCAACATGCGGCTGCGGCGATGGCGGACGGCGGGGGCGGCGAGGTAGCCCGCAGGAGCCGGCCGCCAGCTCGGGTGCGCGAACGGCCGCAGGAAGAGCCGACGACCGGTGACGTGGTGGAGGTGGAGGCGCCGCCGCCGCTGCCTAGCACCGACGAGGTGCGCACGACGCGGGTGGCGACGCGGAGGAGGTCCCTGCCGGGAGTGTTCCTCATGGCGTCGGGCGACGAGACAAGCTTACCGTCGACGTCGATGGCCGCCTCTTCTAGAACCTGCTGGTGGTGCAGGGTTAGGAGGTGAGGAGGCAGAGTGGCGCCGTGCGAAGGACGAGGGGTAGGTCAAGTAGGGTTGGGCTAGGGAGGAGCGGTTGCGCGGTGCGGAGACTGCGGGATTGGGGAATTGCACATCGGGGAGGGCTGAGGAGATTGCGAGCATGCAGATTGCTTGCCATTCGGTGCCATCAGCAGGTATTTCGGAGGGCAGGTGCACGATGCAGAAGGTAAGGCGAGGCTGCGGGCTTTGATCAACGGTTCAAATCGCTCCAATGAGTATGAGTAAACAATTAACGGACCAGATTGTCCAGATGAGTAAAACAACTCGTCTATTATATAGTAGTATAGATATATGCTATCCTACATCACGGGTGTAGAATAGCTATTCTACCGATAAATCTACTACTGAGAAAAAAATAGTACTCAATAGCTATTCTACTGAGAAAATCCACTACTGAAAGTAGTCGGTGTAGAATAGTTATTCTACACACGTGGTATAAAATAGCGCTCCCGTATATATATATGTATATATATATATCAGGTTGGAATGGGTGGGATCGGCTGTTTTCACAGTTCCGCTTTCTCGGTCCGAGAAGTGTTGGTTTTAAGAACGAGTGATTGTCCTTCTCCGGTTTTTATTGTCTAACCGGGAGAAGTGAGAAGAAGTACACTTGAAGAGCGCATTACAACGGTGAGTTGTATGCTTCGCGGTGACACCAAATATATATACAATATGTTTCGAAATGGCTGAGTCTATGGCATCCTTCATTCAGGAAAATGAATATCCTTGGAAAAGATTTTGGCCAAAATTGTGGAGTAGAATTTGTGGATTCTTGGATACGAAGATATCAAATGGGACGTTTATACAAATGAATAGTGTTTTTTTTTGTTTCTTTTGCCATCTATACTTATGTATTTTATTTAATATGAGCAAAAAAAGCACACAAATTAATCATTCTTTGATATTTGAAATCATGTTCAAAATGATTTTCTTTTGGAAACTAGAGGGAGTACTTGACACATTGCATGCAAGCAGCATTTTAAGAAAGTCCATGTTAATCATAGCAAAAAAAAGCAAGGGAAAAACATTTTGGAGATGGACTTCCAAGTCTTCATGCGGAGACTTTGTAGATTGGCGTCACGTGAAAGCTCCGATGATCTAACGGTAGATGGGAAGCAGCTCCTCTAACGTCGGGGGCTTCGATTGCACTCTGTAGTCGTGATTCGCGCCGTTCGACGCAGATCCGACGATGCGAAGGCCTCCAACGCTATGAAGGTGGCCCCACCTCGTACGAAGCCTACCTCCGAAGCCCCTCCAGCACCCAACAGATCAAAATTCGACGGTGCGAAGGAAGTAGACTGCTCCCTACAGTCGATTCCCCCGACTGCAAGAGATATTATTTTTAGTGGTAGATGGTGTTGCCAGTAGAAACGAATAACGCATCTGGCAATGGACAACAGAGACAGTGGAAAAGAGACAATAGAGCTCTATTATATTACCAGTTTTCAAGTCGTGGCACCAATCTGATACTCGTCGTGAGAACTTTAAAGCCTACCATTTTTTCTTCTAAAAAGGCTATGTTACGGTACACGATTTACCTTCTAGTGAGTAATATTTTAAATTAATCTAGACTATTGATTTCAATTATGATTTGTGACCGATAGATAAATGGAAAGTCAACGCAAAAAATTAAAAAGATGGCACATAAAATTAGGAAATTTGTGTAGAAAAAAATCAAGAATAATCTATTACCTCATAGGAAGTATATGAGTCAATAGATCACCATCTTTAATTTTAGTCATTAGATCAAAACAAATAAACGATTCATAATATTTCTGTCAAAGGATGACCCTAGAGTATTTCCTAAGTGATCTTAGGGCGATCGAACATAACAAGGGGTTGAAAGATAAGACATTAAAGTTAACCTCAAAAATGTTAAACCAGCGATCAATAGTGAAATAGTTAAGTGTAAAGGGGAGATTAGAGGAAACCCTAAGTATAGGACTCGAGGATATCCCAAGTACAAGGGCTCGAAAGAAGAAGGCAACGACATATCTGCACACTTCACACTTAATCGCTAACAATAACTCAAGGATGTAAGTGTCAAATTTGAATACTGAGGAGCCATGCTGAATAGCGTGGGCCTCATGGCTCTAGAAGTGATGAGTCATTGTCAACGATAGTCAAAGAGGACTGAAGAAGAGAGGAGATCTGCTGTTTTATGGGCCGCGTGTGACTCAGGTACACGGGCAGCGAGCGACTGTCGGGCAGAGGAGGCTGCGAAGTCGGGCTGGCCAAATCCGGGTGCATGGGCCAGAAGCAGTAGAAGACCCACTGGGCTGTTGACCAGGACTGACTCAGGTACACGGGCGGTGAGCGATTGCCGGGCTGAGAGAGCTGCGGAGTCGGGCCGGCCCAATCCGGGTACCTGGTGCAAAGCTGGTGGAGGCTTTGTCAGTTTCGGCGTAAAACTGACAACCGTTGATTCTGTATCCGACTGTCCAGAAGAGTAGCTTCTGGATGTGTCATCTGTTACTCTAGGCCCACAGTCAGTCAATTGTGTCTGTAAAAATACCTAAGGGCAGTAGAGTCTTTTTCTGTATTTTTGAGTCTGTAAAAACCCTAAGGGGCTGGTAGAATATTCCTAAGTGTTGGGCTGCCTATAAATAGCACCCCAATCCCTAGGGTTTGGACTACCCTTTGTGCTGAAATCAAATCCACCTTTTTGGGTCACTGTCTTCTCTCTCCTGTGTGCGCCGCCAAGGCTTTCCTCTCCCTGTTCTTGCATTCTTTTGGCTCAAATCTTTTGGATGCATTTAATCTTTGAACTCTGGTGAATTTATTGCTTGCGTTTTGTTCGGTTTGGGGAGTTATTGCCTCACCTACGGGCTGCTGAATTTATTCTTGAAGAGAAGCTTCTTCGGCTGGGTGTGTTCTTCACGGTGGTAGTACTAGTTCTTGCTGTTGCAAGTAGTACTGCTTTACTGTAGCTACAGTGTTCGGCTGCAGCTTTTCACCTTCTATCGCCTAGCTTTTTGATCGAAGCTGACAGTCTCTTTTGCTTTTTCCTGGTGTGTCTGGCGAAGCTCGGTTCCGTGCGAAGCCCCTCAACTCCGTGAGGCAGGCTCCGATCGAACCTCTTTAAAGGCTTCGCTCAGACTTCGAACTTCGGTTTTTGTGTCTGAGTTGCTAGATTCGAAGTTCCTCCTGTATGGACAGCATCGCATACTTCGAACTAGCATACTCCGAATCTATCTGTTCGAAGTGCACACTTCATTAGGTTTCGAAGTTGGGTTCGAAGTTTGTCTGTTCTGATAGACTTCGCTTGAATTTCTTTGTGGCGTGTCTGCCTTCGTTTCTCCTCCGGAAGTTTTCCCTTTTCGAAGATAGAGTGTAGGCTTCGGACTTGATTTTCTGTCACGTGACAGACTTCGCCCCTACGTTCGAAGGTTGTCTGTTTGTGTGTTCGAAGCTTTGTGTTCGAAGTTTCGTGTTCGAAGGTTTAGCTTCGAGGCTTTCGGTTCGAAGTACGTTCGAGGTCTTGTCTTCGAAGTGCATACTTCGAAGCAGGCTCCGGCACTGTTTTACTTCGCTCCGAAGCTCGTGAGTCGAAGCTGTGTGCGGAGACTTGTCTTCGAAGTGCATACTTCGAACCAAGCTCCGGCACTGTTTTTACTTCGCTCCGAAGTACTCTTCGCTTCTTATCACTTCGAACTAGCCTAGACAGTGACACCTTCGGCATTTCGGACAGACTCCGTCACCAACCTCCGAAGCATACCTCGACGTGCGAAGGGGGTTTCGCCAAGTCCCGAACAGGAGACAACTTTGGACAGTAACTTCTCATTTCATTTTTTACATACTTAGATCATTTCATTGAGAAGTGTAGGCCTGTTATAATTTGTTCATCTGCCTAGTTGCACCACTTTAGTTTTACACTGTCTATCATCAGATGCTTCTAGGTTAGAAACCTTTAGACTTAGGCCTTCTGTTTATTTTCTGCTGCGTAGTATTTTTGAGGTGCGTTGGGTATTGGGAACAGGCCATTGATTCGGAAGAATTTTTAAGGCGCCCATTCACCCCCCCTCTGGTCGCTACTTTCGGTCCTACAAGTGGTATCAGAGCAAGGTTAGGGTTTGTCCATACCTTAACCGGTTCTAAACCCCAGTAGTGACTATGACGTCTCCTGGCAAGGTCCCGTCCTTGGAAGCCTATGGCTATAATTATTGGAAGACTCGCATGCGAGCCTATCTCATGAGCCAGGGTTCGGACATATGGGACATTTGCGTTCACACCACGTTTGTCATTCTGCCAGTTACTGAGCAAGGTACTGCTGGTATCATTGCTCAGCATCTGAGCAACAGTAAGGCTGTGAACATTTTATTTTCTGGTTTAGGTCCCACTGAATTTGAGCGAGTGAGTCATCTCTCCACTACGAGAGAGATCTGGGCTACCCTCAAGGCACACCATGAGGGAACAGCACAGGTCAAGGCTCGGCTCTATCAGACCTACCGGCGTGAATATGAGAATTTCACACAGAAGCCGGGTGAATCTGTTGAAGCCTTGTTTGGTCGCTTTCAGTCGATCATTAACAAGCTTCGGGACAACAAGGCTGAGGGTGCTCAATTAGTCTCAGATCATGAGCAGGCGCTCAAGGTCCTTCATACCTTGGACCCAAAGATCTGGGAGATCAAGGTATCATCTATCGTTGAGAGTACTTCTTACGATACCTTGACCATTTCTGAGTTGTTTAGCAAGCTAAAGGCCACTGAGGTAGATATCCAGTTGAGATCAAATCTCACTGGCTTTGGATCAAAATCCCTGGCCCTTGCTGCACCTTCAGTTGATTCTTCTGCTGTGAGCTGTGCTGGGTTCTCTTTGATGTCTATCACTGAGGACCAGCTTGAGTTGTTGGGAGATGATGATTTGTGTCTTTTTAACAACCGGGTGCGTCGTGTCTATGATAAAAGAATGTTCAAAAGACACGGCACAAAATCCGGATGTTTTGAATGTGGTGATCCAGGACACTTCATCGCCGACTGCCCCAAGCGCAGTGGATACAAGAAGGGCACCGGCAGCAGCTTCCACGACTCCGGCAAGCATGAGAGCCCCTCCTTCACCAAGGGCAAGCCGAAGACCCGGTTCTTCAAGAAGGCCCTGAAGGACTACCGGCGAGAGAACAAGAAGCGCGACAAGGCCTTCTTCGCCGAGATGGAGAAGAGCTACTCCAAGAGATCCACATCTTCTTCCTCTTCATCGAGCTCAAGCGATGAGGAGATCGCCATCAAGAAGGGGAAGGACAAGGATGATCCGGCGGGCCTCTGCTTCATGGCCTTCGGAGACAAGCCGAAGAGCCGCTCACACCAGCGCCGAAGATCCCGCAAGAGCTTCTGCTCCATGGCTCTTGGGGATAGAGAAGAAAAGAGCTCCTCCGACGACTCCGACGACGACGATAGCAAGGTATCATCTTATGAGCGTGAAATTGTAGATTTACTTGAGAGCAATCGTCAGGAGTTGAAGTATCGGGAGAAACTGCTTAGGGGGGCTAAGAAAAGGATAGACGAGTTAGAGAGTGAGCTTGCCGTGGCCAACGGTAGGATTGAGAGTCTATCCTCTTCCCCTTGCCTGGGTGATAGCAGTGAGTGCCCGAAGTGTGAGGTGCTTCTGTGTGACCTGTCGACTTTAAAGTCCAGGTACACAGAAAGGGTTGATGAGAGGGACGCTTTGGCCACTGAGCTTGAAAGTGCTCAGCTGGAGCTGAAAGATGCTCAAGCCACTGTCGTCGCACCCTGTGTTGATTGCCCATCTCATCTAGCTGCCTTAGCTGAGCTGAAATCCAAGGGCAATGAGCATTCGGGTGATTTGGAGAGGTTGAGAGCTGAGCTTGCCCAGACTAGGCTAGAGCTTGAGACACTGTCAGTTCCACCCACTGTTTGTGAGAACTGTCTGTCTCTTAGAATGGAGTTGATTAAGCTAAAAGCCGGAAAGTCTGTCCAAGTAGAGAGTGAGTGTGAGACCTGTTTGTCTCAGGTGGAGGTTCTAGCTTCCTTGAGAAAGGAGCTAGCAGATTCTCAGATTGAGAACTTTTACCTCCGTTCTATCCTGAGTTGGATCAGTGCCAGAGAGCCACAACTTGGCATGATGATCCAGCAGTTCAAGAGGAAGGATGGGTTTGGAGTAGGTTACACCTACACCAAGGCTGACTTTGAGAGTGCCCTCAGCCGGGCAGTGGAGTGGAGTAAAATGACTCCAGAGCAGAGGTATCCCAAGACTCACTCCACTGAGACCTCCCAGGCTTGTCAGCCCAAGGATGGAGTGATCCATGAACCACCCAAAGCTCCACCCAAGAAGCCTATCTGGGTTCCTAAGCCCAAACACCTCCACTCTTCTCTAGACTCTCTTCCTGGACCCTCTAAGCCCAAGAAGACCACACCAAACACTACCAAGCCCAAGAATCCCAAGCCTCAACCACATCCCAAGAAGCCTACCTATCATTGTGAGTTCTGTCAGAGAGACGGGCATCTTGCGGAGTTTTGCTTCAGAAGAAAGAGGGTTGAGAGAGCAGAGAGGGCTCGTAGTGATCAGGTGCAGTTCTACCAGCAGGGTGGTAGACTGCGTGTTCCTCGGCGCAGGGAGAGGCTAGAGGCCAGGCCGCGTCGTGTAGGTGGTGGTAGAGGAGACGGCTTTCTTGCCCATGCTCCAGTTGGTGGTGTTCGTTCCGGCAGAATTCCAGACCGAGTTGGCTACGGTTCTGGACCTCGTGGCCGCAGGGATAGGAAGAACCGTGGACCGCGTTTTGAGCCGCGTTTTGGTCCAAACTCTTTTGATGGTTTTCGCTTTCCATCTTTTGAGCAGATGGCTCGACACTGGTTTAGCTCTTTTGCTAAACCTGGTGCCGGACCATTTGCTCCCACTTACAGACATTGATTGTGCAGGACCGGGGACTGGAGGATGTTTGGATCATGGATTCAGGATGCTCTCGCCACATGACGGGACATCGCAGATGGTTCTCCAGTCTCACTCCCCCGAGCTCCAAAGAGTACATCACGTTCGGGAACAGCGGTCAAGGGAAAGTAAGTGGAATAGGCTCAATTAGCATTTCAGACCATTTCTCTTTAAAGAATGTTGCTTTGGTTAAAAATCTGAACTTTAATTTAATCTCTGTTTCGCAACTTCTTGAGGATGGTTTGGAAGTGCGTTTTAAGAAGGGCAATTCTTCTGTGGTTGATTCTAGAGGGTCTTTGGTTTGTCAGATTTTGCCCTTCGGTAAAGTTTTTCGAATTGACTTCTCTAGTTCTTTTGGCCCTTCTCGCTGTTTGATTGCTGGATCTTCTTCTGAGCTCTGGAAGTGGCATAGGAGGTTAGGTCACTTGAGTTTTGATCTGCTAGTCAGGTTAAGCTCTATGGACCTCATCCGAGGATTGCCCAAGCTTAAGATGGAGAAGGATCTGGTTTGTCATCCCTGTCGTCATGGGAAAATGGTTGCCGCTTCTCACTCACCTGTGACTCAGGTGATGACTTCGTATCCGGGCGAGCTTTTACATTTGGACACTGTAGGTCCAGCTCGGGTACGCTCAGTCGGTGGGAAGTGGTATGCACTTGTGATTGTTGACGACTTTTCTCGTTTCTCGTGGGTTTTCTTTTTGGAGTCTAAGGATGAAACTTTTCAATTTGTTCATGACCTGATTTTGAAACTGAAGAATGAGAACAATGGCCGGATGCGAGCAATTCGCTCTGACAACGGCTCTGAGTTCAAGAACTCTCAGTTCGTCAGCTTCTGTGGTGATCAGGGTCTGGACCATCAGTTTTCTTCTCCTTACACTCCCCCACAGAACGGCGTTGTGGAACGAAAGAACCGCACGCTAGTTGAGATGGCCAGGACGATGCTCGACGAGCACAGGACTCCTAGGCGTTTTTGGGCTGAAGCCATGAACACGGCTTGCTATCTTGCCAACCGTATTTTTCTTCGAGCCTACATTGGTAAGACTTCTTATGAGTTGCGGTTTGGCAGACAGCCCAAGGTGACCCACTTGCGAGCGTTTGGCTGCAAGTGCTTTGTGCTCAAGAAGGGAGGGCATTTGGACAAGTTTGAGTCTCGTTGCTGGGATGGTATTTTTCTTGGTTATGCATTGCATTCTCGAGGCTTCCGTGTTTGGAACCTCGAATCCCAGCTGCTTGTCGAGACGTGTGAGGTTTCTTTTGATGAGTCCTTGCCTTCTTTGACTCCTTCTTTTGAGCTTTCTGGTGATGATGAGCTCGGAGAGTCCATCTTCGAGGAAGATGAGGATACTCCAGCTGCTGTTGAGGGCGGGCCTTCTGTATCCCCCGCAGAGCCCACACCCTCTGTGATTTCGACTGATGATGAAGGCGGACCTCTGATCACTTCTTCCACTTCGATCGAGCCCCTTCAGTCGAGTCCAGAGGTGCCAGCTGCTGACTCCGGTGAGGTGACTTCAGATCACCAGGGAACCCGAGCAGTTCAGCGTGACCACCCCTCAGAGCTCATCATTGGTGATTTGACGAAGAGGACTTTGCGTTCTTCTGCCTCTCTCGCTGTGTTTGCTGAATCTGCGTTTGTTGCATCTTTTGAGCCCAGAGACATTTCTCATGCTCTTTCTGATTCTAATTGGATTAATGCTATGCAAGAAGAGCTTGAGAATTTTGTCCGCAATCGGGTTTGGACACTAGTTGAGCCGCCACCAGGATGCAACCCCATAGGCACCAACTGGGTATTCAAGAACAAACAAGGTGAAGATGGGGTTGTGGTGCGCAACAAGGCTCGACTAGTTGCCCAGGGTTATTGCCAGAAGGAAGGTATTGACTTTGAAGAAACCTTCGCTCCTGTGGCCCGTCTTGAGTCCATTCGCATTCTTTTAGCTTTTGCCGTTTCGAAAGGTTTTAAGCTTTTTCAAATGGACGTTAAGAGTGCTTTTCTGAACGGGTTCATAGAGGAGGAGGTATATGTTAGGCAACCCCCCGGTTTTGAGAACCCTAAGTTTCCTCGACATGTTTTTAAGTTGCATAAAGCTTTATACGGGTTGAAGCAAGCCCCCAGGGCTTGGTACGACCGGTTGAAGCAATTTTTGTTGGGGAAGGGCTTTGTGATGGGGTCTGTGGACAAAACTCTTTTCTTGCTCAGAGATGCTTCAGATTTCTTAGTTGCTCAGATTTATGTGGACGATATTATTTTTGGCGGTACTACTGATTCTCTTGTGTCCAAGTTTTCTGAGCAGATGCACAGTGAGTTCGAGATGAGCCTCATGGGTGAGCTCAAGTACTTTCTAGGGCTCCAGATCAAGCAGACCAAGGACGGCACCTTCATCCACCAAGGTAAGTACACTCATGACATGTTGAAAAAATTTGACTTTGGTGGTGAGCTGAAGCCGCAGATGACCCCGATGGGCACTTCTGGGGGTCTGGACAAGGACGAGAGCGGCGTCAAGGTCAACGAGAGAGAATTTCGAGGGATGATCGGGTCGCTGCTGTACTTGACGGTGACTAGGCCAGACATACAGTTCGCCGTGGGACTGTGCGCGCGCTTCCAGTCTTCACCACGCGCGTCTCATCGGCAGGCTGTCAAGCGCATCTTCAGGTATCTCACTTATGCGCCTGATCTTGGTCTCTACTATTCAGCATCATCTTCTCTTGATTTATCTGGCTTTTCGGACGCTGACTTTGGTGGGTGCCGGTTGGATCGCAAGTCGACTTCCGGTACTTGCCAGTTTCTTGGTTCTTCTCTTGTCTCTTGGTCTTCTCGAAAGCAATCTGGAGTTGCTCTTTCGACCACAGAGGCTGAGTATGTAGCTGCTGCTAGCTGCTGCTCACAGTTGGTTTGGATGATTTCCACTCTGCGAGATTTTGGGTTGTTCTTTCCTACCAGAGTTCCTTTGTTTTGCGACAGCACCAGTGCTATTAGTGTAGGGAAAAACCCATGTCTTCATTCAAAAACCAAACACATTGATGTGCGCTTTCACTTTTTGCGGGATCAATATGAGAAAGGTGTCATTGACCTTGTTCATGTTGATACCCATCATCAGTTGGCTGACATTTTCACCAAACCCCTAGATCAGTCTACTTTTGAGCGTTTACGAGGGGATTTGTCACGCCCCGATTTAACAAAATCGAGACATTATTGAATTTCCATAGAAAAACAATAATACAAGAGGTTCATCATGCGACAACGTACGTACGACAGTGTCCATGGTACGCAGACCATATTTATTACAACATGGTTTTAGTAAAAACAGTAATAAAGTAATTAAACAACGGCATGACGAACGTCTTCTTCAGGATCTTTCTTCTCGACTGGGTCGCTACTCCAGACCGTCTTCAAGATAAGCATCCTCTGTGGGGTCCAACGGGTATGAGTACAAAAAGTACTCAACAAGCCACCGCAAATGCAAGTAATAATGCAGGATAATAAACAAGGAAGGATAAAGGCTAACAATGCGGAAGAAAGCAATTGCAGTTATGGCATTTAGTGTAATCATATTTTAATCATGCGGAAAGTAAACATGAACATCATCAACATCAACTAACTCGAGGAGTACGTTTTACCTCCTCGCACAACAGTCCTTACATGTCAATCCATCATGCACATACATATTCAAGGTAAACTAACTGGGGGATGTCACGCAACCCGCCCTTGACCGTGGGCTCGGCTTTTCGAAAAGATTTAAGACTCTGATCAGAGATGTACTACTGTACCCACAAGGCACGCACTCATCTCAACGAGATGACCCATTTCACGTGAACTCGTGCCAAAACCTCAATATGAGATGTTCCAAGCGATAACCACCCGCTCTAGGTTTCGCCGGCGCGCCGGGCCGCATCCCGGCTAACGTCGCACCCCCTTTTGCGCCACATTGGTACAAGTCACCCGCAGGTGCAACTTGACCCATCTCCAAGTGGTGGCCTCGGTTTGGAACAACCCATACCTTAGTTAGGACTTACCCACTAGACTTGTGGTTAGTACGTAAGTGTATTGCAACGGATCCCTCAGACCGGTCCTTATAGTGCCCCGGGTGCGACTGACCAATGCCCTAGCTTGCACCCGGAACCCACCATGCATACACTCACAACCATGACTCATCACCAACAGAATTTCCAAAGATAAGAAGTAACGGGATCATATCATAGAACTATTTCACTACGACTCATTTTTATCCTATAGCGGCCGTGTCAATACATTGGACACTAGCTAATATCATTGATCATATGGTGACAAGGAGGTTAGGCGAGATAGCATGGCTTGGGTTGCACATCAAGGTCGGGGGATCCTAAATAAATATAATGTAAGGGTTCATTTGACTAATGCATATACATAACCTATGTGTTTTAGCGATAGTCAATTCAGACATGGGTTCAATATGCTCAAAAGAATTGTTTGGTGACTTGCCTTGTTCAGCAAAGGGAGAGGGAGGGACTTCGGGGAAGTACTCCGGCTCCTCGGCGACGTCGTAGTCTTTTTAATAATAAGTAAAATAAAAAGAGTACCACATTCAATCAAACCATATAACATTACATTGCAAGCATATAAGTTAAAGTTGGTTGGATTAAAAATAAAATAAATTCAGATATTAAAGTCCTGAAATTTATTCCTCCATTAATTTAAAGTGAATCTAAATGAATTATTGTTTTTCATAATAAGGGTTTTCAAGTGTATATAATACTACATTAAGTTTTCTAATCAATTTAATATCAATGATTCAGGGAAAACTTAGTGGTTTTAGTGTTTAAACAGAAGGGACAATTATATAAGTTCTCTGGAATTTAAATATTTGAATTTACATTTAAATCCTAAGGGCATTTGAATACTTATTTAAATAAACATGAAAATGTCCAAATAAACCTACTGTTTTTATTGCATAAACATGTAGAGAATAATTTTATGAATTTTCTAAAATTGGAATGGCAATTTTTAGAGTTCAAATGCATTAGATATGAATTTTACAAGTTTAAAAGCATTTCTGGAATTTATTTTCAAATTTTAAACCTCTCGGGTCCACGGTGAGCCATGCCCACGGTGAACCCGCGCACTGTGCGCGTGCGCCGGGTCGATCTGGACCGTCGGATCCAGATCCGACGCGCGAGGGCGAGGCGGGACGCGCAAGTGGCTACGGACGGCCAGGATTAAAACGTGCGAACCGGTACCACGTGGACGCACAGGATTAAACGCGGGTTTTAAATACAGATGGACGCACGAGATTAAAACGTACCCCTTCGCCGAGATCTAACGGATCAGATTAATCCGCACGCGGGGATTAAACATCACCGTCGGATCCAGATCGCACGGTCGTGCGTGAATCCGACACGGCACGGGTACTCGACCCGTGCCGGTCGTCTTCTCCGACGACGGCGAGCGGGCTAGCGGCCATGGCAAGCGACGGCGACCTAGTCTAAGGCCTAAAACGGAACGAGGGTACTACGGGGATCACGAGGGTACCTCGGCGGTGAGAAAAGATCGACGGAGTGTGGCCGGCGACGAGTGAAGGCGGCGGAGGCGTTCGGGTCCTTGGCGGCGACGGCGATCCGGCGGGGTTCGACGTCGATGGAGTGGTGGCCGAGGTCGGGGAGGTCCTGGTGGTCACGACGGTGCGGTCGGCGTGGACGGAGAGGGACTCCGGCGACGGCGAGCGGCGGCTGGAGGACGGGCGGTGGTGGCGCGCTAAAATGTGGAATGCAAGGGCTCTGTTGGATCTCGTAGCGTGTGAGCGTGGGGGCGCATTGCGGACGGCCGGGGGGTTTATATAGGGTCATCGGCGGGGACAGAGGGGGCGTAGTCTGCGGTGGCCGGGATTAAAACGCGTTTAAGCGCCGGCGAGCTCGGGTTGAGCTCGATTCACCGAACCTGGACGCGAATCGGTCGAGTTTAATGGGGGGAAACGGTCAGCGCGACGAGGGGGTTTGATTGCCGGGCTTAATTCGAGGGGAGGGGGTCGGGGGCAAGGGATCCGAGGCGAGTAATGGCGTCGGCCGGTGAGGGGGGGGGCGATTTGGGGGCGGATCTCGCGGGGACGAAGGGTCTGACAGGCGGGGGCCACAAGCCAGCGAACGCGAGCGAGCGAACGGGCGACTGACGGGTGGGGTCGGGCTCGGGCGCGAGGGGAGAAAGTTGGCGCCGACAGGTGGGGCCAAGGCGTCGGGTGCGCGCGTGAGAGGAGAGGGGCTCACTGACGGGTGGGCTCCACTGGTCAGAAGGCGCGCGCGGGTGGGGGGTGGGCTGGGCCGGCCGGGAGAGAGAGAAGGGAGGGGGAAACGGCCCAATACTGTTCGAATGTTTTTCTGAATAAAAATAATTCCAGAAAATAGATTAAAAGATTAGGGCTACTTCCAAGGCTGGTAAAAATTTATAAAAATTCTCAAAATTATCTTTTGGCCTTAGGATCATATACAAAAAGTTTCACCTCCTAATTTGGTCATCTACTCTATGTTGTAGTTCAAAAGGGTACAAAGAGGTATTTAAGTTATTTTCAGAAATAATAATTCCAAGAAATTGAATTTAATAATATTTTTATTGTTTTGAAAAATTGAGGTGTTACA